>BSBK01002271.1:0-600000 GCA_027943335.1 Chamaecyparis obtusa | reverse complement strand
TATTAGTTATTGCTTACCTTTCCACACCTTCTTTTTACTATTTCATTGCATTTTGAATTAGGAATATTGGACTAGTATTCCTAGGACAACGACTGGTAGGGTACAGTCAGTTTGGTAGTTTGAAGTTTTCTTTATGATGTTGTTAGTTCAAAGTCAAATCTAATATGGATGGTAGGAGGATAAAATAGAATACAATAGTTGTTAAAATAATGTGCTTTGGGCCACCACAAAATTCATGCCTTAAATTATTATTATTATTATTTTTTGCCTCAAACAAATGTATTGAGAAATCAGCAAGTGTATTTTCCTAGCAAGAGTTAGAGAATCCAAATATAATAGAAAGCTCAACAAAAACAATTTGAAAATATGAGAAATATTGAAGTAGATGTTTAATAGTTTCTTTATAACCTCTACATTCTAGAATATACCTATGAGAGCTCTACCATCCACTTCTTTGAAGTGAATCTAAAGTTAAGACTTTACGATTAAGAGAGAGACACAAAAAAATGTCATTTTAAAAGGAATGTCAACCTTCCAAATTTGTTTCCACCACAACATATCTTTCCATTGAATAAAAAATAATATAGATTTACTTGACCAAGTTTCTTAATAAACTTCAATCAATAATCTTTACTACCACAAAAATTAGTCCAATATATTAAGTTTTGATATTCATGTATGTTTTCTAGTCAAAATATCCATATAATCATTCCACATAACTTTTTTGTGAGCAATGAAACCCAAAAGACTCCCTAATTCGTCCTTGTATCTAGATAATGGTAAATGCATGATCAATAGTTTATGGCATATCATAGCATATCATAAAATAATGTAGGTAAAGTATGAGGCTGGCCAAAAGAATAAAATATGTTGGGGGTAATTAGGACAAATTATCTAATTAGTTATATAAAGGTTCTTTATTCATTTATTCTTTGAACATAGGAGTGCAATTCAGATTGAGTTTTATTCAACATGTGTTGTCTCATTCATTATAATATGGACACTCGTCAAGCTCTCTTTTGATCTTCTTGTAGTATTTCTTTATTTTTTAGCACACAAGACAACAAAGTAGGGGGAGTTGAATAAATTGTATGATAAAACCTTAAATTTTTTACTACTTCATATGTCAAAATATTTACTTCATGAATCAGCAACAATGTAATAATGAAAGAATAACGAATTCTACACAATTGCACAAGTGAACACTAGATTTATATGGAAAACCTAGCTAGGGAAGAACCACAGTGAGAAAAGCCACAATATAGAATAGTTTACATAAATTATTTTACATCTAAAACACAAGGAAGAAACTACTCCCTAAAATAATGGCTTTATGGTTATACCAAAGATATTTTAGTACTCAATTTTAATGATAAAATTTAGACGAGGCTACAACCTTAAAATATTACATGAAGAACAAAAAAAAATATCCACCACAACAAATGTGTACCATTAGCAGCCTTTATCACACTACTTGAAACTTCAAACACTTTTGAATGTAGATACCTTCAGCTCATTTCTTTCAATAATCATTTGGCATTTTTCTCACACACTTCACAATCAAACACACTTCCAAAAATTTCTCACATTCTAAATGATTTGATCTTTCATTATATCCTTTGCATGCTCAAACAGACTTTTCCAAGTCAGCCACATTAAAATGTACGAACATGAAATGTAAGACGACCAAATATGTTGGCCCCAAAAACTTATACGATGAAGGGAAAGTGAAAGATAACCAACCCTAGAGATAAATGAAGCCCAAAACATATTGACACACTTCTCAAAGCTATTGTAAACTTCAAAATAGATCTACAATCAATTTAGTTCATGGAAAAAAACCTCTTATCCTCTTAATTATTTAGTTTAATCATCAAATAGTACCAGAATGCAATAAAGATGTCATCTTGACCATAAAGGAATATCATATGATATTAAACATTCCTTCAACACCATCAACACACTGTCACATTAATTAGGCTAGTAAAAACATATTGAAACTAAGAATTCTATCACCATATGCAACTAATCAACCAGTCTTTGAGATGCCTATCAATTAGAGTCATAGTTGTTCTTGTTAAGTTGAGAATATAAAACTTGAAGGGAAGTAATTTGCAGAAAATATGAGAATATTCCCCAAGTTGTAAGAGGAAATTCTAAAATTCTTAGAAACGTAGAGAATATATTATCTTCTAAGATCTGTGAGGACAACTTCCAAACCACATAAAGATATCTTCAAGAAAAGAGAAACAGAGAAAATCCATGAGCTAGATAGAGAACATGCCTGGTTTGACACCAGTCAAATGGAAACTAGTTTGCTTCAAGGATGAAGAGTTTGGGTGATGAAGTATGTAAGGGGGGAGCATTTATGAAGTGTTTATGCAATTGTTTTAATTTGGGAATGAGTTTAGAGGATTGGTTCAACAGACCCTAGGAAGTGGGCCTCTAGGAGTGAGGGTTTAGTGGCTAAGGCCATAGGTGAAGGGTGGAGACTTGGTCTATTGAACCAATCCTCCTAGGGCATCGTGCAGCTTCCATCTCCCAGCTTTTTGATGATCCAAACCCGCATGATCACAAAGAGCATCGCGTGGCTAGAAGATACCCATGGTGGAGGTGCGGGTTATGCCCGATAGTTGTTTATCAATATGCCACTAATTCTTCAAACAATTTTAACCAATGTTCTCCAGCACTGTCGATTGTCCCAGAGACCCTCCAAATCTAATTGATCGGGTTAGATTGGGATCTATCTGGACTGATTAAATAGTGGGTACCGTCAGTGGTTACAATCACCAAGAAAAATTTAGTGTTTCAGAGATCCACGTACCCAATCTATGACTCAATTTCAAAACCTTCCAATATTATACTGTTGCAGACATATTTTCCTTTCTCTGGCTAAATACATGGCTTATATTTAGCCTAGGGCTTTGTCTAGGAAGAAACTCAACAACCCATACAACTCTGAGTGTTGGGTGTATTATGATACATTACCCTAATTTGACATTCATCCAGTGGCATTAGAAAACTAGTGGAGAAAATATAAATTAGGGTCGTGATTTCATGACAGGGCCGAGGACAATGGCTATGCTTTCGACCTGTCAGAGAATCACTTTGTTTTGATAGTACTAACCAAACAGTGACAATTTGAAATCTAAAACTGCAATTACATATTTGTATTTGCTAACAAATGATAGACTGTGAATACAAACAAAGAACATGACTGTCAACAACTAATTCAAGAGTTTCAAATAACAGTTCCTAAAGTGATTTTGCAAAAAATAATCATTATATCTTTTGAATCAGTAGACTATGTATAATGAAATGCCTAGCACTAATCAAACAAACACTCCATGGACATATCAAAATGTTTCTGCAGCGACATCCAATTTGTCTATCTATTACAATAACTGACCCTGAGCTAAATACATGGGTTATATTTAGCCTAGGGTTTTGTCCAGGAAGCAACTCAACAACCCATACAACTCTGAGTGTTGGGTGTATTATGATACATTACCCTAATTTGACTTTCATCTAGTGGCATTAGAAAACCAGTGGAGAAAATACAAATTAGGGCCGTGATTTCATGACAGGGCTGAGGACAATGGCTATGCTTTGTCATTTCTGCAGTGACATCAAATTTTTCTATCTATTACAATGAATGACCTGAGCCCGAAACAAAAAATGGCATATTTGAAAGATAACCAAACCTTCTTCGAAGATGGAAATGAAATGAGAAATTTGTCCTCCTTCGCGCACTGCAGTCCTCCTTCAAATTTGCCTATAAAAATGAAATGAGAAATGAAACTTTTTTTTTAAAGTTATGCCTGTGTATTGGTTGAAATTTTCACCAACACAGGCATGGATTAAAAGAAAAGAAATGTTTCCTTCTATAATCTGACCAACTTAAACCTTTTTAATTGATGGTCGAAAATGTTGGTCGAAAATGTTGGTAGAAAAATAAGGTCAAATGTACTAGTGACATCATGAAAATGTCTACATCTGTCTACAAATATATGATATGATTTAAGAAAAGATCAAACACATCCTTAACAAACTCATTATTCTCAACCTAATGAATCTCAATTTCATAAGGTAACAAGACCATTTTTTTCTACTTCTATAAACATTCAATATTGTAATGATCAATATGAATAATGTATGTTTTCCCTTACACTTCTAAGGAATCAAATATAGTGATCTTTGAATTGGGTTACCATTGTTCCAAACCATTATGTAAATTCTTAAAAGTTAAAAAGAATATCCACACTAGGATAAAATGAAAAGGGAACTAACAATCTCCCTGGCTAGTCTTGATACCCATGTTCCAAAGGATTTCTAATGTCTACCCAACTTAAACGTATAAGAGAAACTATTTCCAATGCTCATTAAATTATAAATTACATTTTTTTAATATAATTTGTACTCCCTAAGGTTTGGAAATAAGAACACCTATATCTTAGGTTTCCTAAAGAAATAATCTATATGAGAGCATGTTTACCTATTATTCTCTTTTTATAATTTCAACGAACACATCTTTACAATTACTAATCTATAGTCCTCTTGATATTGCAACTGATAACTTAGATACAAATACCCTAGATAATTAGTTAACATCATATGATAATCTTAAGTAGCATTATAAAGTATGTCAAGACTTAGATTCTTAATTAGACTTCACTATAAAACCTATCAAATATTTAATATTTCATTCACTAGATAGCATCATTTTTTTAAACTAAGCTATTTGTATTTCCTTCTTGGTACATATAGAGATTTTTCTGATCTTGGGAGGTACTATAATGTTTGGAAATACCATTTAATTGTGTAACACTTTAAATAAAGTGTGGTAAAAACTAACTAATATCATCATGTGCATCATGTGCATATGTTGATAATTTTGTTATTGACTTTTAACTTTTAAAGTCTTTTGGTAAATCTCAACTGAAAGATGATTAAATTAGTAGTTGAGCACCAAATACTTTCATCATGGCTAGACTCACCATCAACTCCATCTAAAATAAATTCATCTCATTCCATTATAAAACTATGTGATCATTTAGGTGATAAGATTGCTAATTCAATAGTTACATATGCCAACATGACCATCCAGTTCAAATTTAAATACAAAATTAATAAGGTAATGAATGCACAAACCACTTCATGCATGAGACTGAGACACCAGGGCCCCATGATCCCAGTCAATGTAAGACATGAAAAATAATACCAACTATTCATGAGGTAAGCCTCTAATGGTGCAAAATGAAGCCTTTCTCATAGATGCTAAAACTAGCACTTGCACCTTTGAAAGGTGAAAGGGTTACATCGATAGTGTTATATATATATTAAATGATGTCATTGCATTGTTGCTGATGTAGAAATATTTCTTGTAATATTGATATGACTTCTTTATTCTTTATATATGTTTAATCATAATGGCACTATGGGAGATCGTTGGTTTATGTTAATTATCAATCCTATTTCTAAGGATTAACAAAGAGAAAGTTAATAGTGTGTATATATTTATTCTGTGGCTATTGTGTGTATATATTTATTCTATTTTAATTGAGAAAGATTGACCTCTCATTAATCAGCTCGTTTAAAAGAAATATCTAGAAAAAAGTAAAGAGGTAACAGTATCGTAAAAATTTGCCACAATAGTAATTTACGTGGCAATGTCTTATTCTAATCAATACAAGTGTGTAAGCATAATAGAACTCAACATTCATATTAACCAAATTTTCTAGTAAACTCTCTTTCTATATATTATAGTGCACATATTTCTTTCTCCCCACAACTTGCCAAAAATGTATTACTTCTCTACGATTCTCTTGATCAGCCCCCACACCATCCTTCAATTGTCTGATTTCCTCTATGACAGGGTCTATCAACAAAGTTGTCGTGCTTGATGTACTTATGACTTTACCATTAAATTTAGATACATGCCCACTCTTAATAGAAAGCACTGTAGTTTCTTGGAGGCAATACTTTTGTTGGATATCTGAACCTTCTTGTTTAATTGGTGCCCCCCATAGTGTAACATTGATAACAGTGTGAGAAGTGTCTAGCAACTTGATCATTTTTGAAATTGGGGCATCTCATTTTTCATAGTTACACAAACTTTTAAATGTCATCTCAACTGGTACGAGTTCAAGATTTTAACAGCCATCAACATGGTGGACACTATTATAGCTAGCACTTTTTCATCTACACATCCTACATCTAAAGATTCTAGATTTCCAAGTATCGCATGTTCTATATGAAGAATCTCTAGCCCCATAAGTATAATCCACCTACATATTTATAGTGCAAGTACTTGTGAGTCATAGATTTTCACACATAAGAAGAGGATAGAAAGCCATTTATAAAACCCTATGCCTATTGATAATCAAGCCTAATAAATGTAACACCAAATATTTCTACATATTCTTCTCATCCTCTTCCTCTGTCGTGTTCCCCTTCTCTATCTCCCTATCACTCTAACTATCATTTCTTATATGAAATTGACAACCTAGATTTTTTAAATAAACTTCTCTCTCTCTCTCTCTCTCTCTCTCTCTCTCTCTCTCTCTCTCTCTCTCTCTCTCTCTCCTATTGATAATCAAGCGTAATATATGTAAAACCAAAGACTCCTACATTTTCTTCTCATCCTCCATCTCCTTCCCTTTCTCAATCTCCTTCCCCTTCTCCTTTATATGATAAAAAGGTAAAATGATATCTA
Source organism: Chamaecyparis obtusa (assembly GCA_027943335.1). Taxonomy (NCBI): domain Eukaryota; kingdom Viridiplantae; phylum Streptophyta; class Pinopsida; order Cupressales; family Cupressaceae; genus Chamaecyparis; species Chamaecyparis obtusa. The sequence continues at coordinate 593,285 of BSBK01002271.1, read as the reverse complement.
TGAGAGAATGTATTGGTGATTGCGCGTCAACATTTTTACAATAGCAAAAATTATTAAATATTATAACAAAAATAAATTTAATTATAATTAAAATAAATAATAAAAAAATTGTTTAAATAAAAATTATAATAATTAACTTTAAGTCACAAGTCATGTATGATTCTCAATGGAGTTTGGAGGAAGTGATGTCATTTTCACAACTATATCTCCATTAAGCTATAAGAACCTTAGAAACTTCCTTAGTAATATATTTTGATATTTTTTTAAATAAAATATTTATGATATTTAATATGTAATACTAATAAAATTTATAAAAATATTTAAATATAACAAATATTATAAATTAATGATAAATTAAAAAAAATAACAATAACTATTTTCTTAAGTAAATAAAAGAGATTAAAATGACCAAAACGTAAAAAAAATCAGAAGTAGATGGAGGAGGAGGATGAGAAGAAGATGTAGGAGTCTTTGGTTTTACATTTATTAGGTTTGATTATCAATAGGTAGAGGTATTTTTAAAGGGCTTTCTATCATCTTCTTATGTGTGAAAATGAGCAATAAAAATATATATATAAGATGATGATATTGTGGTATATTTTCACTATAGGTGCTCAGATGAGGAAAGTCTCAAGAAAACTTAATTTTTTGTAGGGCCTCTGTCCAATATCATGATGCAGATACTTCTGCTACTAAAAAATAAATTTCATAATACAAATATGATTATTCCAAAAATTATTATAGTTGAAAGCATGATGTAGGTTTGGAGTTTTTTGACAATTCTAGAATTAAAAAAAATGGAGATATTCCAACCCACTCTTGACATTCTACTCAATTTAGGGCTTTAAAATGCACGGTAATGCAAAATATGTGACATTGTTTTAAAATCCATTGTAACACAAAACATGTGACATCCTTTTAAAAAGCATAATAACACAACTCAATTATCCCCATGATTGAACATGGTGATTCCTTTCAATTTTTTAGCAATCCCAAAATCAAATAGAATGGAGATATTCCACCGCACTTTTGACATTCTTCTCTACATCAATCTCAAAACTATTGTTCCAATGAGGTAGGCTAAAAGTCATCTGTGTCTATTGTGTTGAAATTACTATTATTTCTTCCTGCATGTTTTTTCTTCCTTGTTACCCATGGAATACACCTTGCTAGACTTTTCCTTTGTTGATGCTCATCCTTTCTTTTCATAAAATTGTCTTATCTACAAGTTTTTCCATTATCTCCACACCCTATTTCATCCCCAATGAAGTTTAGAACATCTTGGTCAAATTGGGTTACTCTTTTATTGTCCCCCTCTAAAAGAATGGGTGCAACAACAACATTGTCATTGTCATTAATGAAGCACACACTATTGTAGTGGTTTCCATCATGATATGAGAGATGAATTCTGGGAGTATATGTGCTATCAAAATTATAGATCTGGCATACTTGTCCCTTAAAATGGTGTACATGAATTTTGATACAAGTCACCATGGAGACCACATAAATATCATAATGGTCTACCCATGTTCCATCTTTTTCTATTTTTTTATAGTACTCTTCAAAATTCATTTTAACTTTTTGAGAAAAGAAAGGCTCAAAGTCTAAACAATGCTCCATAATGTTGTCCACAACCATACCCCAATACTTTGAGTGTTGGTCTTGAAGCTGATCTTCTAGGGCTCTAAAAAAACTATTTCCATTTGCTAGCATTTGCACCATTCTCATCTACAATCCATTCCTCTGAGCCTCAAACTCTTCTTGGCTCCCTTCCTCATTTTATTCTTCATCGAGTAGGGTACTTAATTGAGATTACTTTTCTTCCTCCTTTGTGGGCATTTTGGGCTGAGGAAGAGATTCGATAATAGTGTCAACTCTAAGTGCCTACACTATGTAAATTGTGCTAGCTTCCTTAGTACATATACTTAATTTTATGCAAAGATACATGAACTATTATCATTTTTTACAAATTTAAATATTTAATATATATGTTATAATTTTATTTAATAATAATTTTTACAAATTATATTATTTATATATTTTTTATAATACATCACTGATTGTAATATAAAATATTAATACATATATAAATGACATAATTAAATTTAGAAATACAAAACATTTCATATCGTATCATCATTTCTTAATCTTCCAATAAAGAATCAACAAAGATTGTCACCCTTAAAAACAAATTGTCAATCCTAATCTTTTTAGGGGACACCAATACAAAGGGTTGCAATACTACCCCAAAATACTACGCATCCAATATGGCACAAATGGGAAAATGTGGAGATATAGGTGCAATATTTTCAACTACACATGGTGATTAATGACCCTTCATGAACTGTAATCATTAAACATTATTTTTTATTTGACACTAATTTAAATGGAAGCACCTATATTATAGAAGGAATTAGACAATTATTGTAAATGGAATTACCCTTTTGAATGGATGAGTGAGATAGTCACAGACGTAAGTGATGGGAGAGATGGAGTTGAGGCCGAAAGAGCTACATTAGTTGACAGAAGCCCAAAACTATTGTATTATTTTATGTTTAAGTGTGTTTTGTACACATTGTATCTAATTGCAACATTATTTTGAGATCATTTACATGGTCTTTAGGTTTGGTCATTCTGTGAATCTATTTAAAACTCAATTAAATTATTGATAGAGAATCAATCATGCTTTCCAATTCAAGGCTATTTATCATATTGTAATTTTCTTATGTGATTAAGCTTTTTCTATTCTTTTTTAAATTCACAATTTAAATCTAAATAGATATTAATAATTTTCTAACTATAAAGAAAATCAGATACTTTCAATCCTAAATTGTAATAACATGAAAAAGAAAAAGGAAAACAAATTAATAATATCATATGTATTAAGATCCATAGCTCGAGGGATGGATGAATGCTTCTAAATCGAAAGTGACCATTTTACTTTCACCAATGTACTATTTTTACATATCATTGTTTTATAATAATATTTGCAACTTTGTTTTCAAGAAAACCAATAACCTTTTGTGTGATACCCTCCCTTTTTCTAAAATAGGATTTAACACTTTAAAGGAGATTAAAATTAAAAAATAATAAATAATAAAAATTTATAATATAATATATTGTAAAACACCTCGACCAAATGACTCAAAACCTAACACTATCGACCCTATGCTAAGAACGTTGATACCAATACTTATAACTCATTATCACTCGCATCGACTATTTGCATCAAGTGATATTCTTTGATCTTAGTTACCCACTTCAGCATCAAGTGATATTCTTTGATCTTAGTTACCCACTTCAGCTTAAGCATTCTGTACTTGTCTACTGCTCACTCTGATTTTATATGTATAACTATATCTATCTTGACTACTCAAAACACACCCCTCACTCACACTATCTTCTCCATAGACAAACCCCTATAAATATATATTTTCTCATTCAAAAAGAAGAGAGACGTCATTTTGTTCAAGCCACCATTGTTTTATAAATTAATTGAATGCATCTTTATATTAATTTTATAATGATTGCTTTTCTTGAAATAGTTTGATAAAATCGTATCTCTTTACAAGCTTGTCCTTACCAAGTGTCATTTCTTTTCCTTTTTATACAGCATGTATTCCCCTCTACTTGAATTGATTTCTCCATCTTCTTAAACTATCTTTGGTTCCACTTCTTTCTCTGACTTTGAACAAATATTGAAGAGGTGGGGGAGGACGAGGAGGAGGAAGTGGAGTAATGAATAAATCATATCCATTGAATTGGAATACCCCTCTATAAATAAAAGTCTACCTTCTACATATTATAATTTAATAAAATTTAATTTCTTTTAAAATATATATTTTTTCTATTTAACTATTTATAATTAAATAAATAAAAATTTGGGTTGTGACATGCTTTTCTCCTTAGAAAAATGCATCATCCTCGATGTCTCAATAAAAAGTTAACATCAACCTAAACAAGCTAACAATTTCATATCAGACATAGTTTCTATTTGCATTTCAAAATGCAATGTAACATTCATCGTTTTATTTTGTAACTACTCAAATAATACAACACACATAAGTCACCAAAACTATAATTCCAACTAATATCACACTTAACATGGTTAGCAATTTTATCTATCCTAATGCATCTTAACTTTCATTTTTGTAACATGCCTAATATAATAAAAGATACACATTCATTAAAACCAACTTTTTGTAAATATGGTGTAAACACATATTTAAAGAAAGCACAAGTTAAGATAAATGCACACATCATTAAATCATCACTTTCACAAATAATTTGTAAGTGAGTGTGTGAATTCCATTACTAACCTTTAGTTTTACAAGGTTAGACTACCTCTCTCCAACAATATCCCCTTTCTTGTGGTGTTTTGTTCCATCTATTATATCATAGGAACAACATCAACATCAATCCATGTTATTATCATAATCAAAATCAAAATAAAAATATAACATTCCCTTATCTCAATTCTTGTAACAAGTATAAATGAATCTTCATAATACTTTATCGCAACAAAGCACGCATGTACCTATGCTTACCATACCATACCTCGATATCATAATGAATTTTCCACATTACTAGGTACTTCATATTGATATTCCTGTCATACTCATATATATACACTCACAATATTTTTAGCTCATTCAGAATATCAATACCTCATGGTGGACATGTTTCACTATTCAATACTCAAGAGACAATATTATCATTTAAAGATTATAGTTTTTAACTATAACTAGCTCTATATCTCTACTTGATCATAAATAAGGTTATTAAATAATCATTCATACATTACATCCAACATGTGGTACTCGAATGTGTTCAGATCATTCATGCATGTTTGTGAATCACCTATAAAGGTTAGTGGATCCACTTTTCTATTCACGTGACCTAGGCCATCATGACCGTCTTTTCACAAGAACAACTCAAAATAAATATTAACTCAACTCATCATATTAAATATTTATCCGTCTCTATGTCAATGTAAATTAAGCAATGTTACATCGTAACCTAAATAAACATTCATAATTTCATATATATTTGTGTGCTTAATCTAGGAATAAGCACAACATGTGATCTGTCATGACACATATATGGCCTTCTCGCTATATGCTCCACAATTGTAGGTAAATAAATAATAAAATGCATTTAATCAAGTCTTTTTATCGTCATAAACCCTCAAGGATACTTTGACAATCAAAAGATAAAAATGTCATTGAGGTGGTTTTTTGTTCAACCACAGAGCCTTACTCTTCCTTGGAATTTTACCTACACATAGAATTCCCAACCATGCAATGCCTAGTATCCTAGAAATAAAGAGGCAGAGGGGTGGCTCTTTGCAGCCTAATGTAATCACATGCAATACCTACCATTAATATGAAATGTCTAACAATACATATATGGTAAAGACTTATTACAAGATAATTATCATTTTAATAATTCTAGCTAGGCTTGGTTCATCTCCTCCTATGAACCACTCTCTTTGGCCAAAAACTAAAATATAAAAGTGAACCTGAGAAAGAGGATCATCTTGATGCAGAGTGTGTAGCAGAGTGGTGGTAAAGTTCTCAAGAATGGTTATGATTTGAGTGGTTTAGTCACTCCAAGCCTACTAACCTCCAAGACTCCCAAGTAGCCAATACATCACAAACAACTCCAACACCTTCCAAATGACCAAGGTTATTGTCAAAGGTCTTAAAAAGATGGATTCAGTAGGATTCAATCATTTTTGGGCTCTTACACAAAACCCAACACCTAAATTCCTCAATCTGTCTACTAGGCCTAATTGCCCCTCGAGTAGGTCACCACCGACAGTAAAGTGCCAATAACTTTGAAACTCCCCAAAACATTAAGAAAATTGATTACATTTCCTAATACCCTTTTCACTATACTAGAACATATCCAAATCTAGACATGGGTTGTTTTGGACAATCAATAAGGACCTTTCGAATGTGCCATGTTCCTAGCATAAAGTATGGTCAATTTACAAAGCAAGTGTGGGTTAAACTAACTCCCCAACCCCTAGAATTTCAGCAGTCTCATGAAATGAACTAAAACCAAGGAAAATGAAGTTAATTTGGTCCTCAGACCCTTGAAACTGTAAAACCCCCAAATTGGTCTCGAACAAGCCCTCAAGGCTAGGGAGTTCTCAATGTACCCTCTCCAAGCACTTCTAGGCTTATCCAAAGGTTGATTCACCATACATATACTATATTAATACTATCCAAGTCATTAAACATATATCTACTTCAACTAGATTAATGGTTGTTGCTCCCAACCAAGCATTTCCTTCAAAATTTCTTCCTCAAACTTGGTGATCACCCTGTCAAAGAAATTCCTCTGCAATGTATCATGTTAGGATAATAATGTATAAGTTAAATACACACCATTCCATTAAAATTAGTGAAAACATTAGAATCGGTGTCCTAGTCGTTAGGATTCAAAAGTTTGAATTTCTAACTTTCATTTTATTTCTTATTAATTCTTCTAACTTCATGGATTTAATCTCAAATCACTCCTAGGACCTAATTGACTTCACTAACCAACCTAGATCCCTATTTGGCACTATTGGCCACCCTTACATCCATTTTGGTCCTAAGTCCTTATTAGGACTTCTAGGACATTTAACATCTAAATCAAATTGATTGTTACAAATTGCCATTATAGGCTTCAAAATCTCCCAATTAACCTTTAGGGATTATTTAGATCCACTTATTCCATTTGGTTCCAAGCTGGACTTATAGGTGTTTGGATAGGTGCTCCTGCACCATACACCCCACCTTCAAAATGATTCTTGTCCCAAGAGTGAAGGGATGTTGTCTTCTTGCCACCCATTCTCCTAGATGGATGTCTACAACTCTTCACCTGCAACTTAGCATCTTTCATATGAGTATTACCTATATTCAAAATACTAGAAACAAAAAAAAAATCCTTGTTCTTGTCACCATCAATGATGACCCTGGTTATTGCTGACTGTGGACAGTCCTCATGTGTCCCTTCAAATTTCTTCTTAATTTGTTGTTTAGGATCAAGTAGACCCATGCCTTTTTCCTTCATGGATATAGAAATACCATATTTCATTGATGACACCATAGGACACCAAAGTGTTCCTCTCATTACTCCCCTTCCATGCACTGTTTGCTACAAATTTGAATCTTTGCATTTCTTGGTAGCAACTGCATTTTTTAAGATCATTAATGAAGTCTTATGCTTCATACCTACATCTTCAAATCCATTCTTCACCTACCCTGCAAGGTAACATACTTCTTTGCACCAAAACATACAATTATTTCACCTTCAATGTCATCACCCGGTAAAGGAGTAAGTTGAAATTTCTTACCATCCTTGTGCACTACATAAAAATTTGTCAATCCAAAATGTATTGTATTCCTAGAGGCTTTCCATGGCCTTCCAAGGATAATATGACAACAAATCAAATGGATTATATCATACACAAACCTATCCTTAAATATGCTCCAATAGAAAAGTACACAATAGCTTGTTCCCTAACAACAATATTTTTCTCATCACTCACCCATGATGCTTTATATGGTTTAGAAATGGGAAATGTTTTCAAATTTAACTTATTGACCATCTCATAAGACACTAGATTGTGAAAAGAACCAGAATCAACTATCATTTTTCAAATCTTACCTTGACTTACACAAATGGTTCTAAAGATGGATGCTTTAGTCTCCTTCTGTTGTTGAATGTGTGGTCCTCTTGTCAACCTTTCAACTTCTTCTCTTAGCCTTATATTATCTTCCATTTGTTCTCTCACCAACTTAGCAAGTTCTTCATTTGTGACCCTCTTAGGGATCCCATCCTCTTCTCCTTATGCCATCTTCAATGCAAAGATCAACTTTGGAACACTCAAGGAGGAAATGGACACTCCAAGGCCTCAACAAAGGATCAAGTACACCAAAGACCCCAAAAGAACTTCTCAACCTTCTCACCTAGGATGCTCCTAGGCTCTGATACCAATTGATGCAGAGTGTGTAGTAGAGTGGTGGTAAATTTCTCAGGAATGGTTATGATTTGAGTGGTTTAGGCATGCCAAGCCTAGTAGCTTCCAAGACTCCCAAATAGCCAATATGTCACAAACAACTCCAACACCTTCCAAATGACCAAGGTTGTTGTCAAAGATCTAGAAAATATGGATTCAATAGGATTCAATTAGTTTTGGGCTCTTACACAACACCCAACACCCGAATTCCTCAATCTACATACTAGGCCTAATTGCCCCTCTGGTAGGTCACCAACGACAGTAAAATGCCAATAACTTTGAAAATCCCCAAAACACTAGGAAAACTTATTAGATTTCCTGATACCCTTTTCACCATACTAGAACATATCCAAATTGAGACATAGATTGTTTTGGACAATCAATAAGGACCTTCAAACTGTGCTCTGTCCCTAGCATAAAATATGGTCAATTTATAAAGCAAGTGTGGGTTAAACTAACTCCCTAGCCCCTAGAATTTCAGCAGTCTCATGAAATGAACTAAAACCAAGGAAAATGAATTTAATTTGGTCCTCAGACCACTGCAACTATAAAACCCCCAAATTGGTCTCCAACAAGCCCTAGGGCGTTGTCAATGTACCCTCTCCAAGAACTTCTAGTATTAACCAAAGGTTGATTCACCATACATATACCATATTAAGACTATCCAATTAATTAAACATATATCTCCTTCAACTATATTAATGGTTGTTGCTCCCAACCAAGCATTTCCTTCAAGATTTCTTCCTCAAACTTGGTGATCACCCTATCAAAGCAATTCTTTTGCAATGTATCATGTTAGGATAATAATGTACAATTTAAATAAACATCATTCCATGAGAATTAGTGAAAAAATTCATGGAATGATGCCTTTACAATGGGATCTTGTCAAACTATTATTGAAAAATAGTGACAAAAAATGTAATTAGTCAATACAAAGGATTGAAAACTGACACAAATGATCATTTAGAGAATTCAATAGGGTTTTTAATTATGATAATAATACCCCTACTACAATGGAAATAATGATCTAACTTATAGAAACTTAAATCATGCAAATAACACAAGAAAATACCTAAAATTTTGAGATTTCATTGCATTTTTGAAACAATCTATACACACACTCCTTGTCTATGTCTTACAATGGCTTCTCCATCATTATATGAACTCATAAGAACTTCTCCAACCATATTTGATTAGTTGGATGGCTAGTTAAACATAAAACAAACTAAAAATACTTTTCCCTCTAAAACTGTCCTAGTCGTTAGGATTCAAAAGTTTGAATTTCTAACTTTCATTTTATTGCTTATTAAATCTTCTAACTTCATGGGTTTAATCTCAAATCACTCCTAGAACCTAATTGACTTCACTAACCAACCTAGATCCCTATTTGGCACTATTGGCCACCCTTACATCCATTTTGGTCCTAAGTCCTTATTAGGACTTCTAGGACATTTAACATTTAAATCAAATTGATTGTTACAAATTGGTATTATAGGCTTCAAAATCTCCCAATTAACCTTTAGGGATTATTTAGATCCACTTAGTCCATTTGGTTCCAAGGTGGAATTAGCTGTTTGGATAGGTGCTCCTGCACCACATCTTCTCTATTGTCCATTGGCTTGTCCATATTTAGCACCCTCCCCAGAAGTTAAGCTTTCTAAAAGCACATACATAGCAAGTAAAGAATGAAAAATCATGCATAATAACTCGTATAGTAATATTTTCTTGTTCCTCTTATTGAGGAGATCTCAAAAATTAATTCCAAAATGAAAATACTCACACGTCTTTATTTTCATTCAGAATATCTATCCATCTTTTTTGATGTTAATCATGCTAAAGTCATAAAATGTACTCCTCATTTAATAAGAAATACATAGATAATTTCATTCTCTCATGATTATCCATGAAATGCTCTTCATAGAATCAAAAAATTACATCACATACATATTGTCTATTATTAATTACTTCATCCAATGCATATCTAATTTCTACAACAATGTTAATATAAAGTTCTTTTAAATGTTTCATAACAAATAAAACATACTTCAATCATAATAGGAATGTAAGAATAAGAATGGTATGTTCTTTTCAATCTACTCCCTTATACATTCTATTAATATTCCACATTGAACATGATAGAAACATCACATCACAAGACTAAAAACATAGAACATACATCCTACCCACCTCAAGATCACAAGAAATCTCAAAATCATAGCTCACAAATTTTGACTTGAAATCTCAGAAGATACATGCAAAACCAATAAAAATAAGTATGAACAAGAACCACATTGGATAAATAAACAAGAAAATTGGTGGTTGTCTTGTCACATGAAAACTTAAAATTCTCAAGCTAGTCCTTCCTCACTTTCAAAGCTCATCAAAGAAATTTCCACAAAAATGTTAATATAAATTTATTTTAAACATTTCATAAAAAATAAAAAATACTTCAATCATAATAGGAATGTAAGAAAAATAATGGCGTGTTCTTCAAAATCTACTCCATTATACATTCTATCAATTTCCCAAATTGAACATGATAGATACATCACATCATAGGACTAACAACATGAAACACACATCCCAACCACCTCAAGATCATTAGAAATCTCAAAATCATAATTCACAAATTTCAACTCGATATCTCAAAATAGGCTTTCAAAACCAATAAAAAAAGTGTGAACAAGAACCACATTTGATAGATAAATAGAAAATCGTGTGGCTCGCTTGTCAAAGGGAAACTTAAAATTTGGAAGCTAGCCTTTCCTCAATTTAAGAGTTTGTCAAAGTTTTAAAAACATTAAAAATTGAAAACCAAATCACATATACAGAGTGACTAACATAGCCACAATGAGGGAGTAGAAACTACACGACACCTTGTGTCCAAGGTGTGCTAAATAACATAACCAAACACCTAGAAAACATATATCTCAAAGATTAGATCACTATGTAATAACACATGTCATTGGTTCTTGCAACATAAACTTTATAATTCTATTTTTTTATTTTTAAAATCTCATGCATCCCTATATGCAAGATGAAACACATTCACAAAATTCCATGAATTTCTTTTTTATAGTTAAAGGAAAAGTTACAAACATCTATTATAGATTTTGTACCTTTGATTAAGGGAGAGTGGTATGCATAAAGGAAAAGTTTGTACATTTTCCCAGGATCTCTTTTTCTAGTTCTTTTATAGAGTTCTCTTTTGTAAATATATTTTCCTTATTCAATAGAAACTATATTGTTTTATGTACTTCTGACCCAAATAAGCTTGTGTATTCTTTCTTCCTTGTTTATCTGGACATATTTTATCATTTGCAACACTATATGATTATGTTAATCTTAGTCAATTAATATTTTTAAGTGAATATATGTATTTATTTCCTGATTATATTGATTCCTAAACTTTCATTTTCTACTAAGGTTGATAAATATATAGATTAGTATAGTTTTGTGAGTTATATTGAAATTAAGTGTAGTCATTAGAAGGAGTAGATCAACAATCTATCTAGTGTATCACTTCATTTATCTTTAACATCAAAAGCAATAGTTTAGGTGCACCCTGATTGTAAAGGAATTTGACCTCCAGAGATTCAGCCTCAAAGAGAAAGTCCCACACTTGGAGGTTGTTTCCATGTTTCATAAGGTTTCTTGAGCCTCATACCCCAAGCATAGGTACAAACTTTTATGATAAATTTTTTTGGCACACCTAGTAGGACACATATTCAATTGCATAAGTATGTTGGTTAGCCAATTCAAATTCCATTCATTGATAATTTAGGTATTTTATAAGTGCCAATAGCCTTTTAAGGAATTTCATTCAAACACCATGGAGAATCCAAGTGAAAATCTACTAGTTTCAAGTAGTCCAAGTTATGGTATGTAACAACATCAAATCTAATCTTTTATGTTTCTTCAATATTTCTATGAGATTGTTTATTTAAATTTATAATCATGGAAATGTATATTATGTCCCTTAATATCATGAAATTCCTTCTCATCAACGCTCTTATGATCTATATTTCTCTTGAAGCCACAACCTAGAACTTTATGGCCTTTTTTCTATTGTTGCACCAAACAGATAGCATGTTCAGTATGCATACCACTCTCCCACCCATACTCCATCTCCCTTGCCTATAAACAAAATTTTTGAGCTTTTGTCCATGATGAAATTCTTACAAATCTAGATGGACATGAAGCTTCTTGAATAGAGTGATAAGTTACAAGCCTAGGACTTGCAACTTGATGAAATTGCAAGGTAACAAGAGCTTGAACGAAAGCGGGAGGAGATGGTATACCAGGCCTATCTACATGATACAGATATGGGGTCCCAATAGAGACATTTTGAGGAGGAGATTATGAAAAATATAGCTATAGAAGATGAGAAAGAGAGGAGTCTCAAGCTTTCTAAAATGCAAGCATTTGAAGTACAAGAATTTCCCAAGTGTAAATTTTCCAGCTTCAAAAAAAGAAATCATTCCACATTACAAGAATCTACAAGAGCCTAAGGCCCCTTCCCCTAGAATTTTCATTCCAATTTTTAGATGGACCCCTCCATCACAAGAGAATGTTCATGGACATGAGGTTTATTCTTCTAGTTTCTTTCCAAATCCTTTTTTTTGGATAAGAAATTGATGCGCTAAGTTTTCATGTCAATGAGCCTCATATTGTTATAACTTCTCAACCAGTACATGAGGAGGAGATAGATCCAAAAATTCCATGTGAAGAAGAATTTCATCATGTTGATCATATGCCTTCACATGAACTAGAGGAGTAAAAGGAGGAGCTAGTGTAGAAGGATATTGAAAAAGCTATACAAAAAAATTCCTCTATGTGGGCTAACACAGAAAGGAAGGAGGAGGTTCCAGTCCTCTTATCAAAAGAGATTCCCCTTTTTGTTGATATGGAGGTGGAGGAGAAAGAAGAAGAAAAGGAAGAGGATCCTCTCTTTGAGGGACAAATTATGGACAAATATCCCTTAATTGAGGATAGGGAACAAGAATTATACCTGCTGCAAAAAAATGAAGAGTAGAACCAATAGTTGCAGTATGGAGACAAGTATGAGCAGAAGGATGAAGAAAAGATAGATGCAAGCTATGAGATGGAAGATAATTTTTCCAACATCATAATGATTTTTTTCTCAAGGCTTGACAGAATATCATTAGCTCTTGAAGAATTGGCTCAAGAGAAACATGATGAAAAGGTGGGAATCATCTTTTCACAAGGAATATTTGAGGAGTCACTTTGGAACCAGCATGATACCAGATTAATGGAGCACAACAGTGAGGTCAAGTATGATTTCTTAGACCAAGCACCATCAAGAGGATGTCCCATAAGGCATATAGCTCCGCAACAAACCAACATGCTATCCCCAATCATGATTTTCTAAAAGCATGAGGGTGAAGATCACACGGATGAACATACCATTCTTGTTCATAATAACTATGTTCTAGTGTTGGAGAGCTTCTTCATTCTCATCATTGGAAAAGCATTCCAAAAAATAGTGATATGTTTGTCATACTATTGTTTTTAGCTTCCTAGATGCATAGAAGAAAAAATAAACTTTTGAGGAAGGGAAGTTATTTCAACAAGCTAGTTAATGGATTTTTTTGACACTTTTGTTTAAAAATACTTATACATAGTAGAGTAGATCTTCTATTCTTTCCAAAAATTGCACGAGAACAGCTAAGTCCTCTTGGAGATGGAAGAAAAAATTGATGTTTTGGTTCGATAGTAGAGAGATTTTGAGGTTGTATCAATGTGACTCCATGACCAATAGCTTGCTCGAGGCTACTGATCTTAGTACGTAGCAGGCAAGTTCCCCTCTTTGAGTCTCTAAGATTGTTGACCTTTTTTGTCAACATCAACCCTTTGGCTTAGTTCCATTCTAGAATCAAATAAAACACTCCAGCGTAGAGATATGTGGTCGAGTAGCAGTGATCGACATTGTGCTTGGGTAAGGCATCTTTGGGTCTTGTCGAAGCAATCATCCCTTTGGTCATCATCAGAAAAAGTTTCACTAGGATAACTTTTTAGTTTAAGGAAAAAAATTCTCCATTTCACAGAGGGCAAAGTGATCCCTAGTGAAATAGAAATTTTCATTATTTCACAAGAAGTTATTTGGAATGCTACAACATGGCGAAGTTGTCACAATTTCTCAAGATCTTTATTGATGATCTACAAAATAGTGAATTTTTTTCCATTTTGCAAGCTCTTCTTTGACAATGTGCAAAATGGAAAAGGTTAGTGTTTTCTCTATTTTGCATGGGATGTTTTGGCACCTTGCAAAACAATGATGGAGTTTGGTAAGTTGTCATCATTTCGCGTGTTCTTTTTTGAGGCCTTGTGAAATAGAATTTTTTTCTATTTCATGAGGGATGTTTTGGCACCGTGCAGAATAGTGAGGAAGGCAACATAGAACGGTGGGCCCATGGGGCACTTATCTAACTATTTGTGACTATTGCAACTCGGGAAGTAATTTTGATGCCAAAGAGGCACGCCTAGGGATAGAAGTATTAATTATTTTAACTATCCTCATCTATCTGTCTTTGTACTGTCAACTCTTCCAAGTAGCGTCATTACTCCCCTAGGGTCTCGATCTAATTGTTTCAACCATTTGATGGTCATTATTATTAGTTCCTACCATAGGCAGGATACTATTGCATTCATTTGATGCATAGAGGCAATAATTTAACCAATAAGATGTAAGAATTTTTTGAGGACTTAAGTTTTTAATAAAGTTTGAACTTTTAACATATTTATTAAAAATAGAAAAAACTATTAATCTAAAAGCTTATTGGCTATCATAAAAAATAGTAAGGAAGAAAATGAATTTTTCATACAAAAATTACAAAACAAAGTGTCCAGACTTTTCGAAAGAATACTATCCTCTGCTCGCATTGATTGCATTAATTGTGCAATTAATGGCACTTCTTCTTTGATTAGCATCAAAGTCTCGATATGTTTTCTTTGTTCTCGCATGTCCCACATTTTCCTGGGCTTACAGGTCCTTGTGCCTAGGTTTACTGCTCAATTTCCTGCCTTCTTTCTAGAAGGCTGAAGTAGGTGGATCTCGGAAACCAGATTTTCCTATCAGGAATGTACAAATATAACACAACATCCTAATTTAGCAGGAAGGCCTTCACCAGCACCAAATCATACGAAAGATTTCAAAACTTACAGTTATAGGTATGATATTTTAGGCATAGCAATTAAAATTTTTAATCTATTGAAAAAAATTGATATCCATTTCACAGTTATTGCAATATTCTAGAAACCCTAGCAAGATCTCCACTTCTTTTATTAAATTTCCATTTTCTTCTGTTACAAATTTTTTATTTTATACAGTTTCTTTTGCAGAAATTTGCTAAAGATTTGGGTGCAATATTTGATTTTAGAACTTGGCTTTTCACCTAAAATACTCATTTTTTATGCCTTGGCTATTAATTTTTTTTTGGTTGTATATACTATATCATACCATCTCTTTTACCTAAATTTATCGTAGCCTCTATTTTTCTTGCCATTCGTATTGTTTCACTGTTTATATCTGATGGCACACCTGTTTTTTGAAAAAAATCTTGGTTGTTTTGAAAACCCATTTGTTTTTTCCTTGATAAAGAGACTCAAGTAGATTTGGACTCTTTCAAAAACTCAATTTTTTTCCCCAAAAGAAAGCTAAAATTAGCAACGTTTTTGTTTCTTTTATCCATCTTCACCATTTCCAGATCTTCACCATCCTATGCCCTAATCTATTGGCCATATTTACAAACTACCATTTTACAGGGGTAACCGGAAACAGCAAAACCCTCTTATCTCTCACAGAAAACAGAAAATGGCCATGGATCTGCCACGGAAATGGCAAGCCTGAAAGCAGTCAGACAGACTTCACCAAGAGATGTAGGTATGCTGGACATGGTCAGGTTACAGAATTAAATTCATATATGACAAGGGAGATAATTCCATTATCAGTCTGTTTCTAGTATTTCCGGCATGGCCCTGCCCTAGAACATATACACCACAAAACAGGGTTTCATCACAGATTTTTTCTGCAGGAGAGATTTATAACCACTTAATCAAGGCAAATGGGACAAAAGAGTTGTAGAAAGTTAGAAATGTAAGACTTTCATGGCCGGTGGGTCTCTACACGGCATTATTCTACAAATTGACTGAAGCCAACCAGTCATATCATGCTTGAGGAACCATCTCAGAACTGATACTAAAGATGAAGAAAACGATAAACATTGAAGGCACATTTTGGTCCAGTACTCTTCCCCATCGGATATTTCTTTCACCTTGTGGCCCTTCACAAATTAATTATTTTTGCTTTTTCTTTCCAACGTTTTCCACAAGATGAGGGGGCTCACAAGAGAAACGCCCAATCATGAAAATGATTGAAAATGATTGGTGGCCATTTTTATATAGTGGGATCAGCATAAAATGTGCATCATCTGGAGAATCCTCCCCCGTAAGACTGCAACAACTCTAGTCTACATCAGTTTGAACAAGTGCATTTCACTTTTACACGAATTGTGGAGGGAGCATTTTCCAAATGACTTTTCCAGTCTACATGCACTAATTCGCTGTTACTTGTCAGAGTGTTTTGTGATTACACACAAATCTATCTTTCAAACTTTTAGTTACCATTTCAAATTCAATATGGTTAAAACAGAGATTCAACTGACTAATTCTTGATTCCTTCTCCGTACGACTGCAACAATTCGAGTCTCCATCAGTTTCAACAAATGCATTTCATTTTACTCAAATTATGGAGGGAGCATTTTCCCAAGATGCTTTTTCGAGTCCACATGCTGTTACTTGTCAGAAATTTACTAACAGGATTTAGATAAAAATGTTTAGAAAGATATCAATTTGAAACTGCTTACCATTTTGAATTGAGTTTCGACTAAGATTCAATCGAATACGTTTTCAGTCAAATTTCTTGATTCATATTTTATAGATAATGATTAACACAGACCTATCTTTCAGGGTTTGAAAAAACTACAAAAGAATTCTATTTGAAATTAGTTACCATTTCAAAATTGTCTATTTAGCTAATTAATTTTTCAATCTAATTCATTGACTCATTCACAATTCAGTCAAATTCAAACTCTCAGAATTTTGAAAAAATGAGTAAGAAAAACTCGATTTAGTATTTTTTCGGTGAAGATGAATGTCGTTATCATAAATGAACAAAACCTGTTGTCATGGCTTCAACTGAGAGTTTCTCAGCATTCTCATCTATAAAATTCTATTGATAACGACATTCGACGCTACAAAATGCTCTTGCATTCCTGCAAAAGACATCAACAGTTCAAATGGTTTATTAATAGGTCAATTGTGCTACTAGAAAGCCAACATAATATAAATTGGATGAATCCCCTCAATCCATAAAACCAAGTCTAAAAGAAAATCACATCAAAATTCCCAAATTTGATAGGTTTCTAAAAGAGGATCGGCGTGAGAAACGTAGAGGCATAAATCCTCAAATAAAAAAGTTTCAACTAGTGAAAAGGAAGATAATTTGTATTACAACAATTTATATATGATCATTCATATAATATTTCTAGTTGTAATAGCTTTGCAGCCATCAAGAAAGAAAGAAAGGACAGTATGAAGTTAAAAATGTAGATTATCAGACAATCATGCGAATTAAACTAAATGTATTAAATATCTGTCATTGGGCAATTGAGAAGAAAATTATCTCTACGGAGATGTAACCGAACAGATCAAGGAGAAATGCTTCATTTGCAAAGACAGACTGAGAAACTAGATGGAAACTACGTGCAACAGAAGGCCAAAGCTCCATTTCTTATTGTATTCTTCTCATCGATAGCTTCTTTAGTATGGAGAATTCATTGCAAAAGTTGCAGAATTTCTGGTATCATAGGGATGCCCATTTGACCCTTATGGTTTGTAGAGTCTCCCCATTGTATTCGTGTTTTCTCTGCTCCTACTTCTTCCACGGTTATGCGTGCTCTACTTCCACCTGTCCATTGCATGCCAAAAAAAACACGTCCCATCAAGAAAACAACATAGGAAAAGAGAGTATAGAGGACACATTGTTTGATGGACATTATAATAGAATAAAAAACTGAATTATTTTAACTAACACAAAAATCCCCAAACGTTGGTCTCGAAGTCATTCCACTACATAGTTTGCAGCCTCTCCTTTATTATATGCAATTCCAAACTCATAGAATTTTAAATGCTTAAATAATATTTTTTAAAATATTAATTGAAACTAGAGAATTTTATACCACACTCTTTTGAAAAGTTTGTAGAATCAATTTTTTTTATTTTTTTAGTTATGTTTATGATATATTATTTAAGTGTAAGTTTTTTAATTTATTATTTCCGATCAACTTCATTTTATTTTGTACTAATTGATTTACATTTTTATTTCTAAGATTTGATTAGAATTATATTTTGTCAATTTTTTCTATTAATTATTTAAGTTGATTTACTATTGTTTGTGTTTTTAATTTTGCATAAATTTTTTTAAAATTATTTTATAAAATAAATAATATTAATTACTTCTAATTTAGTAATTACTTAATTTTATATATAATATTTTCAAATTTGTGATAATTAGAACTTTATTACTATAATTGTTTTTAAAATTATGAATCTGGAGCGGAGGAAGCTGTTGAGATTTCTTCGTGATGGTCATGCTTCTATGTTCATCTATGAGATGAAGGATGGCTTCGAGTGGGCTAGCATTGTGGACAACCAGACAGCTTTTGATGCTGTGCTTGGGAAGCTGATACAAGACATTAAAGACAACAATGGTCCCAGTTTTGATAAGCTGGATATATACTCCCAGATTTTGGAACAGAAAAAGGTGGTTTGGATTGAGGGCTCACTTGGCTAGACCACATGGATAGATAATCTTGATGATGTACTTCATTAGAGTTCTCTTTTCCTTTTTGAATGATCCTCTGTACTGTTACATTATGTAATTATGTATTAAACGCTTAGCTGTTCTCTACCTGATACTCTCCGATTGGTGGGTTGAGGCCTAGCCTCCCTTCTTTTTGGTGCTATATTTTTCTGAACTCTCAATCTTTAATATAAAAAAATTATAAACATTGTAATAGAATAAAATAAAATAAAATTTAAATTGATTTAGCATTGTTTGTGTTAATTATTTTGCATATAATTAAAAGATATATTATTTTATAAAAAATGTTAATTAGTTCTAATTTAGTAGTTATTTAATTTCACATATAATATTCTCAATTTTGTGATAATTATAACTTTATTATTATAATTATTATTAAAATTATAAACATTGTCATAAAATAGAATAGAATAGAATTTAAATTTGTGATAATATAATATGATTTACATTGTACTTAATTATGAATAATAATAAAACTAAAAATAATATAATAATAAAATTTAATTTGTAATAATAATTTATTTATTTATTAATGTAATTTAAAAGTATTTTAATTCTATTTTATTTATGCAACAATACAATCACAATTAAAAGAGTGATTAATTTATAAAAATATTTTTACATTTCATTATATTGTAATATAAGAATTGAAATTTTAGTAAAAATTTATACATAGGTAATGCAACAATGTACTAAATTCATCTAATTTTAACTCTAAATGCATTATACTATTCCAAATGAAAATGAACTCAAACCTAAAAAAAAAAAGAAAAACAATTAAAATATTATAATGAATCAAGAATGTTCTACTTGTCCACAACAATAAGGCAAAAAGTGCATTTCGTAGTATTTACCATTTTCCCATAAATGCTTACATAATTTACACATAATTGGGAAGATTGTGAGCTTGTATTCAATATAATATTCTAATATTCAGTTTACATTGTTATCTTTTGGTGTCAAATATGTCTTCCTATTTATAAATGACTAGTGCTACACAATTTTTCCACTCTACCTTAAACACATTCTCATTTCACCATATCTTACCCCTAAAAGTATTCCACAATAGGCAGGAACTTTGACGCTTGCGTCTCTTGTTGTAGATGGATCTCGAGATCAATTCTACATTACAATAGAGTACAACATGAAGACTTCTAGATCCACATTTATTGGTAAGCTGCTTCTAGTTACAAAAAGAATTATTTTATCGTAGGGGCATTAAATCTCAACCTCTTCCTATGACTTTTGAGATGATCAACATGCACACTCAGAGATCAAATTTTATTTGATCTATTATGTTCATGTAACTCAACCCTAAGTCAGGGTCTAAACTCCATGAGAAATCTGGGTTATGCTTGAACCCTATAAAAGAAATGTTTGTAGATTCTCCTGGGATCTCATTTTCTAGTTCTTTTATAGAGTTCTCTTCTATAAATATATTTTCCTTATTCAATATAAATTACTAATATTTTATCTACTTTTGACCTAAATAAGCTTGTTTAGTCTTTCTTCCTTTTTTATCTGGACATATTTCATCATCTACATGATTATATTAATCTCAGTCAATTAATCTTGTTAAGTGAATATCTATTTTACTTTCTTGATTATATTGATTCTTAAACTTCTATTTTGTGCTAAGGTTGATAAATGCAAAGAGTAGTATATTTTTGTGAGTTCTATTTAAGTTAAGTGTAGTCATTAGGATCAATAATCTATCTAGTGTATCACCTCATTTACCTTTCGGCATATCCTTCTTCCTCTTTTCCCTCAAAATCAATAGTTTAGGTGCATCCTAATTGTAAAGGAAGCCAACCTTCTCCAGAGATTCATCCTCAAAGAGAAAGTCCCACACTTGGAGGTTGTTTCAATTTTCCACAAGGTTTCTTATGCCTTATACCCAAGCATGGGTGAAAACTTTTGGGATAACATTTACCATTATTCCCAACCATTATGTAAATTATTAAAGGTTAAAAATAATATCCACACTAGGCCAAAATGAAAAGGGGCCTAACTATCTCCCTTTCTAGGCTTGATACAGATGTTCTAGAGAATTTCTAATGTCTACCCAACTTACACATATAAGCGAAACTATTTCCAAAGCTCATGAAATTATAGATAACATTTCTTCCAAATAACTTGTACTCCTTAAGAAAATAATCTATATGAGAGAATTTGTATCTATTGTTTTATTTTTATAATTTAATAAACACATATGTATAATTACTAATATATAGTCCTCTTTTTATTGAAACTAATAACTTAGGTCCCTTCTGTTGGCTGGTTTCCTTGCAGGACCAAGCTTCAATCAAATAGTTGGGCTTAGACTCACAGGTTAGGCACTCAAGCTTGACAAGAAAAACACACCGATTGATGAGGATAGAGAGAAATCCTCCTTCTTCTTTGAGCTCCACATTCACTCAGGCGGGTATTGCCTTATCTGCACATTCAAGACACCTCACGATAAACCAAAGGCCTGCAGATAGATTAATGTGGAATAGCAATCAATCTCCTATAGGCATCCTGTACCCCAATGATTGAAAGTCTCATGCAATAGCCCTACTTGCATGGAATGAGACTGAAAGCTAGAAACCTATCCTAACAACAAGAAAGGGAAAGGGTGGGATAGAAAGGAAATGATTTTAAAGATGAGTTTGAAGGGACCCCTGAGATACCCTAAGTCTCTGATAGATCAGTGCCTTATCCAATGGGCCACAGAGTCAAATACCCTACTGCAAGAGACAGTTATGAAACAAAAACACAACACACTCACCCTGACCAGATCATACATTACCAAACCACCTGTGCACCCAAATATGTTATCACTTATCCAAAGGAAGACCTAGGAACAAGTAATACATTAACCAGCATCCACTGGAAGACAAGCATGATGCATCTTTGATACCCCAGCCCATACATATCTGAACACCAGTCCTAGACTCAGTTACTTCTACAAAAATAACTCTATTGCAGACACTCACTAGAAATGCAAATAGAAAGAGTACGCACCCTTGATGCTATAATCTACAAGTTTAAAACCCAAATGGAGACAATCTGATACAAGAACAAGTATGCTGCAATCTCATACATAAGACATCTGTTACAATATGTATTATGTTCTCTAAACCAGCAAGAGAAAGAAAAACACCCTATATGTAGAGAGAAGGAGAAATCTACAGGAAAAAGACCCTTCACATGGAACCAATTCTCCTAAAAAATTTGCAGAAGAAGGAACCCTTACAAAGTCAAAAAATCGACTACTTATACCACTAGCTGCCTTGGAATTCTCTAGGAGAATGCAACAAGCTTAGGGATAGCTAGGGCTAGGGTTTCAACAAAATTTTGAAAACACTGCTGGAGGGAAAACCAACACCAATCTGTCAGCAACAAGAATGATCTTCGCACTTGAGAAGAATCTCTGAGAAGGACAAGAAGATCATAAATTTACCACGCAAACCATACTGATCAGACCACAAAACACCTCGAGCCAACAAAAATTGCCCATCACCACATGGCACAAATCCCTATAATCACTCAAAGCACCCTAGACCACACTGGAATGGCGGAGAAGTTCAATTTCACCAACTCTGGCCCCCTTTGTCAACAATTTTAGTCCTTACTGGTCACTAGAAACATCTCTGAGATTCAAATTCAAACTCCAACGGCTAAGTCTTGGTGCCAGCAGCACATCGGTGGTCCTGATTCGATCGGAGATCGGCAATTAAGTCCCGACCATAGATTTCTCATCTTCTCGGGCTTCACAACTCTAACTCATCAAGCACCATGGGTTAACCCTCAGTGAACTGGCGACAAGGCGAAAACCTAGTCGCAGAATGAAATACTTAACTCCAGTTGAACTCTGCGAACACACGACTGCACGTGTTGAAAATGCCACTTTAAGTCATCTGGTGAACTGGCAACAAAGAAACTTTTGCCAATTCGTGAAAAGAATAGCGCTGCCACCAAATCATCCTACAAACCCACGACAAGAAGGAAATTTGTCAGGCCGCTAAACTTTATCCACTCCGCCAACCACTAGTGTTGGAAATATAGATGCAGTAACTAAGAGGGGGGGTGAATCAGTTAACCACAAAAATATTACCACTGATCCC
Organism: Chamaecyparis obtusa; assembly: GCA_027943335.1. Classification (NCBI taxonomy): domain Eukaryota; kingdom Viridiplantae; phylum Streptophyta; class Pinopsida; order Cupressales; family Cupressaceae; genus Chamaecyparis; species Chamaecyparis obtusa. The sequence continues at coordinate 570,259 of BSBK01002271.1, read as the reverse complement.
TTAAATATCTTAACAAATTATTTACTGTGCCACTCGGTAAATATATAGAGAAATGCTGAAAACTTGATCCTTGAAATGTGTAATAATTAAACTATTCTTAAGCATTCATCACTGATTAACTTACATGAATAAAGAAAATAACATGAACACAAGAGACACCAGATTTACCGTGGAAACCCAATATGGGAAAAACCACCAATGTAACTAGTTACTATTTTTCACTCTTCTGAAGTGATGTTCGGTTAGAAGCCAACTCAGTAAAAGGTTACAAAACACACTATTAGGTGTGACCTTGTTAGATGATTTAATCACCCTGCTAGGAGTGGCCTTGTAAGAGGTCTTGAAACAATTCAATAGAACTGTTACCTTGTTAGAGGATTTACAAAATGGTTGTTAAACCAACTCAGTTAAGAGATTTTGATATCATTGCTACAATTGCTAGAGAGTAACAATGAAATAACCTGCAACTGAATTGTTGAATATAGATCTCTGTTCTGTTTCACTAGATCCTTACTGATCAATTAAATCTTTGCTGCTCCTCAAGGATATCTGACCATCCTTCAAAATTCGCACACACCTTTCTTCAAAATGATTTCTGCATGTTGTATATTCTCTTATTCACCATTTGACCTTCTATATATATATATGTCATTTCATAATCATTTAGATTGTCAAGTTGGCACTAATAATTATTATAACAGTCAGCTGGGATAAACAAACTGTAATAACAAAATTCTTTGAAAGGGCTGACCTTGCTCAATAAACATTAATCCTAAAAAGATTTCCTTCAGTGATTGAGAGAACTCGGTAACCACAACGAATTCTGCAACATCCTTTGGAGACCAAGAGAGCTCGGTAACCACTAATTTTCCTTCGATAACCGAGGAGGCTCGGTTAACACTGATATCCTGTCAAGTTTTCTTTAGACACCTGAGAGAACTCGGTAGATACTAAAAACCGCCTAGCTAACCGACTGAGCTTGGTAGATACTGAGAACCGCTTAGCTGACCAACTGAACTCGGTAGATACTGGGAGCGATAATTGATATGACATTTGTGTGACATCAAAGACAACACATAGAGCTAATAATTGATATTACTATATGCATTGATATATATCTATATATAAAGTTAGATAATAATTATTCTCATAATAACTAAATAGTTAAATTGATAAAATAAATATTATTATTATTATTATGTAAATATTAGAGAAATTAATATAATACTCAAGAGATATTTTGTGTGTGTGTGTGTGTGTGTGTGTAATCATAATTATCATTATATTAATTATATAATAATGAATAGAAATGTCTTATGAAGGGACATGTCTCTTCTTGGCTCATTCTCAATATAAATGCAAGAGATTGTTGCATTTGGAAAACACATAAAAATATACAATCAGGTAGTGCTATTACATTTGCAATGATCATAAAACCTTAACACATGTAAATAGAATTTGAATCATGATGAAGGAAACAACAAAACAGCAATTCAATCATAACAATATGGAAAATCAACTATTAAAAAGGTAACTTTGACATGAAGAATAAGTCCTATAATACTTTAAGCAACTAAATGCAAACCTTCATAATTGTTGATAAAAAGATATAATAATACATATAATTAGGTCATGAGAATATGAAAATAGAATCTATATATTGCAAAGCTCACTAGAGCATATGAAGAGCTCATATAAGTATTAAAATTTGTCATTAATTAGAAAGGTAATACTTTTATTGATAAGCAATGAGGTCACAAAAGAGGTTCTCATCCCTAAAATAAATATTCAACAATAACATGTCAATAGGATTTGAACCATGATGATAAAAATAGCTAAACCACAATTTAATCATCACATTATGACAAACCTTTAACATTAATAGCTCCTATAATATTTTAAATAAATAAATAACATAACTTCATAATTGTCTATAAGAAAACAAAATCTAAATATAACTAGCAATCACACCTATGTGTGCAATGGGTACGCCGAAGAGGTGTGGAAGTTTAATTAGGGAAAATGTTGCTTCCTATTTTTTGCACACTTTAATTAAGTACATGAGGTCAAATGGTGGGCTATAAAATACTCTCTCTCTCTCTGAGCTAATGTACTGCGATGGCCCCCAATTGCAAAAGAATAGTAAAATCCTTTCTTGGCCCAAAAATTTTAAGCTTGTGAAGTGAATTCTCATATTTTAATTATAGTTTACATTTGATTGCAATCAATTTTTTGCAAATTTAAAGAATGTGTGGTAACTGGTGGGTTATATTTGACCATGTTCCATGTTAAAAAACCTTTAATGACCCTGTTAGTTGCACTATTCCTATTATTCATTACATTTGATTGTGATATATAGTTACAAAAATTATATATGTCAAGTAGATTAGTTTTAGTCTAAGAACAATATGGAGTACATTTTTTTTAATGTTACTAATATTTATTGCAAGATAAAAAAATAATTTAATATCAAATATTTATTATGTCTATCTATTTATTATTTAATTATAAATATACTATATTATAAAAATATTATTATGATTATCTACTATTATATATAATTTTTTTAAAGGATATTGTTAACATAACATTATAGTAATGTATATTTTTATAATAGTTTTTAATATGCTAAATAATATGATTATATTTAACATTTATTATAATATTTTATAATGTAATTATTATAAATATATAATATAATGTCACATAATAATATCTATTATGATAATAATTAACAATTGATCTAAGCTAATAATAACTTATTAGTTATACTATAAAATTGAATAATATAATCATTACATATAATTATATATTATAACTTTAGTAATTAATTATAATATAATATATAATTATTATATTGAAAGTAAAAAAATATTAATATGAATAATATTAATACCTAATATATATTCTAATTTTCAAGAACATTACCATAATCTCCACTTTTGTGCATTGCAGTTGTATTAATTAAGAAAAGAAAACATTATAATGGGGTAATCAAATAATGTGTAATATCAAACCGTAAAGAATAAAATTGATTTGAAAAGATACTAAAAAAATGGTAGAATTTCAGTGCTAAAAGGAAAACTCAACATTATTCTATACAAATTATTAGAACAAGAACTGACGGTAGGGATATTTTTCATTATTATGAAAAAAATAATAAATAACACTTTCTATTGGGTACTTCTCCACTTCATTTGAGTTTAATATTTGATGTTCAAAGACTACACGAACTTTCTATTCAACTTGATAAGGTGTAAAGCTATTCATCTCTTGCCTACACCAATTCAACAAAATATCTAATAAACATTTATAATTTTGCAAGTGCACCGCACTTGCTCTTGAACCACTAGAAACATGAAATGTCCCACAACCTTCTGGACCATTGTCAATCCCATATTCTAGATCCCCGTCATCATATGAAAAACATGGATCTACTTTATTCGTCAATGTCTACTTCCTTTTCTTGTTGATTGGATGTATTTTATCATCTATCCTATGCTTCCTCAATTTGCATTCATGACCAGCAGGGCAGTTGCAACTACGACATCTGACAGCATTCCTCTCTCCTTTATACTTTGATGAATACCCATGCCCTGTTCCGAAGCTCCCATTTTGACTTAGTATAGGTTATAGATTCTTTCCTTACGCCTCCCAATTGGATTTTCTTGACTAGTTTTAAAGACTTTCAACAAATCTATTTTGTACATATCTTGCAATCATTGCATTCCATGAGATGACATATCTTTGAGGCTTTTTGTCAAACGGTTCATGTAGGCCTTCTCACGCTTCCACATTTTGCTTACATGCCTACCAATGCTGTTGCAACATCTGACAAAAATGCTCTGCTCTTCATGCTTTGATGGATGTCCGTTCCTTGTTCGAAAGCTCCCATTTTGGCATAGGGAAGGAAGATGCTGGCAAAGGATGTGGACTGTTCCTTCAAGGGGAGCGGTCGCGGCACCTGCCAAACCAGTGACTGCAACGGCATGCTCAGCTGCCAAGGCTACGGCCAGGTGCCTGCAACCCTGGCCTTTTTCCAAGGGCAGAATTTCATGTCTCAGCGAAATTAATTCGCAGTGTCCCGCCGATCTGAAGGTGAAAAGCCTCGACTAAGCAGAAAAACCATTTTAGGTGGGTATTCTAAAGTTTTTTCCACAAATATGATTTTAAAGCCATATTAAATTGAATTCCTTCGAGATGTACTCGGCGTGATTAGGATATTCTTATCGTTACTGCAAGATTCTCTGGTTGCCTTGGCGAGTGAGAGAAGACTTGTTAATTCCTATCGATAAAGCAGACATTTCGAAGCCAAGCAGAACTCAGGTGCATTTATATTACAGTTCCAGAAAAGGAATAAACACGATAAGGTTATTAAGTGCACTGCGAATTTGATCTTGCCAATTAATTTCTAGAAGTTAAGATTCAAAGCTTTGTTGAGATTTGAAGGTTAGATAAGATTCCTCTGTAAGTTGTTTTCCCCTGTTTGGTGTTGCCAAAATCCTCAGACCAACATTTCATTCCATTCCAAGTTCTCTATTTTTGTAATGTTGTTAAATATGGTGGGTATTGATAGATATGCCAACCGATTACTCTAGGTTTTTCAAGCGACAATGCCCCGAGGCTTACAGTTATGCCATAGATGATGGGACCAGTACAGAAAGCATGTGAAAGACAGAAGTGAGAGGGAGTTAATGATGACATAATCTGGTGACATTCAAGGAAAAAGACAGAAGAGGCGGATAAAGAAGCAGACCGTCATTATGTTCTTAACGCAGAATGGACGGCTCACAATATTCCAATGGTAGTCATTGCCTTTTTAATCAATTACAACCGTAGATTAAAAAACTTTGTCTGGCCTCTTTCAAAATGAAAACGCCTCTAACATAATTAAATCATGAGATTATGAAGATGGAATCTTCATATTTCATAACTTTCTAGAGAGTATAAAGAGTTTGTATAACAATTCTAGTCTATCACTAATTACAAAGGTTATACTTTTATTAATAAAACAATGAGGTCATAAATGAGATCTTCATCATAAAATAAAAAACCATTAACAAAACATCAATAGAATTTGAATCTTGATACCTAAAACAACAAAATCATAATTTAATTATCACACAGTGAATATTAATTACTTAAAAGATATTTTTGACATGAAGAATAACTCTTATAGTATTTTGAACTAAATAACATAACTTCATAATTGTCTGTAAAAAGAAAAAACCATACATATAATTAAATTATGAAAATATGAAGATGAAATCTTCGTATTGCAGAGCTCAGTAGAGGGTATGAAGAGCGAGGGTACGAAGAACTTATTTAACAAATACGAAGTATTGGAGCACTCTACTACAACTCAGGGGCATGTAGAAAGCCTCAAGGCAGGACGGGCGAGAAGGTGAACACTCCTGGGCGTGCTGACTCCAAAGAGTTCCGTCATATCTAACTCTCCATCCACGCTCCACTCAAAGCAATGAAGGAGCTGAGCTAGAATAAAATTCAGGGTTACATCAGCCATGGCTGACCCTGGGCATCCTCTCCTTCCTGCTCCAAATGGAATCATATCAAAATATTCTTTGTCTTTCACAACATCAACATTTTTACCCATAAATCTCTCCGGCCTGAATTCCAGAGGATCTTCCCACACAGATGGGTCTCTTCCGATAGCCCAAGCATTGACCATAAGCCTGCTCTTCGCAGGAATGAAGTACCCACCAACTGTACTATCTTGGGTCGATTCATGTGGAACCATCAAGGGTAATGCCGGATATAACCTCAGCGTCTCCTTCACCACACACTGCACGTACTCCATCCTTGCTAAATCGCGCTCACATACAGTCCTCTCTCTGCCTACAACTGAATCGATTTCCTCTTGCATTTTCTTGGCCACACCAGGGGTTCTAAGAATCTCGCTCATTGCCCATTCTAATGTAGTAGACGTCGTTTCAACTCCAGCCATGAACATATCCTGAAAACATTATATATCCTTGTTACATCAATTCAAAAAAAAAAAACAGAACTACCAACAAACGTAAAAAAATGGTATTTGGGATTTGAGTTATAAAGAAGAAATGAATGAGATACATACAAAAACAATGGCTTCAATGCTTTCCTGTGTGATTGCCTTCCCATCGAGGCTTCCCACTTCTAAGAGCACGTCAATGATGCCTTTAGTAGCTCCCTGATCCTTGTGCAACTTCGTCTTGAGCTGCTGCTGTTCCTCTATTATTCTTTTTATCCTTTGGGCAATTAAATTGTGTACCTTTTTCATGCGCCGCTTCACGCCTTGCAAGTCCATCCAGTCTAAGAAAGGAATGAATTCCCCGATATTCACAATTCCTGCTACTCTTCCCGCCTCTACTGCAAGCTCCTTTATCTCTTCTCCACCACCACCAGCTTTACCGTCACTCTCACTAGAAAGTTTATTGCCCGAAAGGATCCGCCACATCACGTCCTGGGAAAACGATGCGAACATGTTGGTCAGATTCACAGCCTTCCTCCCCTGCCCGGACATCTCCCACACTGAACGAACAGTGGAAAGCATTTCTTCCTCTCTTATACAACTGAATGACTCGATCCTCTTCGCACTCAGCAATTCCACCACGCACAGCTTCCTCATGTGCCTCCAATAAGGCCCATAAGGGGCAAAAATCATATCATTGAAATTATATGCAAGGTATTTCGCTGTAGCAGAAACAGGTCTGCTTGCAAAAACCACATCGTGGGTTTTCAAGAATTCCTTTGCCATGGCAGATGAAGAAACGATCACAGTGGGAACAGAACCCAATCTCAACATCATGATGGGTCCATATTTCTTACCAAGCTCACAAAGCTCACGATGAGGAAGCTTTTTCAGCTGGTTCAGATTTCCTATCACAGGCCATGCAAACGGTCCAGGGGGCAATCTCTGTCCCAAAGTATTCTTGCTTTTCAGGGTAAATCTATGCAAAACCCACAAGAAAAGTAAGAATGAACAGAGTGTAGCCGTTGCTGGAGCATAAGCACCGCCTCTAATTGTATCTAATGCTTGAAAAGATTGGGGAAAGCCTACAGAAGCCATACTGAGCAGAGATGCACGAAACACTTAGTTCTCGGGCTCCACTTTATAGATTGGTCTTGGCGTCTCTTCTGCCTTTGATATTATTCTTTGTGACTTAAAGACCGTGTAGTCAATAGCACGTTCTTTGAACACCTTTAGTCGCAGGCACGTTCGCAGGTACGTTCGCAGGCACGTTCTTAGAACACCGCTTTCCTTCGCTTTAATATATTTATTTACCATAATTTTTCTTCGTATTTGATTAGTGAGTCGTCTCTACTGAAATACAAGCATCTAGCATCATCAAGTTGAAAGTACTTTTCTTTTGTGTTTTTAAATAATTGTTTATTTTTTTTATTTGTAAAATGTGTTTTAATAGATGACAACTTATATAGATAGTTATTTTGAAAGTGAGAAGTTTTTCAAATTCTCTTCTGACTTTATATGAATAAAAAAATAAAATTATACTTATAAAATCTTTATAGACTTAGACTTGATGGTTGGATTCAAAGACCGCACACTTAGCTCCAAGTTTGTAAGGATCAAAAGGTTTTTGTATTTTTATACATGAAACTAGTACTAGAGTTGCAATAATTTTATGTACCAATGTGGACACTCCAATCAAAATACCAAGAATCAATGTCATCTATATTTTTATGTCTTAGTGCACAAGCCACAAAGAAAATTGTATCTAAGAAATGCATAAGGTAGAATTTTATATTATATATGTATTGGTAAAATTTAATTATATAGTTAATTTATTATATATTATATATTTAATATTTAATTTCATTATATAATAATATTATAATATAATATGAATCAATATTTTTAATTTAATTCTTTAATCTAATGTATCAATTATACTTTAAACAACTATATTAAAATCTTGTATTTTCATTGATATCATTATCAAGTTGAAACCTCACATTCTACAATACGGAACATATACAGTATTGTTTTACTTATTATTGGAAGAACATAGGGAGCTTATATAAATTAATAAAGGTCAATTGCCAAAACATGGAAAAAATTGTAGAAATAATGCTAGTGATTCAATTATTGGTCATGTTGTAGAAGGAGATGGGAAAGATGGTAGTCATTGAATTAAGCAGAAAGAATCTACAGTGAAGGAATATACTAAAGAATTATATAGGTTGGATATCAGATCTAGACATGCGGATGATGAAGTTGAAAGAATTTCAAGATACCTGAATGGCTTGAGGACATCTATTCAAGATGAAATTAGTTTGGACAAAATAGATACCATTGAGGAGGCCTATCAATTTTCCCTAAAATCAGAGGAAAAGTTGAACGAGAGGCATGAACATAGACAAAGAGGAAGAGGTGGTAGATTTCAGAGAGGCAGAGGTAGATCATTTACAGAAGGAGGTAGGTCTTACTCCGGTCAAGATAAAGGCAAGTCTGAATGGAAAGAAGAGAGTTCATACCAAGGAAGAGGAGGAGGTTACCCTAGAGGTAATAGTTACAAAAGAGAGGACGGGAACTGGTTTAAAGGAACTTGTTTCAAATGTGGAGAGGAAGGTCATAGAGCCTTTGAATCTACTCATGGGAATTCAAACAAGAAGACTAGTAGTAGTAGCAAAAATGCACTCATGCAATAAGAGTCACGTAAATCTATGAATAAACCAGAAAATGGATAAAATCTAAGGATCTTATGTAATAAGGAACCTGATCAAGAACTAGTGTTAAGGAAGAGTTTGTTCAAGACAAGATGTAAAGTTGTAGAAAAATGTTGGAAGGTCATCATTGACAATGGGAGTTCAAATAACCTAGTGTTAGAAGAGTTAGTTACCAAGTTGTAGTTGCCAAGATAGAAGAACCCTAAGCCATATCAGATTGCATGGGTTAAGGATAAACATAAGGTTATGGTAAGTGAACAGTGCCTTATGAAATTTAAAATTGGATCTTATCATGATGAAGTTCTTTGTGATATTATGTCAATGGATTGTTTCCATATCTTGTTGGGTAGATCTTGGTAGTATAATAGACAAGCAATACATGAAGTTAGACTGAATAGGTATACTATAATTAGCAAGTGGGATGAAGCAAGTTTTGTTTACTTAAATGGTAGAAAATCCTAAGAGTGAGAATTGTACTATAGTAAGGGTTTGCTTGGTTGAAAGAAGGAAATTCTTGGATGGCTTGAAGAAAGAAAGTATGTGTTATGCTTTGATTCCTAGGAAACCTGATTCAGGAATAGTGGATGAACAACCACCGGGGGTAAGGGATTTACTATTATAATTTGAGGACATCATTTTAGAAAAGGCACCTGATGGATTACCACATGTTAGGAGTATTAGTAATTGTATGGATTTGATTTTGGGAGCTATTTTACCCAATAAGGCACCACATAGAATGACACCAGCAAAAAATGAGGAATTTAATAAACAAGTGCAAGAAATATTACAAAAGGGTTTGATGAGAGAAAGTTTGAGTCCTTATGCAGGACATACAGTATTGGCACCTAAGAATAATGGAGAATGGAGGATGTGTACTAATTCTAGAGCTATTAATAAGTTCACAGTGAAGTACAAATTTCATTTGCCTAGGATAGATGATATAATGGATTGTTTGAGTGGAGCAAGGTATTTTACTAAGATTGACTTGAAGAGTGGGTTTCATCATATCAGAACTAGAGAAGGGGATGAATGGAAAACTTCTTGTAAGACTAATGCAGGTTTGTATGAGTGGTTAGTTATGTCATTAAGTTTAACTTATGCACCTAGTACTTTCATGATTTTAGTGAATGAAGTGTTAAAGAAATTCTTGGGTAAATTTTTAATTGTGTACATAGATGATACTCTGATTTTCAGTAAGAACAAAGGAGAACATTTTTTACACCTAAGACAAGTATTGCAAAGATTGAAGGAAGAGAAATTGTTGATTAACATCAAGAAATGTACTTTCATGAAGGACGAAATAGTGTATCTTGGATTTGTGATTTCACCTGAAGGATTGAAGATGGATTCGGAGAAGGTTAAAGAAATTTTGGACTTGCCTACACCAAAGAGTGTTGGAGAAGTTAAATATTTTCATGGATTGGCTAGTTTTTATCATAAATTTATAAGGAATTTCAGTTCAGTTTGTAATCCTATGACAAAAACTATGAGAGGGGATCGGAAGGGTTTCAAATGGACACATGGAGTAGAGAAGAGTTTTGACTTATTGAAGCAGAAAGTTACTGAACAACCAGTACTTGCTTTACCTGATTTCACTAAGGTATTTCAAGTTGATTGTGATACAAGTGGGAATACAATTGGAGCCGTATTGAGTCAAGAATGTAGACCTGTTACTTTTTACAGTGAGAAGTTGAATGATGCTAAGAAGAGTTGTTCAGTTTATGACTAGGAATTTTATGCTATAGTTCAAGCTTTGAACAAGTGGATACATTACTTGATGCCGAAGGAATTTGTGTTGTATACTGATCATAAAGCATTGCAATATATGAGTAGTCAAGGTAAGTTAAATTAGAGACATGTGAGATGGGTTGAATTCTTACAAAGTTACACTTTTCTATTGAAACATAAGAGTGGATAGTCAAATAAAATTATTGATGCATTAAGTAGAAGAACGAATTTTTTGATAGAGATGAGAGTGGAAGTGTTGGGATTTGATGAATTGAAGACTTTGTATGAGATAGATCTTGATTTTACAAAACTATGGAAGGCTTTTAGGGAACCTATTCTATTTAACTGAAGCAAGTGGTTGGTTATTTAATTTAGGAGGATATGTTGTTTAGGGGAGCTCATTTGTGCATACCTAGAGGAATAATGAGGGATAATATGATTAAGGAAAAGTATAGTGGAGTACTTACAGGATGTTTTAGAATTGATAAGATGGTGAGTTTGTTGAGTGAAAGGTATTTTTGGCCGCATATTCATAAGAATGTTCAGATATTTGTTCAGAGTTGTAGAATTTTTCAAGTTGCTAAGGGGGTTAGTGAGAATGTTGGACTGCATAAACCTTTACCTATACCTAATAGACCTTGGGAAGATATTAGTATGGATTTTGTTTTGGGATTACCTAAGAAAAAAAGAGGTAATGATTCTATAATTGTGGTAGATGAAATATTTTCTAAGATGTCACATTTCATTCCTTTTAAGAAAACATCAGATGTTGTGCATGTTGTTGACTTATTCTTTAGCAAGATTGTGGGATTGCATGGATTACCGAAGAGTATAGTTTTAAACATGGATAGTAATTTTATTGGTTATTTTTTGAGGACATTTTGGAAGAAGTTGAACACTAATTTAAAATTTAGTTCTACTTTTCACCTACATACTGATGGATGGATAGAGGTTGTGAATAGGATTTTGGATAATTTGCTAAGATGTTTCATTGGAAATAAACTGGGTAATTGGGATTTGGTTTTGCTACAAGAAGATTTTGCATATAACAATTCAGTGAATAGGAGCATAGGAAGGACACCATTTGAAATAGTTACTGGCATGAATTGTAAAGTAGTTACATAATTAAGGAATGAAGAGAAAATTAGTGTTGAAGCTGAAGGATATGCATATTTTATGAAGTTATTGTGTTGAGGAGGTTAAGTATCATTTGGAGTGTAGTAATTTGAAGTATAGATAAAACTGGGAGATAAGGATTTTGCAGTTGGAGATGAATTTATGGTTCATTTGAAGAAAGGAAGGTTTCTAGTTGGAACTTATAACAATTTGAAGATGAGGAAATTTGAACCTTGTAGAATACTAAAGTTTGATTCCAAAAATACTTTTGAAGTGGAATTTCCTGAGGATATCGATATATTGAGCCTATATTCAATATTGTTAATTTGTATGAATATCGTGAGCCTGAGGATGATTCAAAAGTGAATAAAGAGTATCTAAAGAAACAAATGGATGAGATTGAGAGGATTTTGGAGAAAAGAGTTGGAAGTAGTACCAGGGGAAAGGAATACTTGGAATATTTTGTGAAGTCGGGGGACAGACCAATTGAGGATTCTTCTTGTATTTCTCAAGCTGAGTTGGATCAATTTGACTCTTCTCGAGTTACAAAGTGAGAGACTCAGTTTTTTAATAACCCTAAGTGTTTGATGCAGGAGCATCTTAGGATCAAAGCAATCTTGCATCAACCAAAAAATATTTTTGTTCAATATAATTCCTATTTTCCAATTTGAGAGATCAAGTTGTTGATTTGTCATATATATGAGTTATCTTATGTGATGATTAGATTGTATCTAGGACCTATCTTGGACCATGTTCCTAGGTTCACAACTCATTTGGTTCATTTTTTCTTGAGCTATGATTTGTTCTCTCTTGGGTGGCATGTTCTTGCCATTTTATGACCCATTGGTGAATTTTGATCTTTCAATATAAATCTATAGCTTTTGAAGCTCAATGGTACATATGTATATTTTTTCTTGGGTCATGTGTGGACCTAAGTCTTAGTTTGTGAGGTCTTTCATAGTTTATGGGTCAAGTTCCTTATGATTTAGGACTTGTCTTAAATGCTTTAACATGTTTCCCTGTTATTAGGGAATGATCTTTCTTCTTGAGCCAACCTAAATATTGTGATGCCTATTTATCTAATTTAATGCTTCTCTACAGGGAGACACTTAGTAATGAATCATAGATAATCTCTAGAATTGGTTTTAAGGTCTCTAACCGAAGACTGTAGTCAAGCAATCCGATTGTAGCCTAGCATGTATGAAGGCATGTATGTTTCCAATTGAATGTAATTGATTTCTAGTCAATAAATAGAGATCTTGTTTGTTCTCTCCTTGCTCTTTCTTATGTTAACTCTTGTTGCCCAATTGGAATAATCTCTATGATGTTCCTCTATCAATGACTACACTAGAGAGAGGGGGGGGGGGGGTGAGATGAGGGGAGAGTGCTAGAGAGAGAGAGGGTGATAAGGGAGGGGGGATAGAGACATATAGAGACCCCTTAGGACATATTAGAATCATAAATTGTGTCCTAAGGGGTCCTAGAACCCCTTAAAACACATTACGACCCCTTATGACACACTTAATGGTTCTAATATGTCCTAATGGGTTGCAATGGATTATAAGGGATCCTAATAGATCCTAAGGGGTTTCAAGACCCATTGGAACACATTACAAAACATTCAAATCATAAAGTGTTTTGTAAGGGGTCATAATGTGTTATAAGTGGTCCTAGGACCCCTTAGGACACACTATATGATTCTAATAGGTCCTAATGGATTTTAATGGTTCATAATGGTTCCTTAGACCCCTTAGGACACATTAGGACATATTAGAACCATAAAGTGTGTCCTTAGGGGTCCTAGGACACCTTAGAACACATTATGAACCCTTAGGACACACTTTATGGTTCTGATGTGTCCAAATGGGTTGTGATGGGTTGTAAGGGATCCTAATAGGTCTTAAGGGGTGTTATGACCCATTACAATCCATTATGACACATTAGGAGAGATTAGAACCATAAAGTGTGTTGTAAGGATTTGTAATGTGTTATAAGTGGTCCTAGGACCCCTTAGGACACACTTTATGGTTGTAATGTTTCCTAATGGGTCCTAAGAAATCCTAATGGGTCCTAAGGAGTGTTAGGACCTATTTCAACACATTAAAACATATGAGAACTGTAAAGTGTATCATAAGGGGTCATAATGTGTTATAATTGGTCTCAGGATCCCTTAGGAAATACTTTATGGTTCTAATGTGTCCTAATATATCGTAATGGGTCATAATAGATCTTAGAATCATTAAGACTCCTTAAAATTGTTAGATATAAAAGACACTAATAGGGGGCTGAATCAATATAAAAAATAAATGAACCAATTCAACCAATAATCTGATTATGTTTTTTAACAACTTCCATACAATCACACATGCAAGTATAACCATGCAATAAAAGTAGAACAGTTTAATAACCCATAAAGAATAACACATAACACCACTATTTTTATTGTATAAACTCTTGTAAGAGGGTGAAAACCATTTTTGGGATGACACCCATAAATCTCTTCACTACAAATAAACGAGTTGCCCTGTTAGGATCTTACAATACCCTATCAATGGTTCACCTAGTTAGAAGTGACTAGTACCTTGTTAAAAGTAACAAAAGATCTATTAGGATCTACCCTGAAGGAGGATTTATAAATCCATTTAAGAAGTCACCATTTTAAAGGATTTATACAAAAGACATGTTAAAGTATACCCGGTTAAGGGATTTAACCTACTAAACTATTAAAGTTAGCCTTGAGAAATAAACTCAAATAGATGATCTAGGAATGGAACTTCTTGTCTGATGTAGTCACTTTAATCTCTAATATCTAGCATATTGAACTGCCTTTGTCTCTGATTGCAACACCCAAACTTATAATCATAACACTACATCATGTGATTTAGTCCACCTTTATACTGATGTTCTTAAGTCGTCTAAGACTTAAAAAATGTTTTACAAGTTGGTCCAAAAAATTGACCAAAATTATGGAAAACCATGCCAAACATACCTAGAATGTGGGCCCAAAATATATTAATTAAAACATATTGACATCTCAGCCCAAAAATCAACCTCCTTAATCATCTAATCATCAGGAACCAATCAGCAGCACAACCAGTTCAAACATATCACATCACCAAAATAATAACTCACCCAAATCATTAATTTAGTGATTGCAGTGTTAGCACTAAAGTTATCTGACCTTGGTAAACCACTAGGAACAATCGTACCTTCCAAAATTTCATATATCTCGATCACCATGCAAAACAAACTTTTTTATTCACTAGTCAAAACACTTAGCATAATCTATCTTTTCCTATCCATCTAGATGATCACAAATCTAATAGAATGATACATTTTCCATCAATGAAGAACTCATAAACCTAATTACTCTTCATCTCAACCCAAAATTTCATCATAATGCCAACAATCTCCCCCTTTGGCATTGATGGAAAGACTTAGTGAAAATAACCAAACTACTCCTCTTTTGATCTAACTCCATTTCATTGTATTGATCACTCCCCCTTTGACAGCAATAGAAAAGGTACATAACAAAATGTAAAAAAATTAAATTATCTTACCGATCATAGCCTTTCAAAAACATCTCTGAAATTGACTTTGGCTAACTCCAAAGAACTCTCCCATGACTTCTGCAAATACTCCATTGCATGAATCTTCTCATGTATAATAGAAGCTAACTTATCCATAGATTCAAGTACACTCATGTCTAGTAAGCCAAGAGTTACCTTAGATTCTCTAACCTTTTATTGCATAAAATCTACTGTAGGTATCAAATAGGTCTGCAACTCCAACAATGTAGTTATCCTTTTGTCTTTCTCTACTTGAATAGTCTTCAACTTGTGATTAATCATTTTCACTTACGATCCATAAGTGGTTTTTGATTGTGTAATAGGATCAAAACTAGTAATCAATGACTTAAGCTCCTGTTGAGCTTCATTCATTTGCTACTCTAAATATTTATTAAACAAAGTAAAATCAGAAACTTTGGCAATTAAATCATAAACTTCCTTCAAATTTTCCTTCACCTACTTCACATGAACTAAAAGTATCCCTTTATTAATGCAATAGACTCCATTAACTTATCAGTCCTCTTCTTTTCATAATTCATGTGTGCTCTATACTTAGTAGCTTCCTCCAAACTTGTAATTTGCTCAATAATAGCATTGATCAAAGTATATATTTTCTCAATCAGTGTAGCATTAGGATCATAGTTAGCTTTAGATACAAGATCGAAAAAAATGTCTCTAGCTAATAGAAGTACTTGTTCTTGTTTCTTCTTAGTTCTAAGCTTATCCCTTTTAGCTTTCAACTTCATTATTTCATACATTCTCATTAGCTAATTGGGACTCATCTTGGAAACATCAATAGGTTGTTGAATGACCTCAAAATCCTCATCTCCAAGCTCTTCTATAATTTCTTCTTCTAGAATAGATATTGATCTTGTTTCCTTCTTCTGACTTGGACTTTTACCTAGATCCAGTTTCATCTTTACTGGATGTGTTGCAACATCATCTTCATGAGTCTCATCTTTCTTAGCATGTTCACCAATGTTAACCTTTGTAGCAACTTCATCATTCTTTTGTTCAACCGTAGTAGTTATAACAAGTACCTCAACCTCTCTTATCAAATCCTTATGTGCACATTCTCCTCTTTACGCATCTTTAACTTCAATAATAGGAATTTGTCAAGGAGTATTAGAAGGTATATCACTAATAATTTATTCAATCACTTGTGTTGGTACTGTGAAAAATCCATATAATTTTGGGCCCTTGTTCAAAGAATTTTCTTAGGCCAATGTTTGTGACCTTCAAAAAGCAGTTTAAAAGGACCTAGTTCAAGAGCATGTAGAAATAGGCCTGATGAATTTCGTGTGACACAGCTTGGGGAACGGGTTCAACACTTTTCATTTGACATATGCAGTGGGTTCCAGCTCCTAAATGAAGAATCTAAAGTGTTTAGGGAGTGGCCATTTTGAGGTGTTCACTTAAATCTGCATTTTTGCCTAAGTGTCAAATCACTGTAGTAGACCCTGTTTGCATTTGAATATCTTGTGCCCAGAAGTGTTTCATGACCCGCCACTTTGAGGATGTTTAGTATGCATATCAAAGAACCTATGTTCCAATTTTCAAGTCATTTTGAATCCATTTGATTAGGTTTTGAACCCCTCAAAGTTGTTAGTTTGTTGTTGTCATGCACTTGTGTAATTATTCAGAATTCTCGAAGGGCCTGTTTGACCAGTCATATCTCTGACCCTTGTGACCCAATTGAAAAGTTTCCTTTTGCATCATATTCCAGGAGTCAAATTCTTCATATGTTTCAATTTTCAGGCTATGATGAATCCGTTTGCCTAGTTTGCCAATCTGATTCCATTTGCAATTTCTAAAATTTTAATGGAGATCAGTTGCACAGTTTAGTCGGAGGCCCTGTTCGGATAAGTGCATTAAGCACCCTGTGATTGATCAAGATGTGCCAGTTGTTGCATCATGTTGTAGGCATAAGAAAGAATGTTCATGCCAATTTTCAGCTCCCCACGTGCCCGTTTGACATGTTTGCCAAAGCCATTCAGTTTGCAGATTCCTAAGTTTTTTCAGCAATGCATAGTTCAATTTTCTGAGCAGCTCACTTTGCGATCTTGCCATTTGCACCCGGATCAAGGTCAAGCATAATTGAAGGTTGATCCATAATGTAGACATAAAGGTGATTCACCTTGATAAGTTTCAGATTATGACGAATCCGATTGATCGCTTTGCTCGATCGATTCCAAGCCCGATTTCTACAGTTTCACTATCTTTCAGTTCATGGTGTCCTGAGGGCACAATTTTGGAGATTAATTCTTGATAGCTGGTTGACTTTTTATTGGATCTGATCATAGACTTGTTTTATACATATATGAAAGATCATCTATCTTGGGTTTCAAGTCGTGAGGTTTCCATTTGATCAGTTTGCAGGGTCAGACAAAAAGGTGTTTTATAATGATGAAAGTGCAGATAGCATAACTCTGCAAAGTAGCCTTTTTCTGAAATTCATAGTTTTGGGTCAGATGCTCATCTCCAGTGGGCGATTGTTTTTTTTCGATCCTCACATATGAAATTTCTTCCGGATTCAGTGGCGTCCTCTCAGCTCACCATTTGATATTTTTCATCCATATCTTTCCGGGGCAGTCGGCAGTGTTTTTCAGTTTGCGTTTGCCGACAATTCTGAACGAGCATTTTCAAGTTTTAAAATATTCCGCCTCATTTATCTTTGGGTGAAGCCGTCTGATAGGGTTGTTGTTTGTAGTACAAGGTTCGCACTCGCCAACTTCCGGCTTCCAGTGATAAGTTTTGAACAATGTTTTACAAGTGTGACTGGAGGCGATTTATTAAGATTTGGCGATTGGCAAAGGTATTAAAATTAGAAGTTTTAAAGGTTTCCGGTTATTTGGAATGGATCCGGTTGATGGTGCCAGTCGTTCTAAATTGTTTACAGGGCCTGTTGTTTGAATTTGAAAAAATTTTAGGCCGGACCCGCCTGGGATCCAACCTGCTTCATTATTTTTGAAGTAGAACTTTGCCGACTGCCGCTGGCAATTGATGATTTTAAAGAAAAGGCTTGAGAATATCAAAATGAATTAGAGAGCAATAGAGTTAGCTCTAAGAGTAATTGTTAATATTAATTGCACAAGCTTCAGAAGATGGATTCCACAAACCATTGGCAACATTCTTTCGGCCTGCATTGGAGATTGGTTTTGACAGTCATTAAAATGTATAAAACACAAAATTATTTTGTGAGATATCATTTCTAAACAGATACAATTAATTATTGTGAGACCAAGTTCAAAAATATTTGACTGGAGATAAGACCATTAAAGTAAGAGCATTGGTTTGAATATAGTGGAGGACAAGCCTGCTAGACTGGGATTTAGCACTAATGGAATCAAGAAAAAAGAAATATTAAAAGGGATCCATAGTTACTAATAAATTGTTTGACAAAGATTTCAGCAATAGGGAAATGAAGAAGTGTGTATGCCTCTTAGTGGAGAATGCCAGCATTTGAAAGGAATGGAGTGCTACATGTTAAACATGGTGACTCACGTTAATGGAGGAGTGGCTCACACAAATGCAACAGCACATATATGTCCTTTACTTGATCAGTTTTGCAGGCATAATGGACAAATGCCAAAGTCTTCTTCCCTCACGCACACATAGTTAGAAGGGTTGCCAGTATTTTGAAAGGTTTTTTGTGTAGGCCATGAGTTTTAGAAGCTTACGTAAGCCTCTTGGGGTGTGTGAGAGGCAGCCTCCTATCTTCATTGGGTATTATCCCCACTTCACATGTTATTTGCAGGCCCATATGCTCCAAATCCAAAAGTGAGCAACTCTCATATTTCTAATGTTGTGCGCACTATGGAGGAAGCACACAATCTTTCCATGTGTTGCACACGCATTTCATTAGCATGGGTTTCCTCATTGAAATGCCCTTTGTTGTGCATTGAGTTTGTGGGTTGGGGGTGAGCAAGAGGCTGGGAACGTTAAAAATCTAGGTTGCTGTGTATTTCATAGGGTGTGTCCTGTGTATCATTTAGAGAAGGTGTGAACTCCCAGCATATATGTATATCCTTTGGGAGTGTTGTTTGTTGCTTAAGAAATAAACTAATGATGATGAGCAAAGCCTACGCATCTGTAGGCATGAAACAGTTACAAAATGAGGCATTGGGCATGTGTATTAAGGGCGTTGGGAGGTCAAATGTTGAGACTATATAGAGGATATTAATCCCACATTCGGCCCGCGACAGACATATCAAGTGTTTAAATAGAAAGCTACTCAAGAATGAAATAACGCAAGGAGGAAAGGAGGCCACATGTGGAAGCTGTTTGCTTGTGTGGGCCAAGCTAGTTGGCACGCACTACTGAGGTTAAATTTTGAAACAAAATCATTATAAAACTAAAAAGTTTAGTCCCGCATTCAACAGACAAGGAATTTCTTCAATGTTTATAAGGAAAAGCACATACAACATAGTTTGAAGAAGCAAGAGAAGGCTATGCATGCGCAGGAGCCTAGGACTCACCTCGAAAATCATGCTTGATGGTAGTGATGACAATTGTTTTTGGTAGGGTACGCATGAGTGACTTGGTAGATGACATGGTGGATTAGCTTGCAAATTGGGTGCGGATCCCGAGGGAGACAATCTGACGGTGGTCGCTATAGCATAAGGAGAAAGATGCATGGAGGTTAACATCTGCGGTATAGCTACAAAGCGACATGTGGCAGTCCAGTGAGGTGGCGAGATGACACAGTTAGGTGCCAGGTGGACTATGTAAGCCAATAAGAATGCGACAAGAGGCAGAGGAATGTGCACGGATCTAGCTTGGTGGTGAGGTGGCTAGTCGAACCAATTGGATGATGCCACATGGCACAGGGGGCCCACCCCGAATTTCAAGTCTACAGGAAAAGAATTAAATCTGAATTGATAAAAGAATTAGATCCGAATTGATAAAGTCAGCACTATATGAAAAATCAAAAAATTAAAATAATGTAGGCTGTTCACGGGAAATAATGTCTAGGGCTCATTTTTTATCAAAATATATCAGTATAATATGTTTTCAGAAACGCTAGAAGATGAGGAATGCAATGGTGGCATTTAAAATCAATTTTGACCAAATTGATGGAAGCAGTAATGACTGTCATTTTCAAGATTTGAATTTGGTGAAGATTTTTCATTTCAGATGTGACTGATTTACAAATCCGGGAAAGGGGGATGATTGGATTTCTTGCAACTTGGTTGCTTAGAAGATATTTTATTTTGATTCATGGATGAAATCAGATTGGTTGATTATTTCAAGGGCTTTATTACTGATTTGATCTTTTTCAGATGAAGTAGCTGATAATTTCTGGGAATGTTTTGTAGAGGTACAAACAGATGAAATTTCATTCTCCTGCAGGCCTTGGATTTGATTGGTTAGTTTTAGGGTTTTTTAACCTAAATGATCTTTTTCTTATTGTATCCTTGTCTCTATAAAAGGATTTTTGTGATCATTTAGAAAGGGCTGGCTAGAAATTTTTGACACGGGAAGCTAAAAAGCTAAGTGTGTATCCTCAGTCCAGATTGTAATATGTTTTGCTAAGTTGTGTCAATACAATGGAAAAACCTTCTATATCTTTTGCATATTATCTAGGTGTTGTATTTTGAAATGGTTTGTAATACAGGAACTTGAGTCCTCATACTTAATGTAGTTTTTCAGTTTTCAGATCTCTCCTTCAGTTGTGTTTCTTGGGTTTTGAGTTTTCTGACTCTTTGAACAGGGTTTACTTGTGTATATGTTTTATCTTTCAGCCTTGATCTAGGATTAGGTTAAAAGTCTCTGAGTGAAGCATAGATTCATTTGGTTCAGTCAGGAAGGATGTTTGTAAGTAGTGTATGAATCTGGTTTGTTGTGTTTATGGCTTGGAATCTATGTTCTTGTATTTTGTATCTATCTCAGATATATTGCCCAATGGATAATGCACTGATCAGAAATTAGTATCTCCTCTACTTATGCAAGTTTGGCATGGTTGTTTACATTCTGCAAGAAATCATTAAATCATTACCAGTTATTTTACTTTTATTTACATTTACAATTGTTCTACCCAGTGATGGAGATTTAATGAGTAATAGGTTGTTATTTAGTACTTTCTCACTGTCATATGTTGTAAGATCCAGTATTAGGTAAAGAACAGAGTTATATCTATTGGATCAGGTGTGCTCGCCTTGGTTTTGCAGAGCTAGAAGTGAAGAGGGCAATCTTGTCCCTATAGTTGGTCCAGTTGCTTATAGATTTCCCATATTTGGAAGTAACCACTCCTTAACATCAGTCATAAGCATATTGGTATCTCATGGAGTGTAAAATCCTATCCAAGAACCAACAACTTGTTCAACAATAAAAAAAACTCATCTATTGTTACCTCTTCATTGATAGGCTCTTGTTCTTGTTTCTCAGGTCTTCAACATCATCCACCGGTTCATCTTCTTTATCCACTTTCTTCTTCATGGTGTCAAGAGTCTCATCATAAATTGCCTAAGATTCACCAATGATTATTTTGCATACTCTTCTCCTTGTTCTAAATTTTGGCCTTAGGAATGCAATTGTACTCTTCACAACTTCAACTAGTAATTTAAGTTCTAGTTTCACCAAATCTTGTTCTAATATTTATTTATCATCTTTCAGAGCATACCTCCACCTAGCATCAATCTTCTTGAATAATGTATCACGTATCATTTTAAGTTACTCACTAGGCCCTCTGTAGAATTTGTTCATGTTTAATATAACAAATTCTTCAATATTTTGCTTATCCTCATCATTAAATTTATCATACCATCCACTAACCTTAGTGATGCTTCTATATTCTAACTTCTTCAGCCATGATGTCTACAGTATTAGATCTCCTAGTCACTGGTTTGACTGATTTCTCAGTTGTCATACCTACAACCTTTGACTTTTTACTACTATCCCCTAATTTGATTTTATCTTTATCAGATTCATTTTTAGATTCTTCTTCCTCTACTGTATCCTTCTTATTTCTCTTTTTTTAGTCTACTTGTAGAAATGAGTTACACCCTTCTTTCTCTTGTAAGTTCTCTACTCAGTTTCAGGTGTCTTCTCTTTTTCCTTGATCTTTTCCTTAACCACTGATGCTTCAAGTTGAATGGTTGTTTTCCTCTTTGATTTTTTTCTTATTACAATGGAAGGATTTTCCTTTATCACTATGGAACTTCTAGTTTCTCTTCATGTAGCCTTACCCATTGTAGAAGATACAACCTCTACCTCTACTTCTTCTCTGGCAGTACCATAAGTACTAGCTTCTTCACTTAAAAACTTCTTCCTTATCTTATCCATCATTTATTTGGTAATGCCACTCTTCTTGGATAGGTCATCAACTCTTTTCCTCACTCCGCTCTCTATCACCAGTTCCATTAGTTGTGAATGTATGTTTAGATAGGTTTCTTCATAAGTATTGAACCTAGGAGTACTTGCATCAATTGGTTTGGATAGTAACTCATTAGCATAGAGTGATATGATATCACCATCTACCTCATATCCTATCAGTAGAGCCCAAGAATTTTTTGGTTGCACTGCATGCATTCTACATGTATTAGTATGCACAATAAAAAAAATATCCTATTTGTACTTCTCCACAATACCAGCTGAAATCCTTTCCCTCTCATGCATTCATTTCTGAAAATATTTGAAATAACCCCACATTACACTAGTAAAGTTATTCCTAACATCCTTATGCATTCTTTAATCTACACTACTAATGGTTTTTTGGTTGACCTTTGAACATTACCGATACTAAGGAAATATTTTACAAATAAAAAAATATGCATACCAGGACTGAGCCATACTTGAAAACTTGTTTCTTATCCTTCTTTATTCTCTCCATGTTCACAAAGAAATGAATTCTCATGACCTCACATAGGTTTTATTGTGCATTATCCTTCACCATCTGATATGCAGCACAAATTCCTTCATCGGGCATACTGTTCAATTGGCTCAACTGATATACTTTGTAACTAATTACTATAAACACAAACTTAACATTAATATCATCAATTGTCATGTCTCGTTGATCTTTTCTCGACTTCATTAGATGTGTAACTTCATCTGAAGGGATCATCCTCAAAACATGTAAGCTATCGGTCACACATAAACCAGTTACTTTGTGAATGATCTCCTTAGTTATCTTGTATGACCTATCCAACCAGATAAATGGATTTTGAACGCACTAGTACATTTTGCACCTTTTTTCGACGGAGTATTGGTCGAAGGTTCTACCCAAATGGGTCGAATACTTGACCAACTGATTGGTCGCTATTTTTTTCATTGAAATATCGACATTTATCTTTAATCGTAGAATGTTCGACGTCAATCATGGTAAAAAATGAGGTGAATCTTGGCCGAAAACATCATTAGAAAGTGGTGATATATTGGTCGAACATTCGACCAATTTGGGTCGAAATATTTAGCCGCTTCGACGACAATGCCAAACTATCGACCATCGTATTTCAACCAAAGTTTGTCGCGCTTTAGACCAATATTGGTCAAAATATTTGGCAGCTCCGACCAAGATGCCAAACCCACGACACCACATTTCTGTGAGCCCTCACCTATATATATATCAACACATATACCTCACATTTTGAGGTCTTCTCGAGATATGTAATTTGAGTTGATAATAAATATATTTAGTTATGATTAAATATTAATTATGATTATGTTTCTCACACGGAATAGTGTAACTATGTTATTGAATCTCACATATATAGTGAAAATTAAAATACAACATAGCACAGTTAATACAAAGTATTAACTTAGAATGAGCAAATGTTTAAAGGGGGTAAAGTATGGCTCTTTCACTTAAGGGAGACAAAGTAAATAGAAATATTTTGTATTATATGATGAACATAACTTCACAATTATTTGTATATGATGTTATATTGTATTGATGATTTGGATTTATTGTGATATGATCTTGGAGGCGAGTGGAATAAAACAAGTCTCGTGATGGAGAGGTAAGTAGTTTACTCCTATGATAACTAATTTACTTTCATGATAATAATAGACATAGTTAGCATTAATTTCATTCTCCATATGATAATTTAAGTTGGTTGAATATGTTCTTGTTAATTTCAAATAATAGAATAATTCCCATGATGTGAGTAATGACGAGAAGGTTAGGTGGAAAAATTTTAAATCATGTGGTAGCATTTACTATGTGAATTGTTTTATTACTATGTATAGAGGAGGGTAATATTGTATGGTGATTAGTGATAGTGATTTAATAACATAGTACATTTATGTTATGGATTGGTGTAGAAATCTTTTTAATAAGTATATGAGTCAAGTACTCATCAAGAGAAGTTGATGGATCTCAAATGAAGGTGAAATCAAACTATAATTAAATATTATCAGGTATTATAATTAGATTTATATGATCTAAAAATAAAAGATGTAAGTAACATCAAAATCTTGAGGTGAAACACTCCTCAACAATTTAATAAGAAAATACAAATATGTGATATAAAATATATTATATAAATAAATTAAAATGAGCATTAATGTATTGTTAGATATATAAATGAAAGAAATGGAATTGAAAATATGTGACTAATAAAATGTTGATGAGAATGGAAGACCACCACTTTTATCAATGAAGTCCTAAACTCTACACTATTTTTATCCATGTAATGGGTGTTGATCATATAAATAATCGTTATGTTTTAGAGAAGGTAACATTTTGATATGCTAATAACGAGGCAAGATTTTAGGGTAAGGAATTTAAGCCAGTGGAAGGAAAAAAGAACCTATAATTGATAGGCCAGGTACTATGTTTAATGACGATGCCAATAGATGACTCCTGGTCTTTATTTTTTTCCATCGACTCTGGCCCTTGGGAGACATGGAAGTCATTTTGGATATGATTGTGCCATGGAATTAATGGAGGAGACAGACATGTCATTAATAAGGCATGGCGTCCCTTTCCTTGGGGGGGGAGTCTTTGGTAGACTGGATTGCGTCCCATGAGAGGACACCTCTTGGAGTGCTGCAAGAGGCTGCATATACGGATTATTGTGCCGTGTTGGGAGCAATGACAGGGGGTAGCAGCTCTGGAGCTCACGAAGGGCTCCAAAGATCGATTTACTACTCCGGTTAACTTGATTCCTTTCAAGAACATTTATCATGT
The DNA here is from genome assembly GCA_027943335.1 of Chamaecyparis obtusa. Lineage (NCBI taxonomy): Eukaryota > Viridiplantae > Streptophyta > Pinopsida > Cupressales > Cupressaceae > Chamaecyparis > Chamaecyparis obtusa. The sequence continues at coordinate 545,029 of BSBK01002271.1, read as the reverse complement.
CGTATATAGTCGGATGATGGCTGGAGATTGGTTACAGGGACCCTACGTTTATTTCCCTTACAGCCAATATGGTTTTAACAAGGGAGAAATTGGAAGACTCTTCATTGCCGGGCTTGGATCATCGATGCTATTGGAACAATTGTGGGATTTCTAGCTGATAAACAGGCTTATGAGTCATCGCTGGTTGCTGAACATTTCAAGAGGGGTTTTGATCCACAAGTTTGACGTGACATTCGTTCTTAGAGACAATATTCTTGGGCAATGGTCTAGTAGCTATTATGCGATCTGGACTCTTTGCTAACACCCTCGCGGACACCTCTAGGCTTTGGTCCAGTTTCTCCATTTAACGTTGCTGCATGTTTCCTAGCTATAGGTATGGCTATCATCTTCTCTGCCTGGACAAAAAAAACTATGGAGATCCCTCAGAGAGCAAGGTTTACTCACATAGTCCAAGGGTGCCTCTTTGGTCATTGCATCAGACGGAAATATTGCGCTTCTAGGAGCTATACAATCATTATTGAAGGATTAATGTACACATTGTGTATCTTTGGACACCTTCTTTGAGCCCAAATGAACAAGATCTTCCTCATGGGTTCAAATTTGCAATATTTATGTTGGCTTCAATGATGGGGAGTTCCCTGGCCTCTAGATTTTTGGCTCGCCCAACGCTCAAGGTGGAAAGCTACATGTAGATTATATTCGTTGTCTCTGCTGCAGCATTACTCCTTCCGGTTACAGCAAGTTGACCAGAGCTGTAGGATGAGCGGCCTGACCCACTCGGCGTTCCAACAATGTTTTGGGATGTTTTTGATATAAATTGCACAAAGAGGTTAAGCACTGTTGCAAGCATTCACGGGGCGTGGAAAGGTTGAGTTGAAAAGATAGAAAATAAAACCAGCAGGCAAGTTACGTTCTGTAAAAGGAAAAATGGATTGTTAAAGAAGGCTTGGGAGCTCTGTGTGTTGTGCGATGCAGAAGTGGCTCTCCTTGTCTTTACCAACAGTGGGAGGCTCTATGAGTTTGCCAGTAACAGGGCATGTGAAGCATTAAAGAATTGCCTCCTGATATCCTGCGTGATGCAACTTTTAGCAGTTGTCTACGGGTATGTGGTTGTGCTCCTTTACCTGATTGCCAAGTTTTAATTCCTGTCAAAGATCCTTGTAGGATGATTGGTCCTTGTACCAGGTTTCTTATTTTCTCATTGAGTTCTATTAAGTGATTTGTACATGTCACATCATACCAAAACTTATTTTAATTTGTATTTTTATTCTCTGCTGTTAACTCTTTTTGTAGCTATGGTGTTTGGTGATAACATAGGTGTAATTGTTTTCCACAGAGGTCTTGATTCCAGTACTAAATTCCTAGGATGCATTGAAATTTGTGCTTGCCTGTTAATGTGGTTATTGTTGATTCTTAAGATAGACTAGGAGTGACTGCGTTATTCCATGTTAGCATTAATCAACTTCTCAAACCATCTAATCATTGATTGGTCGTCTGATTTTTATTTTATTTTTATCTTGATATCTACATTTAAAAAGATAGGAATGACTTGAAATATATTAGGTTTGAAGAAAATCATTTTATTAGGATATGAAGCATAGTGGGGAGAACCGAGTCAAATCTGTATTGACTCCACGGAAACATCTTGATGGCAATAAAATCTTGAGTACTATATTATAAGTATGTACAAATTTTAATGAAATTCATAACTAATAAATAATAAATAAATTTACCCACTAAGGACATTTTATTAAACTAAGGAGTCTAATTTTATATGATGGAAAGCATGAAGGGGATTGAGGAGAAGTGCTCTAAAAATACTAAAGTATTGCTATAAAGAATTTTCAAGAATAGTTCAATTCTCAAACTTCTTTCTATTTAATTAAGCATGCAAATTAAATTAGGTGATTGTATAGTATTATTTTCCAACAACAATTATGAAAATAGATGAGTTATAAAGATACTTATATCATCTATTTATTAAGATGATTTTAAAATTAATGGGTGTAAAACTATGTGTATATATACAAATGGAATAAGAAGTCTAAAATATCAGTGAGAAATTCATGGTGTGGATTTTCTCGAAAGACGATCCTAGATATTCTATTGATCATTCTCTTTTTCCTTTTTAAAATACTTTGGATAATTAAGAGCCATAATTAATAATAGTTTATTTAACCCTTATTCTAGTGATTATCTCCTCATGGTCATATTTGTGAGATAGAATTTATTAAAAAATAAGGGTTGTTTAATTGTCATATAACCTAAATATTTAGTTGATAGACAACATAATCAATGATAAGAAAAGACATGTTCTAGTTGCGTATGTTATTTTGTGTTGTGTAGACTAACTTTAAAGGTTAAGAGGTAGGAAAGGTTAATCACATCTTTCAAATATTATTTTTGAATCATAAGTGGATGTTGTCTCTTTTGTGATGAAATCAAATGAATTTTAATACGTAACATATATACATTAATATGTACACCGTCCATTAATATTTACAAATGTAATTTTATTTTAATATTGGGTATTTGTCCTCGAGTATATGGTGTGAATAGAGTCATTATGAGAGTAATGTAAGCATGGTTCATTAAAACTATTCTCTTGTGATTATATGTGAGTGATCCCAATAATGTTGTACCTTCTTTAAATTAAGTGGTTCCCACTTGTGTTGTTTATTACTGGTCTTGAGGAGGTTACGTGTCTCATCCAATTTCTTTAAAACACTCTTGATAGGCCCTATATGTATTTATATTGAAAAATAAATAAAAAATAATTCAATACCTTAATTACACCCCACACTTTTGAAATCAAGGATGTGTGTGAGTTGTTAGTAAGATATGGACTTAGGTTTCAAGTAAATGTGGGGACATTCACTCTCAACTTTACCTCCAAATAAACATATCCTTGGACTTTTTTTTATAGTATATCTCTAGTTGGTTTTCATCTCTACTTCAGCTACGTAGATGGTAGCCGACGGGTCACTGTATGAGGAAATGAACCATTGAGAGTGTTTCATACCCACTTCTGCCATTCTTTAAAAGATTGGTTTCAAATTTAATACCTAACTACGAAGTCTTTGTGCTTGACGTAGGCAAGGCCATCAAAGATGAGCCCTCGAGACTTAGGTCTGGCCCTTAGGACGTGTCTTTGTATGGATTAAAATAAGTTTAGTTTACTCTTTCTTGATATCACGTGCACTTCTTCCTTTTTACCAATTCATATGTAACTATACTATGATTCACCCAGCCAATATATTGACGATGAGTTATCTTTATGATTATGTATCTATCATTCAATGAATCTTATATTATGTCTCTAGTGGTGCAGTCACATATGCAGGTACAAGTACTAAAGACAAGGAAAAGAAAAATTTATAAAACAAGAAAGAGTAACGCAGGTATGCAAATGCATGACATTTTTATTATTTGGACATTGTAATTAACTATATTTATTTTGAAGTAGGTTTATTGTCTTTCTTGATTCTAATTAAATGATTAAGAAAACATATTCCCTATCTATTGCTTAAATAATATAATACATGATTATTGCAAAAACAATATTTGCAAAATAGTTAAGTTGGAGTAGTATAAATAGGTTGTGTGATGTCTAATCTAGTATTTAAATTTTGGGCATTACAATTTCGACCACGGTTAGTCAAAATTTTGACAAAAAATGGAATGTTTAAAATAAAAAATTGAAGATAAATATCTAGACTAATCGACAATGGCATCCTGATCGGTGATTAGTCTAGATATTTATCTTCAAGTGTGTACACTCATTCTGTTGCTTATTGCCAGTGGGTCCCTACTCGTTCTATTTTCCAGACTGCTTTGGGCTCTAGCAATCCATCTACTCTACTCTGCATGAAATTGTGGTTTTTTTTCATTCTTTTTGAACTATTTGAGAGATAGGCTCTAATTGGTGATGCATAATTGGTTTGCATATTTGCAGCGTGGAAGCAGTTTTGGGGATGCTGGTGGTGCTGCGGACAGATTCCTTAACCAGTTGTTGATGGAGATGGATGGTATGACAGCCAAGAAAATAGTTTTCATTATTGGTGCTACAAACAGACTCGATATCATCGATCCTGCATTACTAAGGCCTGGCCAACTTGACCAGTTGATTTATATTCCCTTACCTGATGAGTCCTCACGTTATCAAATTTTTAGTTCTTGCTTGAGAAAATCACCCATCTCAAAGGATGTGGACCTAATGGCATTGGCCTGCTATACCCAATGATTCAGTGGAGATGATATTACAAAGATTTGTCAGTGGGCTTGCAAGTATGCTATTAGAGAAAATATTGAGAAGGTGAGTTTCAATTGTGGCGGCTTTTGCAAACTAGATTTGGTTATGAATTTCTTAATGGTTTTTTTGAACTAGTTTGTTAGAATTTTACATATTTTGATTCAATTTTCCTCAACTTGTATCTTATTATTTTAATTTGTCATGTTCTCTTTCCTCTGCACTTTTACAGGATATTGAACATGAAAGAAAAAGAAGTGAGAACCCCGAGGCAATGGATGAGGATGATAGTGATGAGGTAGCTGAAATAAAGGCTGCACATTTTGAGGAGTCAATGAAATATGCACGAAGAAGTGTCAATGATGTTGATATTCAGAAGTATCAAGCCTTTGTGCAAACACTATAGCAATCTCAAGGCTTTGGTTCTAAATTTTGATTTCTAGATAGACCTGTTGGTGCTTCTGTTGGTGCTTCGGATGTATTTTCTACAGCAGATAATAAAGATGATGATGACTTATACAGTTAGGAAACTTAGTACACAATTGTCATCTTAATGAAGTGACAAATGTGTATGTTCTAGCAAGGACCTTCCACTGACAAATAGCCAATGCTATTCAATTTGGCTCTGACTTTTTCTTGTATGAGTTTTATCTGTTCATATGTTTGAAACTTTATTTAGTTTATCAGCCCTTTAGCCGAGGACTTGCTAACTTGTAAGTCTTTAGAGCAATATTAACTTTGTGCCAAGGAAATTTAGCTATGGAAACTTTTTCTCAAGTGGTAGATAATGCTACGAAAATGTTGCTTTTAAAAAAAAAATCCTACTGGAAAATATTATATTCTAAATCAATTCTACAACAAAGAAAGTCTAGTTCAACTGATAGGTATGGTGTGCATCCATTTTATGGAGATCTGCCAAGACGATTTCTCCCATCAAGATGATGTGCATCCATTTTATGGAGATTTGCTAAATGTTTTATTTGATAAAGATCACTACAAGTTGGCCCTTGGCCAGATCAATATTGCTTGCAATCTCATTGCCAAAGTGGCCAAAGACTATGTTAGGCTGATAAAATATGGGGATTCTCTTTACCGCTGAAAATCTTTGAAGGTTGCTGCACTTGGACGGATATGTACCATTGTTAAGAGAATTGAACCAAGTTTGGCTTACCTCAAATAGGTGAGACATCATATGGCTAATCTAAGTTAGTTTTTTAGAGGGAAATGACAAGTGGTCATGTGGAGTGAACAGACAATCAATGTGTTTCATTTTTGTATTTAACTCATGAGAAAGTTGTTAGTTTTTAGTGTTAAGATTGTGGCCTTGACGGAAACTTAGTTTTACATGCAGCATTCATAGGAGCATAATTCTAGAGCAAAAATTGAGACGTAATTTCACTGGCATTTATACGATATTAGGCCAAAGTAAACATCAGATTAAAGACATCAGGAAAACAGGATGCTGATCTAGCTGGATTAGATCTAAGGGTGAGATCAAATATGGGTACTATCTTTCCTTCCTCTTAATCATTTCTCTTATTATGTGCTTAGTTCGGAAGTCTTCTATAGTTTGTTCATTCCTAGGTAAAATCTGAAATATACTAACATTTAGACCAAAGTGAATTGTCATAAACATTAGGAGCTTAAAACAAAAAATTCCAACCAAAATAGAAAATCTGATATGCTAATAGACAAACTCGTTTTGCTAAAAATAAGAACAAGAAACAATACCATTTTTGAAATCTCATGACCACATATATCGTCTATTAATAATGAAATGAAATTCATTGCACTAGATTAAAATTTTAGTAAAGACACTTTATATGGATCAATTTTTTTGCATAATAACCTGAGTCAGACACTCAAGAACTGCACAAAATGGTATTAAGCATGGATTTTGGGTTACATGTGGTACATCAATTCCTTCATCGAAGACATTATCTATTACATTTATATTTGTGTATTTAGGTTCCATAGCACTAGCATATACACAAAAAGAATTTGTATTTAAAAAAAATGGACACTACATATATATAAAAATAACCTGTTAAAAAAAAAAGAGGCCACTAAGGACAATTACATAGGTCTCCAGAAACAACATTACCTAACTCTTTCTCTCAAGCCAAAGACTCAGTGTGTTCAATTGCCCAAACTAGCAGTCAATTCTATGTTGAGTATATCTGTCAGGCCCTCCTACAGTTTGAACGAATTAAGAATAGAAGATAGGAACTGATTTAACACTTCACCTACTTAAAAACACAAACCAATGAAATAATCCACATTAGGCCAAGAGAGGTTGACGCATTCAATACGAGCATACTTACACAAAATGAAGCCGAATCATGCCAGACAATGACAATGAGAAGTTGACTATTGGCCCTTCTAGTTTTTTATTTGATAGTTGCCTGACAATGACACATTCAAAATGCACTTATGAGCAAAGACCTAGAACAAATGAAATTGATTAAATAATGAAGGTATGTTAGTTTGAGCTTCACTTGGTTTCGAGAATAATTTAATATTCTCTACTTAACAAGGCCAACCATGTGAAGGTGGAAGCTCATCTAGCCTCACCCCCCTCCACCTAACATCAATCTAAATTCCCCATTAACATCTAATTACACACTTCATTCATCCATTTATGAACTATAACATTCAATCAATACAATGACATAACATTCATTAATACACAACACTAATCAAGAATTCATTAACACATAACAATATTCATTAACATGACATATAATTCAATATTAATACACAACATTCATAGATAATTACTTAAAACAACGTTCTTTCATTATCCAACAAAGTTAATCAAACAAGTTTTATCAAAGAGCATTTTTAAGAAATCATTTCTTTTTGCGGGTTTTATAAATAGTACGCGACCTTCCTCAACTAATAAGCAACCCAATTGCATATTTGAAGCGCGTGAGGGGAATCAAGTTTTTGTATGTGTGATAAAATCAATAAGTACAGGGGAAGAACTGCTAATAGATTTCCATTTAAATCACATAGATACAAACAAAGTTACTATCATGAGGGTGGTAAGTACTATATACCATTTAAACTAACCTCAAGTTTATGACTCCAATATACCATTTTATTAATAAGTTATTTTTGCTAAGTCTATTGCTTTTAGTTCACTGAATTTTTTATATTTAATATTTGTCACATGATGATATGGATCCCCCACATGATACAGGTCACGGGGATGCTCCTCCCACCCACTCTTCAGCAATGGTAAACATTATTGAAATTGTACAAATTAGATAGTTGAAAAATGTTATATTATTATGTTATTTTATTTAGGGTTTTGGAGTTATTATGATAGTTTTACTGATATTTTTGTCACAATTTGATGTTCAGGATAGGGGAAAAGCACCTGCAACAACAAAGGCAATAGCTATAGATACAGATGAGGATATCCTAGAAATCCCTAATATAATAAATACGGTGAAGAAAAAACTAAAAAGAGTCAATGCAGAAATTATTAATATTTTGCATGATGCTACTATCGGCCTCACCGCGATGTCCATGACCAGGTAATTGAGCAAGCAAAAAATCATGTAACAAGAACACATACATATTTTAGTTCATGACATAAAGGAGTATAAAATATAAACCTTTATTGAACTTTTGTTATAAGTAAAGATTCATTATTGCTTACTTCAAAATGATGTGCTCACACCATCAATTCATTTGTCCTCTTCAGCATATCCTCGGTTGGATTTGCATCTTCCAAAATAGTAATAATTTCTGCATTAGTCTTTTTAGTTTTTTCTTCACCGTATTTATTATATTAGGGATTTTTGGGATATCCTCATCTATATCTACAGCTATTGCCTCTATTGTTGCAGGTGCTTTTCCACTATCTGATATTTATCTTTAGGTGTCCACACTCATTCTGCTGCTTGTTGCCAGCGGGTCATAGTCAATGATTGGGAGAGCCCTGTTTTGGCACCAATCATGTAGTACAAGCACTAGAATTGAGTTTTTTGGCACAAGCTAGGAAATTTTTGTATATCAACATGCGATAGAGTTTGGGGATTTTTTAGTATTTAAATACATCTGTGGGATGTATTTCAGAGTTCAGATATATGGGAAGAATGGCTGTGAAAAAGATATTTCTCTTTTTCATTCTGAGAAGATCCAGAGTGATTTTGAGTCACAGAGGAAATGCCCTAATCCTTCAAAAAGTGTTATTTCGACAAGTTCTGATCACTTGAGGGACATAAAATTATATGTTGAGTTGAAAAGAAAATCAACAAAAGACACTGAAAATGAAGTGAAAATTATCTCTATTATATTACAGTCTCCTATACTCTGCAAGTCTGTTTGACATGGGTTCAAGAAGCCAATCTATTATTGTCTAAAGGATATTTTGGGTTTTTGTGTTTTGTTACGTATTTTTTAATAACAGTGTTTAAATGGTTCTTAAGGTAATGTTGCTTATTTTATGTGAAAATTTGTTCTGTAGACAACACCAAACATATTTGTACATAAACTCAAATTACCAAGAGAAAGAACAATGGTGACTCTTGTGGATTTTAACAGAAGGGAATGGCCTGTATGATTCCTCAGAGATCTCCTTGAAGCTTCCTTAATTCATGGATGGAGATATTTTTCAATTGCCAATAATCTTGAGGATGGAGATGCATGCATTTTTTAGCGGGTAGATGATGGAATTTTTTGTGTACCTTTTTATGGATTTTGGTCCTATGTTGTTGCATTGGGAGGGATGGCATTTAATGCAAGAGAATTTTTGGGCAGATAGTTTTGTTTGTGAGATATCAAATTAGTAATTTTTTGAGATTTGAAATGGCTAATTTCTTCAACACTGCCTTAATTAGTAATCTTTCTCCATCATCTACACAAAAAATGCCATCATCTACCCACTCAAAAAATGCAAGCATCTCCATCCTCAAGATTATTGGCAATTGAAAAATATCTCCATCCATGAATCAAGGAAGCTTCAGGGAGATCTTCGAGGAATTGTACAGGCCATTCCCTTTTGTTAGGATCCACAAGAGTCATCATTGTTCTTTCTCTTGGTAATTTGATTTTATCTACAAATGTGTTCAGTGTTGTCTGCAGAACAAATTTTCACATAAAATAAGCAACATTACCTTAAGAACCATCTAAACACTGTTATTAAAAAACACATAACAAAACATAGAAACCCAAAATATCCTTTAGACAATAATAAATGGGCTTCTTGAACCCTTGTCAAATAGACTTGCAGAGTATAGGAGACTGCAATATAATAGAGATAATTTTCACTTCATTTTCAGCGTCTTCTGTTGATTTTCTTTTCAACTCAACAGATAATTTTTTGTCCCTCAAGTGATCAGAACTCATCAAAATAGCACTTTTTGAAGGATTAGGGCATTTCCTCTGTGACTCAAAATCACTCTGGATCTTCTCAGAATGACAAATAGAAATATAATTTTCATAGCCATTCTTCCCATATATCTGAACTCTAAAATACATCCCACGGATGCATTTAAACACTAAAAAATCCCCAAACTCTATCGCATGTTGATATACAAAAATTTCCCAGCCTGTGCCAAAAAACTCAATTCTAGTGCTTGTACTACATTACTGGTGTCAAAACAGGGCTCTCCCAATCACTAACTGTGACCCCAAATCTACAAACTCTCATGTTAAACAACTACAAAATAAAGTCAACATAGTTCTGTTAACACAACCAAAGTTAATCGTAGAATGTTTGATGTCAATCGTAACAGGTTAGAACTTGGCCCAAACCAGGGATAGCTACATTCTTTTCTCTACCCTCTGGTGTGGTTGCTACCTTTCTAGCACTCTGCCCATCATCCAAACCATCCACTCCCTTCGTAACATTGGTCACTTTACATGCATTTCCAATTTCCTGATTCGATGTCTCACCATGCACAGCTTGAGAAAAACTCTTTTGTTGCTTCAACTTCTTCTCCACCGTATAATGATGGTGTGAGACATCTTTCCACGAGGATGCCCTATATAAATACACCTCTCGCACCAGAATGGAATCCCTTCGTAATCCAGAGGCTTTTCCCAGCACCCTTTACTAGTTTTAAGTAATTTTATACGATCACTAGCACATTTCGTGCATGGATGAGAAATAGTATCCACATTGATAAAATCTCCACAAAAATCCCTTATGGCCTCCATTGCATATACGTCTTCTTAGAATCTAAAAACTCCCCATCATTGATTCTCATCAATGTACCAATTTGGATAATAAGTCTAATTTAATTTGTCTGTGGACTGAGACCTTAAATTATTGAGCTTCTCTTTGTTTTGAGAATAGTTTAACATTCTCTACTTAACAGGGCCAACCACATGAAGGTGGAAGCTCATCTGGCCCCTCCTAGGAGCCTCTTATGACCCTTTATGACATTTTAAGACCTCTAAGATGTATTCTTAGGGATCGTAAACGATCGTAAAGGGTCATAAGGGGTCCTGGGACACAACAGCTGAGAAACATAATTGTAGGCATCATGATCACATTTTTTGGAGACAACGTAATTGAGTGGTATACCCAGATGATGGAGAGCAACTTCTGCACCTCCGGTTCCAAGTTGACACTGCGGGATCCAAAGACCATAGATAAGGAATAAATTTAGAGAGCAGAGGAGGGCCATAACGACAAAAATGATACAGGAAAAACCTCAACTAGTTAAATAAGGCAACTGCAAACATTTTAATAGATTTTTATTATTAAATAATGAAATTTACATATAATAATAAATCATGTAATGAGGGGGCTTAGTGTTATATGCAAATTTCATTATTTAATAATAAAAATCTATTAAAATGTTTGCAGTTGCCTCATTTAACTTGAGGTTTGTCCTGTATTATTTTGGTCATTATGACCCTCCTCCACTCTCTAAATTTATTCCTTATCTATGGTCTTTGGATCCCGCAGTGTCAACTTGGAATCGGAGGTGAAGAAGTTGCTCTCCATCTTCTGGGTATACATCTCAATTATGTTGTCTCCAAAATGTTTCTCAGCTATTGGGAAATCTACATTTATGTTTCTTAGCTCTCTGCAGTACTCTTCTTCAATCTGTGTTCGACGATAAGCATCTTCTTCTTACTAATTGCATCTAGAGCTTCCTTTTCATCAGGATTCAACTCCACTTCCCCCATCTCATCATCCTCGTCACCCTTAGCTGCCATCCTAAGCCCTTCTTCCCTCTCCAGTTCTTCAAGCCTCTGCAAGATATCTAAATCAATAAAGTCTACAACATTGTGTCCATCCATGATCTCAGAAATATCATCTTCTTTCCACTCTTCATTTGCCTTAATATACCACTTCTTCAAGCTTGTAGAGTAGTCTCTAGTGGTTGCAAATTAATCTTATTACAAACTACAATAAGAGGCTTATTGGCAAACAAAGGTTTTATGTTGTGAAACAGAGCTACCTATTGCACAATACTATAACCACAGGACCTCGAAACATCAAGGAAAAACAAAACAACCGCCTTCAAATGAGCCAAGGTAATAATATTGAGCATCTCTATGGTGTTCCTGTCCTGCAAGGGGTGATCCAAAATACCAAGGGTATCAATAGGCTAAATAGCTTCAAACTGTCACAGAGGTCTAATGGCTCTACCTTGTAGCCCACAACATAAAGCATAGTGCTCAAAGCAAAGTACATGTCCATATTGTAGAAATGGAAAAGAAACAAAAAGAAAACAAATAAAAAAGAAAATATTTCAATTAAATAATCACCAACAACGGTACACATAATACCTCTATATGCAGCCCATATTTAACATTTCAAATGCAAGAATGAAAGAAAACATGGAACTAAGCTCGCAGTTCATAGGCCTATAGAGGGACATTTATCATAGTCATAGAAATACATTAGGGTACCCACAAAACTCTTGCCTCACCTATTCAAGGTAAGCTAAACTCGGTCCAATTCTCTTAACAATGGTACACATCCGTCCAAGTGCAACAACCTTCAAAGATTTGTAGTGGTAAAGAGAATCCCTATATTTGATCAGCCTAACATAGTCTAATTCTCTTAACAATGGTACTCATCTCTACATATGGTCGCAACAAAGATATGCGATTACAATACAAAGAAGGCATCGTAAAAATATAATTTCAGCATTTTCCCTAGCCTGACACATTTTGCACTCAAATCTGTCATCGTTGATAAGTGGAGATGGGCGGATAGATGCAAATGAGTTGTCATCGACCCAACTAAAGTATCTGCAGCCATTATTTCCCTATGATGCCCAATCTACATTAGTTCTTATAATATAATGAATAGTATTTACATTAGAAACATTAAATGTATACACATTAGCAACCTTTTTTCTATTTGGGTAGCACCAAAATTATCGTTCGAGGTTGCTTTGTGTATGTAAAGTCTTCAACACACACTGCCCACCACCACATTGATAGTTTGACACATTGACAAGAGTCATCGAGCCTATATCAATAATGCACCGCACCATCGTTACTACATTTATTACATAAATATTATAACATATAATCATATGATTATAATAATCATACATTCACCACTATTGTTCTATTGTAGATTCAAGTACTTAAAAAATGTTTGCAATCAATGGACAATTTAACTATACCTGGGCTAGAATTAGTCAACTTCAATACTTTCAAAACTGAAATTAAAAACAAGGAGTACCACATAGTGTATATCAACACCACAACAAATAAAGAGAGATCAAACACTTCACACAATATATATTGTTTTATAAGATTTTATTAAGCCTAAATATATTGTTTTATGAGCTCACTATTTGAGCACCTCATGCCCCTATTTGATTGGTCGGTGCTCTATTTGTTATATTGGTCGGTGCTCTATTTTTTATCACTCTATCAGCCTCTCCCTTGCGAGCATCTGTGTTTCTCTTCTTTGATGCCTTCTTGCCAAGTTTAATAGCTTTCAATTTTTGAGCTGAATCCTTGAAACCATCTCTTGGAACAACTTCACCAGGAGGCCTAGACCTAGATCTTGAATGTGATAACAGATGTTGCTTCCTATTTGGCTGATCAATATCCATGGCCCTTGATTTGAGGGTTTTTCCAATCCCAGCCTTCCACACCCTTCTTGGCTTAATTGGTGATTGATTCACCATTTATATGCCAATATAAGACTATCCAAATCTTAACAACACTATGTTGTTCAACCCAATCTCCCACTGCTATACCTTAGCCATCAAATTCATTAGAAAACCTTCTTTAAATCAGCCTGTGATCACATTAATTGTTAAAACTCTGCAAGTAAACATCATTAGAACTATGGTACATTGTTAGCAATCATCATTCAATGGATCCTAGGCCTTTGAGCCCATGGAAAGGTGTGGGTTACAAGTTAGACTTCAAAATACAAAAGGAAAACTAATAAAAGTCAGTCCAAGCCGCTATATAGGAAGGTACAGTCATGCTAAATGCCTCTCCAATCCTCCAAACTATGAAATGTAACCTTCTAATAACTTATTTCATCTTTCAAATCATTAACCCAACCAGTTTACATGAAGAATAGAATGAAGATTCAAAGTATTAAGAGGTTTGTACTCACAGTCACTGGTGGAATTATCTCAAGGTGAAATTGAAATTTTTGAATTGAATTGAATTGAATTTTAAGACAACTCTAAAAGAAGTTGAAAGAAGTCAGCTTGAGTAAAATAGCACTAGTACATTTGACCTCATTTTTCTACCAAAATTTTTGACCATCAATGAAAAAGGTTTAGGTTGGTCGGATTATAGAAGGAAAACTTTCTTTTCTTTTAATCATGCCTGTGTTGGTCGAAATCACCGATTAGGATGTCATTGGTGACAAGTAGCAGAATGAGTGTGGACACCTTTGATCTAAAAACAAATCCTTTTCAAAAACTGAATATCATGTCTAACTATCACAAATTAGTTTTCAAAAAAGAATGCCTTAACAAAATAATAACCATTTTTTGTTTTGAGATAACCATAACAATGTCTTTTGTTATCTCCAATAAGTTTGAATAGTGTCTCTAACAAATAGTCTTCAAGAACATTTACTGTTTTCAAATAATAATCCTAAATCTGTCACGATTTCATCCCTTACACAATGTGTTAACTTGTTAAGTAAACCCTCCATAAACACAACATTGGTTTACAAACTGAAAAATGACCCGACATAGGGTTACATTACAATTAGTTCAAAGACTAACACAATGTATCTTAACCATACTCCAAAAAAAAACCTTACTCAAATTAGGGTTTGGCATATAATCACATACAAGAGAACTCAAAATGAGGTTTAAGATTTGAATGAAAAATCAACAATATGTATGAAGCCCAATATGAAATAGCTAGGGATATAAATAAGAACTATCCACACGGGTTATAGAGACTAAAACCTTGTCATTGATCCATACGGGTATAACACAAAACTTTACCACAATTTAGAAAACCTGAATGATATTATACCACTGTTTACTTCAAAACTAACATGGGTGTTGAAACCAAACAGAGAGTTTATCAAGATAACGGTTGCTGAAACAGATTTACATAAACCAATTAACTCAAAACACAAACCCTTTTTCGAATAATTTAATTTTAACTTTGGTTATGTTAAAGGAACTATGTTGACTTTATTTTGTAGTTGTTTAACATGAGAGTTTGTAGATTAATAGGAGTTCACATTTTTATGGGAACATATTATTCAATTGAGCATTAATGCCCATCTATATCTAGTGAGATGAACATAACTCATGTACCTATGCTAGTGTGCTTGGATTAGACTAGACATTATCCAACCGCATGTGAGGGTTGTCATTGTTATTAATTGGTGTAAAAGGAGGACTGCTTGTGTGTTATAGCGCTTTATATAAATACTCACTATTTGGATAATGTCTAGTCTAATGAAAAATAGTGTATACAAGGTATCCAAGCACACTAGCATGAGACACATGAGTTATGTGCATCTCACTAGTTATAGATGGGAAACTATGGCACATTAGTATCTCTGAACTCCTATTAATCTACAAACTCTCATGTTAAACAACTACAAAATAAAGTCAACATAGTTCTGTTAACACAACCAAAGTTAAAATTAAATTATCTAACTATGTTGACTTTATTTTGTAGTTGTTTAACATGAGAGTTTGTAGATTAATAGGAGTTCACATTTTTATGGGAACGTATCATTCAATTGAGCATTAATGCCCATCTATATTCTGCTTAGTTTGTTCAAGATTATAGTTTGTTCAACCTCTTCCTGTAAAAACCACATGTATACTTTAGTTAAGATAGTTTAGTTTTACAACATGAACAATAACTGATTTCTGATTTGCCAATAAATTTTTTATTAATAACAAGTTAACAACAATGCATTGCCTTTAGTTCTACTTCAAAAGTTAATATGTGAAAGTTTGTCAAAAATTTAATAGTACATAAAGTACATCATATTTTTGCATGAATTGAATTGAGAATACAAATCCTCTTAACAATGCTTATACTTGTATTGATATTATTGATTTTTAAATTAAATTTACATAACATCAAAATAAATACACTCTAGAAACTAGAAATTAAAAACTCCATTGTTCCAGATTATAGAGATCATAACAGTCAATGTAAACTAAGTTAATGAGTATTGGGAATGGACCAATTTAATGATCGATTCCAGATCATAACAGTGAATGTAAACTATGTTCAAGCAATGAAAATGTAAATTCATTTGAAATCTTCTAGTCATTGCCCGTGAGGGTACAGTCTGACTATATTGTTGACAAACGTTTATTTTTATGGTTGATATGGACTGAAATGATTGCTAGGATATGGTGTTACATTTCATTGGAGTTTTGAATAGTTTTGTGCACGTTTGGAAGGCATTTTGGGTCCTCAAAATGTGATTGTCCTTGTATAGTCAGGGAATGTAACAGTCATGATAAATTGATCCAATGATTGGATTTAAGATTGTTTCTTTTTCATGCATAGTGAGTATGTTGGAGTGGATGCCATTTAAGTTGAATCCCTTTTTGAATGTCCAAGGGTTATGAAGAAGGTTAGTGTGTGGAAGTCCAAGGAAGAGTGATTGTTCCTAAATAGTGCACCAGTGAAATATCATGAAGAAATGATGGATCGAAAGTATTTATTGTTTTCCATGAATGGAATGGAGTTAAAAACAATGTATTGTCATTATGTTATATGTTTCAGATGTGTTGGATGCAGATTATAGAGATCATAATAGTGAATGTAAACTAAGATCTGGAATCGATCATTAACTAGGGTTTCACCACTCCATTGTTCTTTTTCACCCCCTTTTCTAACTTGCTAATGAGTTTCTTCACACTTTCCTAGTGAGAAGACCTCTGAAGTGCAACATGGGAAAGGGCTGAGGACATTATTGTGGAGAAGCCTTCTGAGCTTAGTCCAGTGTTGATTGTAGGGAGAACTAATTGTGGTGTTATTAAGATTTATAATAGTCTCTTGAATATTGAAATTTAGTGAAAGGGGAAATGGGTTGCATCGCTTGTTAATTATGTTTCAACATTTCATTCCAAGATTATGCATTTAAAATAGACCACCCATTATCGAACACACGTACACAAAGCATTATAGAGAAGATTGTACAGAGATTCAATTGAAAGTTACCTCGGTTCGTACCTTCCCAGATATTGCAAACTTCAATTTTCTTCACACTGCAAGAAGCCCTCCTAATAAAATGAGGATAATCAAGCCGCCAAGATAGCCCAGAATGATTGGGGTTTTGTTTGAAGACTATTCTGCACAGCTCATCAATTTTCAATGTCATGAGAAAGGAAATATAATCCACCATCAGAAACATAAAATAAGTTCACAAATTATAGGAAGAAATGGAACCCTCATAGAAGCATGAAAAGAATAGGTAAAAGAATTAGGGGACTTAAGACTAACCATAACATTATATAATGGAACCCTCATTGAGCCATGAAAATAATAGGTAAAAGACAAACCCTGGGATGAAGCCGATGACGCTCAACCAGATGAAGCAACGATGAGATGATCTTCGAATTCGCGTTTCGCGCGCTGCAATTCCCTTGAAACAAATTCACCATGGTAATAATGAATGAGAAATGAAACCATTTTTTATTTATTTATGCTCGTGTTAGTCAAAATTTTGACTAACATGGTATTGGTTGAAATTTTGACTAACACGGGCATAACTTTAAAAAAAAGAAAAGTTTTCCTTCTATATTCCGACCAACCAAAACCTTTTGGCTTCATGGTCGAAAATTTTGGTAGAAAAACTAGGTCAAATGTACTAGTGACGTGACTCAACACCTATCTAATCCATTCAACTTTGATATCATCAGGTAGGTCAACAATATAGGTGAAATCTTTATTTGCTAAATGCTTGTGTTCACCCTTCAATCCAGAGTCATTACAAAGTTCGGTATATGCATTAAAGATAGAATTAGAACCAAGATCTTCGACCTTATAATGGATAAATAATCTTATGTCTTTGTTCAACAACAAACCATGGGGTATCGAAGATAAAGCACCTGTGGGATCATTCTCCACCATGTTCATAGGATGAAACTTAAATACTAGCATCATTTCCTCATTAATTTCAACCAATATAGGAGTGTTTATAATGCCAACAATAATTTTCTTCGCAAAAGAAAGAATAGAAGTGCAACACAGAGAAATGCCACTTTACTCATTGATCAGGGTTCTTTAATCACTGCTTCAATCTTTGCACAAGATTACAACTAACAATCTTAATCACTTCAAATTTCCTTATAATCACTCGTAAGTGCTCAACGTAACTCGTAGAATACAACATGACAAATGATCTTTAATTTTTCCTTTTATAATGTTACTCTCAATACATTGGTTAAATAGTACCATTAATTATTTGCAATCGGTTAGAACATCAAACAGTCACAATTCCATAAAAATCATTATGCAGTCACATAGAATCATGTGAAATACAATATTCTTCATCAAATTCATCCAAAACATCAATAGACATCTAAATATGCTAATAAAACTTACTGTGCACATAACTTAGGGGATCGAATATAGATCTTACTTGATTTTCTCCCCCTCAGCCAATAGCATTGACTTAACCTGATGATGAATTCTCCACATTACCTAATGTTGTGGATCTCTTTGTAAATTTAGAAGAATTGAGTACACATTTCTTAGCCCATATTTGTTTCATTTGATTTTTTATTCCTTCAACATCTTCAATCTTATTTCCTTTATCATTATCAGGCTTATTTACCAGTTGAACTTCACTGTCTTTCTTCTTATCTCTACAAGGTCTAGCAAGATGTCCAATCTTTTTTGCAATAGTAACACACCATACCAATTTGTCTCCATGGTCCAACATTCCATCTACAAATTCGCATCCTACAATTGATTATTGTATGTCCATAGTTGTGATAGATAGAATAGGCAATATCCAATTAGTTTCCTTGTTGATTAGGTCTCAACCGGTTGGAGCTATATGACCTTTGATTGTTGATTCTAGTCTTTCAATCATTATCCTTATGTCCATACTTGTTGCAATGATAAAAAAAAATAGCATGAAAAACATTAGGTCTAGCATTGAAACCTTCATATCTACCATAAAAATTTCTTGATCTAGAAATAGGTGCATTAGGTCTATTTGGTCCAATAGGTCTAAACCTGTATACATTAGCAGTATGACCTTCCTTGTGAGAATTGAAACATATCGGTTGGTAATTCCTCTTATTATCACCTTAGGTGCTAACTTGTCTTCTTTTGCATCGATCTTCTTTATACCAGATGACTCACCGACTTCAAAATTTAAAAACCCTAAACGTAGTTTCTCATTGTTTATCCTTTTGTTTGAGAGTTGTTCATCAAGTTTAGCAGAACTCTTAAATTGAACTTATCCAATAGGTCTATGGCTTCTTTTAGTTCTCTTTTCATCTTTTCATTCTCATTCCTCATATTCTCATTTTCTCTTAGGACATTGGTATTTTCTAAATTTGTATCATGTAGTTGTTCATTCAAAATAAAAACTTCTTGTTCATATCTAAATAATTCTTCCATCTTTTCTTTTAAGGTTTCATCTTTGGCTTTGAGAGCATCATCTACAAACCTCTTAGCTTCATTTGTAGCTTTCGTTGCCTCTATCTCTTGACCCATTTTCACTAAGAAGATTTCCAATTCCCTCTACATGTCCTTCTTTTCTTGCTTTAGGTTGTCCATCTCCTTATGCACATCCTTGTTGTACTTAAGTAACTGTGCATTCTCTTGAGACAAGGCTTCTAGGGCTGCTTTAGATTCTTTAGATCCACTTTGTTTAGATAGGTGTTCAATTAGTTCTTGATTATTATTAAGTTGTTAAACTAGTTCTTGACTTTTAGTCCTAAATTTCTTCAACTAATCTTTGAGTTTCTCAATCATGTCTTCAACGTCTACAAGTTGTCTTCTATAGGATTCCATGTCTTCCTCAAGGATCTCTCCCAAGATGTTAAGATTATAATACAAAACTATGCTTTGATACCAATTTTTAGATATAGAAGACACTGAGAGGGGGGGTTAAGCAGTGTAAACAAGAAATGAACCAATTCAACCAATAATCTGATTATGATTTTTATCAACTTCCATACAATCACACATGCAAGTATAACTATGCGATAAAAGTAAAATAGTTTAAGCATCCACAAAGCATAACACAAAACACCATTATTTTGATCATGGAAACCCTTGTAAGAAGGTGAAAGCCATGGTGGGTACGACACCCACGAATCTCTTCACTGGAGATAAAGAGTTTTTGTGTTAGGAGCTTACAATACCCTATCAAGGGTTCACTCGGTTAGAAGTGACTAATACCTTGTTAGAAGTACCAAATGCTCTGTTAGGATCTACCTCACAAGAGGATTTAGAACTCTGGTTAAGAATTCACCCTATTCAAGTATTTATACAAAAGACTTATTAAAGTCTACTTTGTTAAGGGATTTAACCTACTAACCTATTAAAGTTAGCCTTGAGCAATAAACTCAAATAGCTAATCTGGGAATGGAACTTCTTGTTTGATAGATCCATTGTAATCTCTAGCACACTAAAATACCATTGTCTTTGATCACAACACCCAAACTTACAATCTCAATGCTAATCCATGTGATTTAGTCCACCTTTATACTAATGTTCTTAAGTCATCTAAGACTTTAAAAAAATTTTATAAGTACGTCCACCAAATTGACCAAACTTATGGAAAACCACACCAAACATACCTAACATGTCAGCCCAAAATATATTAATCAAAACATATTGACATGTCAGCCCAAAAATCAACTGCCTTGATCATCTAATCATTAGGAACCAATCAGTAGCACAATCGGTTTACACTTATCACATCACCAAAATACTAACTCACCTAAATCATTGAGTTATCAATTGTAGTTATAGCATTACAGTTATCTAACCTTGGCAAACCACCAGGAACAATCATAGCTTCCAAAATTTCATCTATCTCAATCGCCATGCAAAACAATCTTTGTTATTGTCTTCATGTTCACCGGTCAAAACACTTAGCATAATCTTCCTTTTCCTATCTATCTAGTCGATCACAAATCTGATAGAATGATAGAGTTTCCATAAATGAAAAACTCATAAGCATCATTACTCTGCATCTCAACCCAAAATTCCATCATAATTCCAACAACAACCCATGATGACACATCAGGACACATTAGAACCATAAAGTGTGTCCTAAGGGGTTCTAGGACACCTTAGAACACATTGTGACTCCTTATGACACACTTTATGGTTCTAATATGTTTTAATATGTCCTAACACCCCTTAGGACTCAGTAGTATCCCTTATGACCCATTAAGACTCATTAGAACCATAAAGTGTTTCCTAAGGGGTCTTAGGAGCACTTATAATACATTACAACCCCTTATAACACACTGTATGGTTATAATGTATCCTAATGTCTTGTAATGGGTTGTAATGGGTCCTTAGACCCCTTAGGACCCATTAGGATCTCTTATGACTCATTTCAACCATTTAGGACACATGAGAACAATAAAGTTTGTCATAAGGGGTCCTAGGACCCCTTAGAACACATTATAACCCCTTGTGACAAAGTTTATGGTTCTAAGACATCCTAATGGGTCATAATGGGTTGTACAAGGGATCCTAATAGGTCATGTATGGTGTGAGGACCCATTACAATGCATTATGACATATTAGGACACATTATAACCATATAGTGTGTTGTAATGTGTTATAAATGGTCCTAGGACCCCTTAGGACACACGTCACAGTTCTAATGTTTCCTAATGGGTTGTAATGGGTTTTAATGGGTCCTTAGACCCCTTATGACCCATTAGGACCCCTTGCAACCCATTATGACATATTAGGACACATTAGAAGCATAAAGTGTGTCCTAAGGGGTCCTAGGACCCCTTAGGAAACATTACGACCCCTTAGAACACACTTTATGGCTCTAATGTGTCCTAAAGAGTCATAATGGGTAGTAATGGGTCCTTAGACCCCTTATAACCCATTAGGATCCCTTAAAACCTATTATAACACATTATGACACATTAGAACCATAAAGTGTGTCCAAAGGGGTCCTAGGACCCCTTAGAACATATTACGATCCTTATGACACACTTTATGGTTATAATGTGTCATAAGGGGTTGTAATGGGTTGTAAGGGGTCCTAAAGGGTCTTAAGGGGTCTGAGGACCCATTAAAACACATTATAATAATAAATTATGTGGTAAGGGGTCGTAATGTGTCATAAGTGGTCCTAGGACCCCTGAAGACACACTTTATGGTTCTAATGTGTCCCAATGGGTTGTAATGGGTCCTTAGACCCTTAGGACCCATTAGGATCACTTAAGACCCATTACAACTTCTTGGGACACATGAGAACTATAAATTTTTTTACAAGGGGTCCTAGGACCCCTTAGAACACATTACGACCCTTTATGATAAACTTTATGCTTCTAACATGTCCTAATGGGTCGTAATGGGTCGCAAGGGATCCTAATGGGTCCTAAGGAGTGTTAGGACCCATTTAAACTTATTATGACATATTAAGACACATTAGAACCATATAGTGTGTTGTAAGGGGTTGTAATGTGTTATAAGTGGTTCAAGGACCCTGTAGGACACACTTTATGTCTCTAATGTGTCGTAATGGGTTTTAATGGGTCCTAATGGGTCCTTAGACCCCTTAGGACCCATTAGGGAATCTTATAACCCTTTACAACTCTTTAGGATACATTAGAACCATAATATGTGTCCTAAGGGGTCCTAGTAGAACACATTATGACCCCTTAGGACACACTTTATGGTTCTAATGTGTCCTAAGGGGTTTTAATGGGTCCTAAGGGGTCTTAATGGGTCCTAAGGGGTCTAAGGACCCATTACAACCCATTATAACACATTAGAACAATAAATTATGTGGTAAGGGGTCGTAATGTGTTCTATGTGGTCCTACGACCCCTTAGGAAACACTTTATGATTAATTCTCCAAAGTTTCTATTTGCAATCCATTATGTAGGATACAGAGGAAAGAAGAAGATAGGGAACAAATTTTTCCTACATTTCCATAACGAGGTAAGATCTTCAATTGTTCTGTCATATTCAAAGCTTAATTTTACTTGAATTCGGGAATTTTAAAAGCATAAAGCACATTGTGATTTGGAATTGAGATTTATTTGACTTTAGTCATGCCAAAAGAAGAAAAAATCAATAAATTTGAGTATTTGGGATATGATCATCTTAATGGTTTAGAATGCACAATTCCATAAGTAGGAGATATCAAACTTGGGCATGCCAACTTAGATAAATTCTAGCAAATAGTGCAAAATATTAATCAACACGTAGTCATCCAAAAACTAGTTGATAGTATAATACTTCAAGTAGTTCCATTTCTGGTTGTGGTGCATTGTGTTCATTTAAGATTGGAATATATACAGAGATATGACATGAACTCAATCGAAATTAAAATACAAGATAATCAAGTCCTCTTTACCCTTCATCATGCCACTATCCAAAACTTCTTCTACCTCCCAATAGAGTAGAATTTTCCCATTGGAACTTTGTGTTGTCCCAATGTTAGTTCAGTATTAGAAAGCATGTGTACAGAAATGTGATCTCAAGAGAATGATTTGATCCTCCAAGAAAAGGGCAATATAAATTACCTCAAACCATCCACAAGTCCTTTTTAAAAGGTGAAACTGTAGACATGATTATTCTTTTACACATACTCAAGGGTGATGAGGATGCTTTCAACTTAAATGAGTGGATGTATGTCTTTGCTCAAATTATATGTAATGACACTTCATATTTTCACTTGGCTAGCTTAATCAATGATCGATTATATTTTTTGATCATATCTTTTCCATTGGGAAAATCCTTTCATATGTCTTCATATTTATTTTACTCAACACTAGCTTGAATTGAATTTGATTCAAGATTTCAAGGATGAGATACAAATATATGACCACTACAACAAAACAGGCAATTAGTTCCCTTTTTTGCTTCCACCCACTTGTTCAATGTATTTTTTTCTATTTTTTGAAAAGTTGGCACTATTTTTTGGGATGACGCTATTTTTGGCATTGCTTGTGCCAAATTAAATAAGTAGGTGGTGCTAATTTAATGCCTAATTGAGAAACTACTTTAGCACCTAAATTAGTAGTGTCTAATTTAGCACCTAAATTAGTGCCTAAATTATTTCCTATTTTAGTAGCACCTAACTTATTGCATGTTTTACCACCTAGATTAGCCCCTAGTTTAGCACCTAATTTAAAACCTAAATTAGTACCTAAAATTTTTTGGCCCTATTTTTCAGCCTATCTTTCCATCTACTTTTCTGGCTAATATTTTTGGCTATTTTTATGGCCGACATGTTGTAACCAATTCTAACCCTAAAGCGGCAAAAGCTTGTATAAAATGGCTTAGGGTTAGGGATTTAGAAATTATGTATGGTTTTAGTACTTGCAGTAGGATTGAGTTGTAAGGGATTACAGATTGTAATCAGGTTGTAATCACTGGATAATAAAATATTGGACTCATTGTTGGTGGACGTAGCCCAAGGACTGGGTGAACCATGTTACATATTTGTGTCTTGTGTTCTCTTCTGTGTGGTTTACTATTTTCTAATATTGGTTATATTTGCATGTAACTATTATTTCTGTCTTGTTAACCCTAACAATGGCTTTGTTTTAGAATTTATAATCTTTCCTTGGTTGTATTATTTAAATAAGGATAAACCAAGGTATCCTTCATGTATTTTTGTCCTCTAGTCCAAGTGGGAGGACAACTCATATTTTGCAATTCTTTTAATAAGGAAATTAGTTTATTCCTCCTTAAGAGGATATGGACACTTGTCGCACACACTTATGAATGGTGGAATTCATAGACTTGAGAGTTACATTCTAACTCCTCTCTCTCATCTCTATGTAAAAGATGCTCCTCTCTCTCATTTCTCATTATGAAGTTGGGTATGTGCAAGATCATGAGGGGCCAAAAAGTGGCGATGTCAGTTCAAAACTTTGACAATGTAGCTGATGACTTTTTTTTCACCAAAATTTGATAAAATGAAAAGGGTATCTTAAGGAGATTATCAAATTTATATCAAAATAATTACTGTCAAATTTTGAATTCGGTAAGTAATTATTAGTTATTTTCTAATTGAGCTACCTCTAAAGTGTTGATTTATATACTGATTGAAAAATGACTATAACTTTCAAACGGTATAATATTTTTGAAATCCAAAAAATGCGTCACATTCTATGCTTTGCCTACTATAAGGAAATTTTTCTTTTTTAAAATTTTTTTTATAAAGTTTTGAATGAGTTAAGGTGGTCAGACATGGGAGTTTTTTATTTTGAAAATGTTGTAGCAAAAAATTCATAATTAATTATTTTTTTAGAATAAAATTACAAAAAAATATGCATCACATCTGGGCATGAGTCTACTACTTATATATAAAATCTTATAATAAAATATTATCATTTGATTATGATTAAGGTGGTCAGACATACACCTACTTCTTATTTTTTTTCTAAAATTTTTGTACTACTGCATTGAAATCTATACTTTTCACCAATCATACTAACTTTTTCTCAAAAAAGGCCTAGTAGTTTAGAAACTACATTCAATTTTCTATAGATTCTATTCTTACAACTTTTTGATATTAGGTTCATAGCTATTTGAAATTTTCATGTCAAGTTGACTAACCCTGATTTGCTGATTTTTCATTGCCACTTAAGGGCATAGTTTGGCCCCTCATGATCTTGCACATACCCAGTTATTGTAAGTGAGCAACTCTCTCTCTCTCTCTTTCGCTCTCAGTTTAGGCTATGGCCTCATTCATAATGTCACAAGAGGTTTTCTTTTCTTTCCCCTTCAAAATATCTTGGCTTTTTGTTTGGATTCTTGGAGCATTCTCATGTTTTGGTGATTGATCTTGAAACTTTATATCATTCTTGGCTTATGCTAAAATCCCTTCTTGCACTTTACTTTCTTGGATTATTTCATTAACTTGTTTTCATTTTTTTAATACTTCTAACATGGTATCAAAGTTACCAATCCTTGTTTAAGTGTTTGTAGGAATTCTTGTTGATCTAATATTTGTTGTAGCTCTTTCTTGTCCTTTTACTCATTATAATTTTTTAGTATCTAACCCTCTTTGGAAGGCTTGCCACCAAAGAGTAGATTTTTGAAAAATTTTGGGGGTTTGGACAGTTCTTCGCCAAACCCAGTTTAGTTTCTACATTTCAATTTTTCTAATCTCCTTGCATGCAAGTTATTTTGTTATTCTAATCTCTGATCTGACAGGTTCATATTTAAGTCTTTCTTGTCTCTCATGAGTTTTTATCTTCAAGTGTGTTTCTTCTATTTGTAATCTTTAATCTAATCTCTTTGTTTCATTTTTATATATCTATGTTATCTTTGATGAACTACAACTAATTGAGAACCTGATTGAAGAACTAAAAGTGATTAGAGATCACCGAGCACTAAATTGTTATGCAGGATTATTGAATCAGTCATTATGTTGTCATTGATGTCAACTAGCTTTGACAGTACTTATCGTGGTAGTTGCAAATATCTAAACATCTGCAAAGGAGGAGAAAAGATGAAGAACCGAGATATCTACATGGATGAAGATGGATATGATAAATAAGGATAAGGAATACTCTTGGTAAATTATTGATGAGTCTATGACTTCATATTGTTGACTTGATTATGTTGCATTAATCTATTATGAAGATAGGAGAAAAATGTTATAAAGCATTGTGATCGGTTAATGAAGCATTCCAATATACACCGAGCCAGTGTAGTGTATACTGAGCGACAGTATCAACCGAGCTTGTGTTCACCAATGCATTTCTTTGTCAATCGAGTATGGACAAAAGAACTAAATGATTAGTTTAGCCGACAGAAATTGATGAGCTGTAAAGTGTATGATTACGAGGTGAAAAGATAAAGTTTGTTGTAAGATTTACGGCTAACAAAATTTAGAGAAGATCTAAAGGATAGAATTAAAACGTGTTGCTAACACATCAATCAAGGAAGGTTTAAGCAACAAAATCAACGAAGGAGATTAAGCGGCAAAATCTGATGGATGAAAAGAAAATGGTTTACTTGTCTATTTAAGAGACTAGGGTTTCACAGTGAAACTTATGCCAAAATGAGATTGCAGAGATATCACGTGAACAAGCTTCATGCATGCCTGATCATACTGGTTGAAGAAGAACCAAACTGCGGAACAGTACCGAGCATCACAAAGGTTTACCAAGGAATAGTAAGTTATTGAATGTTGATGAGCTAAATAAGAAATATTGATCAGGGGATTTGTATGGACTTAAGATAGATTTGATAATCTGCAAATCAAGTTGTATTATAATCAGATCACCTGTTGTTATAGTTTAACCATTGTAAATAGATAAAATCTCTTAACCGAGTGGACTTGAAAGTCTTATATGTCATTCATAAAATGTACATTGTTATCCTTTCAACCCCATAGTGAATGTTGGTTGGACAATAACTGTTAGTGTTAAATCATCTAACAAGGTCACACCTTATAGTGTGTTTTGTAACCTTTAACAAGGTTGGCTCTTCACTGAGCTCACTTCAGAAGAGTGAAAAGTTTTTGGGTTACCGGTCCCAGGTGGTTTTTCCCTTTACAGGGTTTCCACGTTAAATCTTTTGTGTTATGTGTTTATGTGGTGATTGTTTGGATATCATACTTTACATATTGCATGTTAGATTTGGTTGGTAATCACTATGAGCAATTAACTGGTAATTGGTAATTTCACAGACAATTAATATTTTATGTTTACCGAGCTGCTGAATTAGTTAAATTTTTTTTATGATATACATTTTGTAATTGGGACTGTGGATAACTGATTCACCCCCCTCTCAATTATTCTAACAATTGGTATCAAAGCATCTTGGTTGCTTGGAACAGAGTTTTAAGGACTTCAGCATAAAGATCACAAAATGTATAAGAGGGAAGTGCCAAAGCTAAATAAGGACAACTTTACAATATGGGAAAGTCGAATGAGACTTCATATATCTAGGATTGGGAATTCTACCCTCACCCTATTGGATAATGGCTACATTGCACCGCCTATAGGACCTTTGAATCTTGATCAACTAAGAGATAGACATGAGAATAATATTACTATGATGGAGATTGTTGTTGCTCTATCAGATGCCAAGTTTGAAGATGTCAAGGATTGCCTTACTTCTAAGGACATGTGGGTTAAACTTAATCAAGTTTATAGTGGTGATGCTAATGTTAGAAGAGCCAAAGCTGAAAGTTTAAGAGGGAGATTCGATTATATGAAAATGAAAGAAAGAGAAAACATTATGCAGTACACAAACCAAATAAAGGAGGTAGTTAATCCTATCAGAGGATCTGGGGGTGTCATTACTAAAGAAATAGTGGTAAGTAAAATTCTGAGAACCTTATTGCCTGTTTATGCTATCAGAATATCTGCAATACATGAAATGAGGTCTGAACTTGGCATGTTACTCTCACTCTTGATAGTCTGATAAGTAAGCTAACAACCTTTGAACTGGACAATTTTGATAATAGTGTTGTACCGTCTGTTGAATCTGCTTTCATGACTTCTCTAAAGATCGGTAAGTCTAGTAGTAGAAGTAATAATGATGATAATGAAAGTAATACTGATGATGAGCTTGATGATCTTGAAGCTCTTATGGCCAGGAGATTACCTAAAGGTAAAGGTAGATATAGGGGTAAATTACCTTTAGCATGTTTTAACTGCAAAGAAGTTGGTCATATTGTTGCTAGATGTCCAAACAAGAAAGAGGATGATAGAAACAAAGACCGATTTGGTGAAGGAAGCTATGGGAGAAGAGGCAATAGAAGTTACCGACACTACAACAGAGATAACTGAGACAACAATGATAAAGACAAAAAGGTATGCTACATTGCCGAAGAGAATGATACCAAGATCGACACAGATGATGATGTGGAAGTGGTTTTTGTTGCGATGAAGGATGATTCTAAGGAAGAAGAAAGGTATGTAGAGACAACACTCATTTCTAAGGTTAATAAAAATGATACATGGATCATTGATAGTGCTTGTACCCATCACATGACTAGTGATGAAGAAAAATTTGATCATCTTGAGAAATATAATGGAGGATCTATAAAAATGGGTAATGATACTCCTTGTATGGTTAGAGGAAAAGGAACTTTAATGATAAATGATAAAATCAGATGTGATAATGCTTATTGGGTAGAAGGAAAAAATTATAATTTGCTAAGTGTGGCACAACTTAACAACTCAGGTCGCTGAGTAGCTTTTGAGAGCAAAAAGGTTAAGATATTTGATGATGGAGGAAAACTTGTTGGAATAGGAGCACAAACGAAAGGTAACTTGTTTTATCTTGATAATGATAAGTCTTCCTGTTTAATAATGCAAAATGAGGATGCATGGCTATGGCATAAAAGGTTATGTCATGTAAACTTTGACAACATGATTAAAATCAATAGAAAGAAAAAGGTTAGAGGTCTGCCTAGCCTAGCAAAGCTAGATCATGTTATGTGTCATGAATGTCAAAAGGGTATAATGACAAAATCTAGTTTTAAGAGTAAAGATTATTCAACAAAGAGAATTTTGGAGCTAGTTCACACCAACCTATGTGGTCCCATGAGAACACAGAGCTACTATGGAGATATATACTTCATTATGTTTGTTGATGATTATACTAGATTGATGACTGTAATGTTCTTAAAAGAAAAATCAGAGGCATTTAAGATGTTTAAATGGTATAAAGCAAAGGTAGAGAAATAAACCAGTAAGGAACCGAAATGCTTATGATCAGACAAAGGTGATGAATTTATTTCTGATGAATTTACTAACTATTGTAATGAGCATGGTATAAAAAGATAGGTTTCTACACCGAGAACACCTCGGTAGAATGGGATTGCTGAAAGGAGGAATAGATCAATTGTTGATTGTGAAAGGACACTGATGTTACAAAAGAATGTTGCTTAGACATACTAGAGAGAAGCAATTAGCACAAATGTCTATGTGCTAAACCGAGTACAATTGAAGAAGGACACAAACAAAACACCCTACGAGCTATGGTTTGGTCACAAACCAACTATAAGTTACTTTAGAATTTTTGGTAGCAAATATTTTATTCTGAAAGATGAAAGAAATGGAAAGTTTGACTCTAAGGGGATGAAGGGATGTTTCTTAGATATTCCACTAAAATCAAAGCCTATAAGTGTCTGAATAAAGTTACTAATAAAATGATTGAAAGTACTAA
This sequence comes from Chamaecyparis obtusa, assembly GCA_027943335.1. NCBI lineage: Eukaryota > Viridiplantae > Streptophyta > Pinopsida > Cupressales > Cupressaceae > Chamaecyparis > Chamaecyparis obtusa. Next base: position 515,007 of record BSBK01002271.1, on the reverse strand, counting down.
TGTCAGGGTTGATGAATTTGACACTAAGAACAGTGAAGAAAGCACTAGAGAACTGGAAGACTACAATAGATTCACTTAGATTGAACAACCAGAGTACCTACCGAAGCCACAAACTGTGTCATCCGGTCATTAGGAAAACAACACCGAGGAACAGCAAAGAGAAACTGACGATCAGGAAGGAGCTACTTAGAAAGCACATGAACCTGAACAGGATGAACAATAAAGAAGAGAACAAGTACTAGCAAGATTTGTCAGAAGACATCATCCTAAGAACCAAATCATAGGCGACAAGCAAGCTGGCATGCAGACAAGAAGTAAATCAAGACAAGGTACATGCTTAGTTTGTGAGTTTGAACCAAAAAATGTTAAAGTTGCATTGGATAATGAAGAATGGGTAAATGAAATGAATGAAGAAATAGAACAGATAGAGAAAAACAAGACATGGACTTTAGTACCTAGGCCTAAGGATAAGAATGTTATAGGTACTAAATGGATTTTCAGGAACAAGCTAAATGAAAATGGAGAGGTCACAAGAAATAAAGATAGACTTGTATGCAAGGGTTATGCACAGGAGGAAGGTATAGATTAAGGTGAGACTTTTGCACCTGTTGCTAGACTAGGAGTCAGAATGTTACTTTCATATGCAGCACATAAGAAGTTTAAAGTTTATCAAATGGGATACTAGAATAAGAGGTCTACATCGAACAACCAAAAGGGTTTGTTGATCCAGACAAGAAAGATATGGTATGTAGACTACATAAAGCTTTATATGGTTTAAAGCAAGCACCTAGAGCCTGGTATGAAAGACTGCATACTTATTTGTTAAGTATTGGTTTTGTTAGAATTAGTGAGAACAAAAATTTGTATATGAAAGGAGATACTGATGATATTATCTTGATTACTGAAATATTTGTGGATGATATTATTTTTGGAGGACAAGATCATATCTGTAAATAATTTGTTGATGAGATGTGCAAAGAATTTGAAATGTCTATGTTTGGAGAGATTAAGTTCTTTCTAGGGTTGCATGTTATTTAGCAGAATGATTGAATATTCATCACACAATCAAAGTATATAAAGGAAGTACTGAGAACATTTGGCATGGTAGATGCTAAACCAGTTGGAACACCGATCGTCATAGGATGCAAAATAACTAAAGATGATGAAACTACAGAGGTGAAACAGACATTGTACTGATCTATGATTGGTAAGTTGATGTATGTAGTGCATAGTAGACTAGATATTGCACATGCTGTGGGAATTGTTGCTAGATTTTCTGCAAATCTGAAGGAGTCACACATGGTTGCAATTAAAAGAATCTTAAGATACCTGAAGAAAATAGAGGACTATGGATTATGGTATCCTAAGGAAGGGAAGTTTGAACTAAGAGTTTACACCGACACAGACTGGGCTAGAAATATAGATGACAGGAAAAGTACCACCGGAGGAGCATTTTTCTTTGGTGGAAGACTTGTTACTTGGACAAGTAAGAAACAACCTTGTATTTCTCAGTCTACTGCCGAAGCAGAGTATGTTGTTGTTGCAACAAACTGTTCAAACATTGCCTACATCAAGCAAGTATTGGAAGGGATAAACGAGGTAATCACTGAGCCGGTGATTATATACTATGATAACACAAGTGCAATAAATATTTCAAAGAATCTTTTTATGCACTCAAAGACCAAGCACATCTCTATTAAGTATTACTACTTAAGAGAATAAGTACATGAGAAGCAAGTTAAATTAGAATATGTTACATCAAAAGAGCAACTTGCCGACATATTTACCAAGCCTCTACCAAAGGAAACTTTTGAATATTTGAGGACTAGACTTGGGGTTCATCCCCTATCTACCGGTCATTAATGTGATCTGGAGGTTGCATTAGCCTAATCTTATCAGAAGATCATTCATGTTGATGAAGCAAAGTTCACACTTTGGATTCTATCTAAGGTTGTGAAAGATTTTAGGAACAAAGATTTGCACATCGGTATACAGAGATACATTTGGTGCATGCAAAGTATAGGAACTAGACAACAAAGAGTCACATGGCTAACACAGAGCTGTATGTTTATTTATTTCTTTGGCATTGCTTTCAAAGGGAGAGATAAACAATATGATACCCAAGGAGATCACTGGAACATCTATCTAAGGGAGAGACAATTTGAGAAGATAAAGGGAGAGATAAATAGAAGGAAGATGAGAACTGGAAAGATCATATTTGTAGAAGAGAGTTTGCATTTTCAATGATGTCATGTAACGTAGTGATTAAACATATTAAACTTAGGGAGAACTTACCGAGCTACAACATTTTCTTACAGAGTTGTAGAATACATGTTTGGTATGTGTATGGTATATTTCATATTGCTTGAGTTGCCATTAATGCCAAAGGGAAAGATTGATGAACTACAACTGATTGAGAACCTGATTGAAGAACTACAAGTGATTAGAGATCACCGATCACTGAATTGTTACGTAGGATTATTGAATCAGTCATTATGTTGTCATTGATGTCAACTAGCTTTGACAGTACTTATCATGGTAGTTGAAAATATCCAAACATCTTTAAAGGAGGAGAAAAGATGAAGAATCGAGATATCTACATGGAGGAAGATGGATATGATAGATAAGGATAGGGAATACTCTTGGTAACTTATTGATGAGTCTATGACTTCATATTGTTGACTTGATTATGTTGCATTAATCTGTTATGAAGATAGGAGAAAAATGTTACAAAGCAGCGTGGTCAGTTAATAAAGCATTCCAGTATACACCAAGCTAGTGTAGTGCATACTGAGCAACAGTATCAACCGAGCTTGTGTTCACTGACGCATTTCTTTGTCAACTGAGTATGGACAAAAGAACTAAATGATTAGTTTAGCCGACAAAAATTGATGAGCTGTAAAGTGTATGATTACGAGGTGAAAAGATAAAGTTTGTTGTAAGATCTACGACTAACAAAATTCAGAGAAGATCTAAAGGCTAGAATTGAAACGTGTTACTGACACATCAGCCGAGGAAGGTTTAAGTGGCAAAATCAATGAAGGAGATTAAGTGGCAAAATCTGATGGATGAAAAGAAAACGGTTTACTTGTCTATTTAAGAGACTAGGGTTTCACAGTGAAACTTATGCCAGAAGAAGGAGACTGGAGAGATATCGCGCAAACAAGCTTCATGCATGCCTGATCATACTAGTTGAAGAAGAACCGAACTGCAGAACAGTACCAAGTGTCATAGAGGTTTACCAAGGAATAGTAAGTTATTGAATGTTGATGAATTGAATAAGAAATATTGATCAGAGGATTTGTATGGACTTAAGATAGATCTGATAATCTGAAAATCAAGTTGTATTATAATCAAATCACCTGTTGTTATAGTTTAACCATTGTAAACAGATAAAATTTCTTAACCAAGTCGACTTGAAAGTCTTATATGTCATTCATAGAATGTACATTGTTATCCTGTCAACCCCATAGTGAATGCTAGTTGGATGATAACTTTTAGTGTTAAATCCTCTAACAAGGTCACACCTTATAGTGTGTTTTGTAACCTTTAACAGGGTTGGCTCTTCACCGAGCTCACTTCAGAAGAGTGAATTTTTTTGGGTTACCAGTCCTAGGTGGTTTTTCCCTTTGCAGGGTTTCCATGTTAAATATTTTGTGTTATGTGTTTATGTGTTGATTGTTTGGATATCATACTTTACATATTGCATGTTAGATTTGGTTGGTAATCACTATGAGCAATTAACTGGTAATCGGTAATTTCACAGACACTTAATATTTTATGTTTATCGAGCTACAGAATTAGCTGAATTTGTTTTGTGATATACATTTTGTAATTGGGACTATGGATAACTGATTCACCCCCCTCTCAATTATTCTAACAATCTTAACTATACATTTTTTTCCTATCTCTTGAAAAAAAATTGTTGAAGAAAAGTAGTCCATTTTATGTTGTATGCTACAGTAAAATAAAAATGAATCGCAAAAACCTGAGATATGGGTTTTGTGCAGAATGAGCCTATTTATCTCTCACACGAGAATTTTCTAAAAAATTTCCACCATTTAAGAGCAGTGACCAATATTTGTCGCTCTTTGGTAGACAGTTGTTTTAAACATTTTTTTCAAATAGAGAGCTACATTTTTTTTGTAGCAGTGGAGAAACCTTGGATTCCTTCAATGCAAATCTCTGGTTATACATATATTTATTTCTGTTTATTATACATTTCATTCGGATTAAAAATTGTTGTTTAATATATATATTTAATTTATTGTTTGAAACTTACATTTAACTTGTGTTTATGATCTTTCTCAGCCAGCCTTCTCCCATTTGCTTAACTTTGATTAAATTGTTGTTTTAACAGCTACCTAACCTTAAGTTTCTCATGTTTTTTGTGCAACCTTGTCCCATTTGCGTGCTCTCTTACCTTACGCACTCCTTTGCTGCTCTCTTACCTTACGCACTCCTTTGCCGCTCTCTTACCTTTCACGCTCCTTTACTGCTCTCTTACCTTACGCACTCCTTTGTTGCCTTCATTGGTCAAGCTTCTCCTCACCTCTGCCAGCTCCTTTGCGCAGTAGCATCTGACCTATCCAACTCCTTCCCATGCAACCAAGTCGTAATATAACATGGTTAATTAAATATTTTCAGTTATGCACCTAGTTTAGTTTGAGGAGAATGGAAAACTTGGATAGTAGAATAAAATGTGAATATTTTAGTCAATGGTTTGGGCTACTCGTGTTTAGTTTTGTCTTCATTCCATGCCCATATTGAAAACATGTTTATTTGTTGTTAAATACATGTTAATCTCTACAAATTGTCTGATGTCATCACAAAAGGATTTTTTTAATTTTAAAGATACTAAATAACATGTAGAATCTAATCATAATTTGATTTTATATTAAGTATAAAGCAAATAAAAAATTCTTATAAAATTTTAATGTACATATTATTGATGATAATTTATGAATGTTTGGAATGCTTGGTTTACTTAATGAAATTGACAAAGAGGATGGTTAATATCATCTAATATTGATTCAGAAACGTGAGTGCCATTACCCCATTTCTCAGCTAGTGATAAAATAGTTGATCCTAGTTTCGCTTACTAACAGCTCTATTATTCTGTGGATGATTACTTTTCATTACAACCTGCAAAACCTGAGATGAAAGAAAATTATGATTAGATTACTTTTCATTACAAGCCTAACATACCTAGGTATTTCCTTTACTAGATTCAATTCATTTTGAAAAGCTCCTTGCCAAAATTAGTTGTCTTTTTAGTTTTCTGACTTCAAGACACTGTTCTGCTAAACAATTGTTTTTGATGATTGAAATTTGAGGAAATTTTCAAGACAGAGACTTGGAAACTAAAGGATTTCCTAATGCAGTTTAACTTTCCATCTTACCTCTCGTGGGGAAGTTTACAAGCATTAAGCGAACTAATTTTTTACTTTTTTTATAAAAAAATAACAACTCAATAATTGTGATTTTAGGAGAAGAACCACATATTGGTCAAGTTTACTGATCTACTTCAAGATTACCTTACAACATTGAAAAAAATATTGGATGTTGATAACATTGTCTGGATATTAATAATGTCTGGATACGGTTAAAGCATTTGACATGCCAAAGGCAATTGGCATTTTCTGGTACTATTGCTTACTATAGTCATAAATATCTTTGCCACGTTTGCAAAATGATGCTGGAGTATCTTAATAGTTATTCGCTCCTTTACTTGTGCCCAATTATAATAAGAGCTTTAACTCTTCACTACCATTATTCACTGCATCTACACTGCCAAAGTTTTAAAAAAAAATCTGTTATTTGTCACTTTTGGGTTGGAGGTTGTCTGCACAAAGTCTGCAAATACTATCTATAGGATCGTAACATTTTATAATCATTTCATTATATTCATCCATTTTCTTTAAAAAAAAATAAACGGTTCTAATATTCCAGTCTTTTACTGGTCCATTCAAGATTAAAAGCCTTGTTTCATCATTATATTTTAAATTCATTTGGCATCATTATATTTTAAACTCATTATGTTTGTATTTCATTTATTAGTTATCGTTTAAAATTTTTATTCTATATGTAGTTTCTTTCTAACGCCTTTTAGTATTCTTTATCTTTGTCACATACACATAGTATGATTATTTTCTAATTTTATCCTTTGACCAATTTAGTTCTATAGTTTGTATTCATTTCTTTTCCTACGTGTTACTTAACACTTTTAAAATAAAAATAAAAAATCATTCTCTTTAATCGCATTTTTAATTATTATTTCTGCAGATTATCATTTTTTTCTGCAGCTTTCTATTCTTTGTTTAAGTCCCTATAATAATGTTTATTTGGACGATTCTTTTCTTTATCTCTCGAGTGAATAATCATTAGCAATATTCTCATACTTAATTTCCTTTATTCGTTTTATTAGCAATATAAATATTTTTCTACGTAAGGTTTGAAAAGTTTTTTTTAAAAACCTTATAGTTTATGTAGGCTTTCATTATTAAACTTCTTTGTTTCTACTTTTATTCAAAAAGACAAAAACTTTTCTATATTTAAAATATTAAAATTTTAGACATTTTAAAAAATTTAATTATGTGAGATTCTAATCTTTTTATAAAAGTTTTTTTTCAAAAATAATTTTTTAAAAGTATTAATTTTTAAACTTTTATAATTTCAATTTAAATTTATTGTAAGAGTTTGACCATTTTTTTTAATCTTATATTTTATTTTTTAATTAAACTATTTTCAAATAGTTCTCAATACTTTGCTTTATGAAATTTATGAGTGAGGTAGTCTTTAAATTATTTCTTTGGGTAATTTGACTATTTTCATATAGTTCTTAATTCTCTCTAAATTATTTAATGATGATTAATTTCAAGCAAAGCTTTATAAAATTAGAATTATTATTTAAGTTTTGTTTATTCTATTTTGAAACAAATTTCAATCTCAAGTAAATAAGATTGTTTTCATTGCTCTAAGGGGGTAAATTTTTCTTTCCAAGCTAATCTTTGTTTAGAATTTTGTAATTATGTTCACTCTAAATTAATTTTTATAGAACATGTGCCATCTGATTAATCTAATGCAATCAAAGTCATTACTTGTGCTAAATTTTAATTTTTTAAAGTATTGTGAGCTATCTAACAACATTACCTTCCTGTGGATTATTATTGATTTAATTATTGAGCATTAATTGCTTTCAAATTTTATATGATCTATTGTTATGCACTTAGATGCATCTTTTATAAGTTCCATTTGATCCATTATTTTAATTTGTAAGTTGCATTGGGATGCACTTACTCAGTTGATGTTTATCAACTTGTTCTATTTGTAAGTTGCACTAGGATGCACTTACTCAGTTGATGTTTATCAACTTGTTCCATTTGTAAGTTGCATTGGGATGCGCTTACTTCAGTTGATGTTTATCAACTTGTTCCATTGGTTTCTTTTTTCCTCATGGTGAGGATGGTGCTCTTGAAATCTTTCCTGAAATTTGTTGGATATCTCTTATACTTGGAAGGCAATATGTTTTTCTCACTCATAATCCTTAGTTCAAATTATTATTTAGCACACGTCAATATTTGTTACATTTATGATTGGTTTAAAAAAAATTTATCTCCTTAATGGTTCTTTGATTCTAGTTCATGACTATAGACATGTTTGGCAAATCGGGACATAGGTTGATTTGATGTTTGAGTCTCATGTTCTACTAATTTATCTTTGTCTCTCTCATATTTCCATGAAAATTCTACTATTGTGATAATGTACTACATTCTTCATTGCTTAGATCGTGAGTCATGCAGGTTGTGGCGTAATTAACCATTCACTTGTAGTGGGATGACTCATTAGTGGACTGTCTATATCCATGTGATTGATGCAATTTTGATGCAGGTCTTATTAGTTGGCCTTGTCTGTGGTCATTTATGCATTAGTATGTTTCTTTTATGAGAGCATTTATAATGTTTATTATAACTCACTTTGAGCATATTGTTTATCTTGGTACCATGTTAAGCTACTTTGTACCTTTTATGATTGCTCATGACTTATCTCATTCTAAAGTTTTCAAGATTCTCTAAAGTTGAATTATTTTATCCTACATATTATGAATTCCTTTTGAAAAGTGTACTAATTTGTATCAAGGGTAGATCCCAACTATGGGAAATCTACTTGTGGTTTTTCTATGTTCTATGTTTCAGGTGATCCACCAAGGAAAATTTAGGACATCAATTCATTTACACAAATCCTATGAATCACAAGACTACTTGAAGATGTGGATATGCTTCCACTTGAATACATTTAAAGGACCCATCCACTTCTCTTGCCTCTATAAAAGATGCATGTACAACATATAGAAGATTACTTGCACACTTGAAGACAATACATTTCTTCCTTCTATTGAAGATCACGTTACATGTTTTTTTGTAAATTTTGGGTTTTCTACCCCTTGTTGTAAACACCCCAAGTAAAGATTAAAGGGGGGTGTTAGAATTTATAATATTTCATTGGTTGTATTATTTAAATAAGGATAAACCAAGGTATCCTTCATGTATTTTTGTCCTCTAGTCCAAGTGGGAGGACAACTCATATTTTGTAATTCCTTTAATAAAGAAATTAGTTTATTCCTCCTTAAGAGGATATGGACACTTGTCACACACAATTATGAATGGTGACATTCATAGACTTGGGAGTTACATTCTAACTCCTCTCTCTCATCTCCATTTAAGTGATGCTCCTCTCTCTCATTTCTCATGATGAAGTTATTGTAAGTGAGCAACTCTCTCTCTCTCTCTCTCTATCAGTTTAGGCTATGGCCTCATTCATAATGTCACAAGGGGTTTTCTTTTCTTTTCCATTCAAAATCTCTTGGCTCTTTGTTTGGATTCTTGGAGCATTCTCATGTTTTGGTGATTGATCTTGAAACTTTATCGCATTCTTGACTTATGGTAAAATCCCTTCTTGCACTTCACTTTCTTGGATTATTTCATTAACTTATTTTCATTCTTTTAATACTTCTAACACTTTGTCTATATGAGAGGTCATTGATATCGTGTATGGTCACTTGAGTGTCGGGGTCTTAGAGAGACTACCGGGATGAAACTTAAGGGTTAGACGTACATGATGACACTATCCTATACATAGTCTAGTTATCCTACATGTGTCAGTTGCCTCTAGATTAGTGAGTCTTACCTATCACTATCTCTTGTACACATGGACTTAGAGAGCTTTTAGGATCTCTTCCTTAGTTTGTTTTGTTGATGTTTGTTATCTGAGTGGGATCTGTTGTTATCTCCTCAGCATGATGGGAGTGGACCATTTAGGTTCCATGAGGTTGGGTGGTAGTGATTCTTTTACCATTTGAGATTTCGACATTCGTGTACCAGTGCTGGATGATCCATCTAGCCGTTGATTCTTCTTGTTCTTCTTTGGTGGAGATGTGTTCTTATCTTATTATTCTATGTGGCATTGTATCATTGTACTAACAATTTAGGAGATATCATGTTGTACTTTATTATTGTATTACATACCTTGCGACATGTGTAGTGGATGTAGATTATTATGGATACCTTATGGTACCAGTTGTATTTATGTTATCTTTTATGTGATGTTTTATTTTTCGTTCATTTTTTTTTATGAGATTTGTAAGTATATCTAATGTAAATTAATCAATTAATAATTACGTAATCTTCGTCAAGGAACTCTTGAGATTTGTAATCTATGTGGGTTGTTTATTTCATTGTATTGCTTCCACATTGTAAAACTTTGTTGTTGTTGTTTGTTAACACTTTTAAAAAAATTATTCTATAAACTTAGTTGCATGTTTAGGTTAAGTTCTCCTAGGTTCCCTAGCGGGGCATTACACACCACATTGGTTAACACCTACCGAGAACCGAGAATTGAACCGACAAATCCAAGAGTTATTGTAGAAAGGTTTGATCCAAGAAAGTTTGAGTCCATGTGCAGTACTAGTTGTATTGGCACCTAAGAAAAATGGAGAATGAAGAATGTGTATTGATTCCAGAGCAATCAACAAGATAATAGTGAAATATAGGTTTCCTATACCGAGAATGGATGACATAATAGATATGATTGGAGCAAAGTATTTTACCAAAATTGATTTGAAATGTGGATATCATCATATCAGAATCATAGAAGGTGATGAGTGGAAGACTACTTTTAAGATAAAAGAAGGTTTGTATGAGTGGTTGGTTATGCCTTTTGGTTTAACTAATACATCAAGTACTTTTATGAGATTGATGAATGAGGTTTTGAAGAAATTCTTAGGTAAATTTGTGATTGTTTATCTAGATGACATTCTGATATTCAGTAAGACTAGAGAAGAACATTTGTTGCATGTTGAACAAGTATTGCAGAGATTGAAAGAAGAAAAGTTGTTGATTAACCTGAAAAAATGTTCCTTCATGAAAGAGGAGATTGTGTATTTGGGATTTGTGATTTCAGTTGATGGTTTGAAAATGGATCCTGAAAAAGGTTGAAGCTATTTTGAATTGGCCTACATCTGAAAATGCTAGTGAGGTAAGATCATTTCATGGTTTAGCAAGTTTTTACTGAAAGTTCATTAGGACTTTCAGTTCAATTTGTAATGCTATGACTGAGACTATGAGAGGAGATAAAAGAAAATTTAAGTGGACACATGGAGCTAATAAAAGTTTTGAGACTTTGAAGTAGAAGGTTGTTGAATTGTCTGTGTCAGCATTGTCTGATTTCAATAAGGTATTTCAAGTTGAATGTAATGCAAGTGGTAGTGCAATAGTTGTGTTGAGTCAAGAAGGTAAACCTGTTGCTTTCTTTAGTGAGAAGTTGAATGATGCAAAAAGGTAATATTCTGTGTATGATTGAGAGTTCTATGCTATTGTTCAAGCTTTAAAGAAATGGAGACATTATTTGATACCAAGTGAATTTGTGTTATATACTGATCATAAGGTTTTAAAATATTTGGGTAGTCAGAATAAGTTGAATCAGAGACATATGAAATGGGTTGAATATTTGTAGAGTTATACATTTGTGATAAAACATAAGACTGGAGTCACTAATCGAGTTGTTGATGCATTGAGTAGAAGAAGATCTTTGATGACCGAGATGAGAATTGAAGTTCTTGGTTTTGATGACATGAAAGGATTGTATGAAACTAATCCTGATTTTTCTGAGCCGTGGAGGAAGTGCAGAACACCTATTCAAGATTAACCGAGTACTAAATGGGAAGACTATTTCATTCAAGAAGGTATGTTGTTTAAAGGTATTCAGTTGTGTATACCGAGAGGATTAATGAGAACTAATTTGATAAAGGAGAAATATAGTAGTGATTTGGCTGGATATTTTGGCATTGACAAAACATTGAATTTGCCTTGGAGAAATACTTTTGGCCATAGTTGTATAAGGGTGTTCAAAAATTTGTGAAAAGTTGTGGAATTTGTCAATTTGCAAAGGGAGTAAGTCAGAATACTAGATTATATATACCGATTTCTATTCCTGAGAAACCTTGGATTGATATCAGTATGGATTCTTTTCTTGGCTTACCGAAGACAATAAGAGGTAATGATTCTATATTTATTGTTGTGGGTAGATTTTCTAAGATGTCACATTTTATACCCTATAGAAAGACATTAGATGTAGTACATATAGCAGATCTTTTCTTTAGGGAAATTGTAAGATTGCATGTATTACTGAGGAGTATCATCTTTGACCAAGACAATAAGTTTGTTGGATACTTTTGGAAGACTCTTTGGAAAAAGTTGGGTACTGAGTTGAGGTATAGTTCTACATTTCACCTACAGACCGATGGACAAACAAAGGTTGTAAATAAAAGTTTGGGTAATCTTTTGAGATGCTTAGTTGGAGATAAATTGAGTAATTGAGATTCTATGTTGGCACAAGAAGAGTTTGCATACAATAATTCAGTGAATAGAAGTACTAGAAAAATGCCTTTTGAGATTGTTACTGACATACAACTAAAGGGTATATCAAATTTAAAGGATATTGATGGTGAAGAAAAGAAAAGTGTTGAAGGAGTAAAGTTTGATGAGTTTATGAAGACATTGCATGAAGAAGTGAAACATAAGTTGGAGAATAGCAATCAGAAATATAAGGATAGATCAAATAAATCAAGAAGACATAAGACTTTTGTAGTTGGGGACAAAGTAATGGTACACATGAAGAAAGACAAATTTCCTGTTGGGACCTATGGAAAGCTGAAAATGAAGAAATTTGGTCCTTGCAAGACATTGAGGTGATTTGACAGTGGAAATACTTATGAGATTGAGTTACCTGATTACATGGATATATCACCTATATTCAACATTATAGATTTGTATGCATATTATGAACCTAATGAAGACATGATAGTACCAAATGATTATCCTAAGAAGCAGACAAAAGAAATTGAGCAGTTTTTGGAACATAGAGTTGGCAGAAGCACAAGAGGAAAATAGTACATGGAATATCTAGTAAAGTGGAAGAATAGACCGATTGAAGACAGTTCATGGATTTCACAATCTGAGTTGGATTCAACTCGGGTTGTACATGCTACATGATTCGGAGAATCATTTCAAACAACCTCAAGTGTCTGATGCGGGAGCATCTCGGGTCCTTGATAATCATGTGTCACCAAAAACAAGTTTGAGTTTTCTGTGTTGCTTGGTTCCTTCTTTGACCGAGTTGGCTAAGTAGTTGCTCGGTTGCTTCTTTGGCCAAGTTATTATGTTGGTTTTCCAAGTTAATTACTGGTGCTTAGTAACCTTACTTATCGAGTAGTTTATTTTATTTCATGTTGAGGCCGAATTGTGCATTTAATTTTGGTCGCGGATTTAATGCTGGTATCGATCATTAAGAAGCGTGTGGACCTAGATCTGATCATTCCTTCTACCAATGATGGATCTGAAGGCCGACCTATTTTGGTAGCCTCTTGTATAAATAGAGTAGTTGGTTGTAATTTTACGAATCAATTTGGAGGTATCAGTTTAGGAGTGAGAAGATAGTTTTGAAGATTAATTCCTCACATGTTGGAGGACTGAACTGTAATTGAAGTTGAATGTATTTGGCCATAACAGGGAAGACCTTACAGCTTGACATGTATGAGGTGATTTGATGAATAATACATGATCTGTTCTACATTCTCTCTCTTTGTTGTGTATTTTCTTTCGTGTGTTGTTCTGCAAGGAGGATTTGGATTAGGGTGTGCCTTTGGCCCCTCATCCTGCCCTGCTCCTTGCATCAAAAAAGAATGGAGAAAAACATACCTTGTTGCCCATAAGAGAGAAAGAAGAGGACTATAGAAGCAACAAAAATAGTAAGGTAATGATAATGAGTAGTAAGGAATTTCTACATGATTTAAAGGAGGAAGTAAGATTTTCTTTGGTTCTCAAACCTAGATGCATAATCACCACTACAAAGATTAATGATTTACCCCTTGAAGAGAAAGATATTTTGAGTGAACATAAAACCATTGTTGCATATGTTTTGCCTAATGAGTTTTCACCTATAAGGGATATAAGTCACCATATAGATTTGATTCCAAGAGCGAGCTTACCTAACAATTCTTCTTATAGGTTGACACCTATGGAAAATGAGGAATACAAAAACAAGTAGAGGACCTCTTGAAGAAGGGTTTGATAAGGGAAAGACTTAACCCTTGTGTTGTTCCTATGGTACTTGCACCAAAGAAAGGAGGGGAATGGTGTATGTGTATGGATTCAAGAGCTATGAACAAAATCACTATAAGATATAGGCTCCCTATTCCTAGAATAGAAGATCTTATGGATTGCTTGAGTGGTTCTATGTACTTTTCCAAGATAGATTTGAAGAGCGGCTACCATCAAATAAGGATCAGACCAGGGGATGAATGGAAGACAACTTTTAAAACTAGTGATGGTTTCTATGAATGGCTAGTTATGCCTTTCGGGTTCTCTAATGTACCCAACACTTTCGTGAGACTAATGAACGAGGTATTGAAACCATTCCTTGGGAAAATTGTAATATATTTGGATGATATTTTTGTGTTTAGAAGATCCAAAGAAGAGAATATAAAACATTTGGAGCATGTTATGAGGAGACTACATGAAGATAAATTGTAGATCAATTTGAAGAAGTGTGTGTTTATGCAGATTGAGCTGGTGTACTTGGGTTTTATGGTTTCCAAGATCGACTAAAGATGGAAAAGGAGAAGGTATAGGCCATCCTTGATTGGCAACACTAAGAAGCATGATAAAGGTTAGGAGTTTTCATGGTCTCTCTAGTTTTTATAGAAAATTTATAAGGAATTTCAGTCATGTAGTGGCACCTATCCTTGACACTATCAAAGGGAATAAAAGATCATTTGTTTGGATCAAGGAGGTTGAAGAAAGTTCCAAGTTTCTTAAAAAGAAGGTGAGTGAACAACCCATACTTGCTTTGCTAGATTGTAACAAGGTGTTCCAAGTAGAGTGTGATGCTAGTGGGTTGGCCATTGGGGTAGCCTTAAGTCAAGAGGGTAATCTAGTAGCATACTTTAGTGAGAAATTAAATGAAGCTAAAAAGTACTCTTCATACAATTTGGAATTTTATGTTTTGGTTCAATCCGTAAAGAAGTGGAGACACTATTTGTTTCCTAAGGAGTTTGTTGTGTATATGGATAACCATGTTTTGTAGTTCATTAATAGCTATCAAAAGTTGAATCAAAGGAATGCTAAGTGGGTTGAATATCTTCAAAATTTCAATTTTGTTTGAAACATAAGAGTGTGGGAAAATGAATAGAGTCACTAATTCTTTTAGTAGGAAGAATGTTTTGTTTTGTGAAATGCAAACTAACAGTGTGGGCTTTGAAGGTTTGAAATAATTGTATGCAGGAGATGCACATTTCAAGGAAGCTTATGAAGCTTACAATGATCCTACTTGCAGAAATAGAGAGCCATGAGAAGATTTTATGATTCAAGAAGGATTTTATTTAAGGGGAATAAGTTATGCATTCCTAAGGGGTCTACGAGGGATAATTTTCTGAAGGAAAAAAATAGTGGCAGTCTTACTGGACACTTTGGGCAAGATAAGACTTATCTACAACTAAGTACTCATTATTTTTGGCCCAATATGCAAGGGGATGTGAGAAGGTATGTGTAAAGAGGCAACACATGTCAACATGCTAAAGGTAGAAGTCAAAATGAAAGTCTATATCAACCACTTCTAATGCTAACTAGACCTTGGGATTCAGTAAGTATGGACTTTGTATTGGGCTTACCTTGTACCCAAAGAGGTAATGACTAAATTTTTGTTGTTGTAGATAGATTTTTGAAGATGGCGCATTTTATAGCTTGCAAGAAAACTAGTGATGCCACAAACATATAATTTTTTTTTTCAAAGAAGATGTAAGGTTGCATGAGATTCCTAGGAGTATAATTTCTGATTGGGATACTAAATTTGTGGATCATTTTTGGAGGACCCTATGGAAGATGTTGGGTACTAATCAGAATTTTAGTTTGGTTTACCATCCTCAAACGGATGGGTAGACCAAAGTTGTTAATATGAGCCTTGGAAACATGTTAAGGTGCATTGCTGGTAAGACTTGTGGTAATTGAGATTTGGCAGTGGATCAAGTAGATTTTTCTTTCCATGACCCTCCAAATTATCAGAGTACTAGATTCAGTCCTTTCTATGTGGTTTATGAGATGCGTCCAAGGGGAGTGTATGAGTTGAGGGATCTCGGTGGTATGGAGAGGTGAAGTGTAGCAGGTGAAGATTTTGCCAATTTTATCCATGATCTCCATGACGAGGTCAAAATGAGCATTAAGGAACACAATCAATAGTATAAATAACATGCTAATCAAAAGAGGAGAGAATTAAATTTTCAGGTTGGGGACTTTGTAATGGCTCAACTCCAAAAGGAGAGATTTACTAAGGGGGAATATAACAAGCTAAAAATGAAGAAAATCAGACCTTGTAAGATTTTGAGAAAATTTTTAGATAATGCTTATGAAATTTCTCTTACAACCGGCCTTGGCATTTCTCTTGTTTTCAATATAGCAGATTTGTATCCATATAAGGGGGATGTTGAGGGTTGTGGAGCAGAGGAATAGTCTACAAATTTTGTTAGTAAATATGGTACCTCATTCTCTCCAATGGGAATCGAATGCAATCTGGAGACACATATGTGGAAGAAAACCCGTGGACATGAATACTTCAAGTATTTGGTGAAATGGAGTGGTCATCCTCTTGAAGATGCTTCACGGCTCACTGAATCTGAGATCAACAAGCCGGGTTGTTCTATTGCAGATCTCATGATTTCTTTTTCCTGGGGAGTTTGATGCAGGGGCATTTCCCCTCTTCAAATTTTGGTTTTCTTTATTGTTTAGCTAGTTTGGTTTCTTTTACAATTTTGCTAGTTGGTCTTTTTTGTGGTACTATGTTTTGGTTGTAGCCTTGTGGTATTTCTATGTTGGATTATTCTGACCACTAGATGATGCACAAGAATATCCTATCGCTAGTGGAGCGGGAACTTCATTTTTATCCTGTCGCCCATAGGAGAAGGGCCCACAATGACTATTGGTTTCCTTACAAAATCGACAATATACTTGGCGGTTGAGTTTGACAACTGAATCGGTCTTTGGAAGCTGATAAGTTTAGAAAAAGAAGAGGCACGATGTGAAATATAATTGGTGGAGAAAAAGAGAAAAGTTTGGGAAAAGAAAGAGGAAATTCAACAGAACTGTGTGGTGAAGAGACCGAAGGCAGATTTAGGTAGAGTCAACTGCAGATTAGGAAAAGTTGGGTCTTGAGGTTTGTAAAAAGGGGTTGAATGTGTATGGACAAGGGGATGTAATATAAGACTCTGTGAAAACTGAACAATTCTATTTTGTAGAGAATATAATACCTGGTTATGCTAAGTGATTTTCTATCAATAAAGGCTGCATATGTTTCTATTCTTGTTCTTTGTTCAGTGTATAAATATGGAGTAAGACTATGAATATTTCATCTTGAACTTCCTATCATTATTGTCCATTGTGATTTCTCTGTATTATGAATTCTATGTAAACTGCATACATTAGTGTTCAACTTGATAGCCATTAGTATGTAGATGTCTTGAGAGTTTGGATAATCTATTGTGAAGGCCATTTCAAGTTTAATTATTGAGGATTGTGTACCTGCATTTAATGCTCATGTATGTGATAGGAACTTTCATTTCATAGAATGAATATTATGCTCTTTGTAGTATTGGTGTTCATATGAGTGTTTTATGTTTTCTCACAAGTTTATTTTATTTTTAATATATGGAGTTACATTTCAAATATAGTTATTTATCGTTGAGCTATCATAATACATTTATATATGCATGTGACAATTATACATAGAAGCATTATTTTAGAAAACTTGTATAAGTAATGCACCTAGTTTGAATATTCATATTTGTTGAGGATATTATTTTTATTCACCTTGTAGCTCTATTGGTTCTTTATTGAGAATTGATTTCATACATAGAAATATTATGCATATATAGATGTTTTGAGAGTTTGGACAATCTATTGTCAAGACCACTTTAAGTTTAATTACTTAGGTTTATTATATGTTTTGTTATTTTAAATGCATAGGTTCAAAGTTCATGTTTGTGTATTGGGTTTGAGTTGTACCTTTATTTCAAAATTAAGATGGAAACTACCTATAAGTTTACCTAGCTGTTGTTTGATCGATTTTCTCTAATCTAGGTTATAGAGTCATAGTTTACAAATTATTTAGAAAAGAGAAATGTGTTAACTAACATATAAAAAGAAAGTCAATGAAATATTGTGAAAGATGAGTTCACAAAGAAAAAGTCCTACAAGTTATAAATGGAACTCACCTGCAAGTGACTTATTCAAAGAAATGACTTAAGTTGCTCACTCTGTTAGCCAAGTTATAGAACATTGATCAAACTCTAACAAGTCACCTCGAACCAATCTAAGTCTTATTTCCTTAAGCATCTTTGAAACTTTGTCACTTGTAGGTGAGTTCCATTTCTAAGGTCACTTCTAGACACTTCACCTTACACTAGATTTGCAATGTCCTTTCCTTATCGAACTTCGATGTATAAGTTTGAACCATAACTTATTTCTATTTGGAAAAGTCTTTGTTCTAATTATCCAACTGTTAAATTTAAAAATGAACATCAGATCTTGACATATGTTGCTAAACAATTGTTGGATCTCAATGTTCCAAATGATATCCCACTATAAACAAAGTTCAACTTCGATATTGTGAAAAGTCCAGTTGAAAATGAACAAGTATAGGCCAATGAAAAATTTAAAAGATGTCTTATCATCTTTTAAACCTCACCCCTCTTAACTGAGTGTCACTTCTAAGGTCACCTCCTGCTAGTTCACTTTACACTAGGTTTGCAATATCTTTTCATTGTTTTACTTTGGTGTATAAGTTGGAAACATAACTTCTTTTTGTTTTTGAAAAGTATTTGATCTAATTGTACGTTCATTTCAAAATTCAAAGGGAAACTACATTTTAGTTTACCTAACTATTGTTTCATCAATTTGGTCTTATTTTTGGCTAGGTGTATTGATTAAAATTGTCTACAAAAGACCAATCTATTGATGAATGATTATAGTAACCATATGAAAATATTTATAAAGTTTTATTTTTAATACTGTTAAACATTTGGGTACTTCTAATCATAATCACTGGAGAACCTGCCATAGTTTTACAAACTATGCAACTATCTTTCATTTTACATCTTAAGGATTGATTGTTTATAAATTAGTAATTATTAATTCTCATATAGATAAAAAAGAATATTAAAAATAGAAAACAATTATAAATTAGTAGTATATACAAAAATTCAAAATTTACTAACCATGTCTATAAATACATTTCATGTACATTGAGAATATCTTAAATTAATATGTTTATGATTGCTTACAAATTAGTGGTTATTAGTTGTCATACAGATAAAAATGAATGTGAAATTAGAAAATAATTATAAATTTCTCATATATGCAAAAATCCTAAATTTGCTACTCAACTTTGTAAATTCACTTGATCTACTTTGAAAAGATCCTAACTTAATATTTTTGTGCTTGTACAGATTAAAAGTGATACATATTAAATGATAACAAGTTTTTTTTCTCTTCGGTAAACTTTAGTTTTTTTTTTAATGATCTAAAACTTACAAAAGTGCATTTGAAAGTACATACAATACACCCATCCTTAAAAACCAAAATATTACCACCATAAATGCAGTATTGACTTCCCTAGAATTGCACATGCTATTCCACGGCCACGAATTAAAAAACTGCATATAACCCTCTATGCCTATAAACACTCATATGTGTCACAAAAATAAACAAAAAATAGGTCTAGCCATAGATTAAATATCAAAAGATTACCCAAAACAAGGAACAGACACAAAAACAAAATTACCACATTCCTTTGTATATTCTAACTAGTCGTTCCAACCGATTGAATTACCCCACCTTCTTCCATGTGTTTCTAGAAGTTGTAACCCACACCCTCTTCATTCTACACTCCTTCCTTTTGGGCACTAATGCACTGCACTTGCTGCACATCTACATGCACAGTTCACTTGTACACACATGTAGTCTTTAATTCCATTAAGTCTAATATGGGCCACAACTCTCCTAACCTCCATATCTTCATTTGCGTTCCACAAAAAAATGACCCTAGTGGTTGGTTGAATTTGACAACATGCAACCAAACCCCTCCTAGAACAACAAATCCCTTCCTTAGTCTTGCATTCACAATGAAAGACTCCAAATCTCCACACCACTTTTCCTTTACACTTTCTTGCATTATCTATAGAGCCTCTGCCTTTGTACTAGTTCTAGGCACCACACAAGGAACAAGGAGGCAATATCTGCATTCATACAATATATATACTCCCCTCACAAGAATCCTTTCCCGAGGACTATTGACACTCAGTGTAGGAAATCATCATCGCTAAACTTGAAAACATTTCTCAATTGACTCTTCGATACCCAATAATGTTACCATTGGCTTCACTACACAAAGTAAAATTTTCTTGCATCTTCTCTTCTGTCCCAGAACACACAACCTACTTAATTTAGTGTCATCAAAAGACAAATGTGCCCAACTGCCTTTGTAGCAAACCAAAAGAATAATAATAAATGCTACCCAACTTTTCAAACATGACCCAACTCACACCCAACTCTAGTTTCGTCATTCAAATCCTCTTAACCTTTCTTCCGTACTTGTCTCACACAAGTCCCTCCTCCACACTAGCCACCGTGAATACTATTCTTTCTTCTTGTATAAATGTTAAATTAATTTACTAAATACAAAATGTTTTAAAAAATCATGTTAAAATATTTTAAAAATTAAAAACATTTATAATTTAAATATTAAATGAATTGATTTGAAACTCTAAAATCAACTTTCATAAACGTTTTACTAATTAACTTTATTACTGCTTTATGTAAACATATAAAGCCTATCAACTAAGCCCAAAAGCACACAACTACTACATACTTTAATTTTTTTTCATACATATAAATGTACAAACTAAATTATCAACTACTTTATCTAACTAAGAAAATGTCCACATTCAATAGAAAATCCACTCTAAAGCTAAATCCTTTATAATTTTGTAAAACCGCAATAACTACACAATACTATTACTACGAATAATAATAATAATATGAATTACTTCCAGAAATTAAAGAACAGAAGTCTGCGTTCATCGCGGAGTTTCGAACGTAGGTCGCTGGCATCGCAAAGACTGAGAGCAGGTTCTGCAGTTTACAAATTCTTTTGAAGGGCTTCTGAGCCCCTATTGCAACTGAAAAGCAGTTTCCTTCCAACAGCTGGCTCGAGAAGGTAATTAACAACATTTTTTTTTGAATCATAATTGACGAGATAATGACTGTTTATCAAGTAAACGGCGACATTTTATCATACCAAACCCTTTTAAAGTCGAGAATTTCTAGTTAGAATGCAGATATTGCACACTTTATGAAATTGGCGAGTTCTTGCTACAATTAATAGAATTGAATAAAATGCCAGCGGTCAAGTGTCGGACTGCTCACAACTCCGAATTTTGCGAAAACGTATAATAATTTTGAAATAAATAATTAAACTATTCAAGCACTTCAAGATTTATACACGGAGGAGTTAGTCGAGAGGATAAGAGTTCATCTAAATTGAATTGTAGAAACTTAGCATTTCAAATGAAAATAAATTAATAAGATCCTGCTGTCCTGACTATCTTTGATCCTATAGACGTTAAAAATCTTCTTTTCCATTCAAATAAAACAAAGCATCTCATCTTATCAATTTAAGATCTATTTTACGCTCATTATTTTAAACAATATTTGTAAGAGTTAAGCACGGTCCACACGAGGTTAACTGGGACTTTGCAGGGGCTTACTCATCCCATCACTATTTGAATTTAGGTTTGCTTCATCATAGAAATTTCTCAGATTAGCTAAGTAGGTTTCTCGCTTAGACCCTAAAATTAATTAAATCCTAGTATAATTCTCCAAGGACTTATGGTTTAATTGTAGTAGTTTGTAAGATAGATTATGCCAGTCAAATTCATAGCTTATCCCATGTCCTCATGTGGCTGCTTAAGTACAATTTCTGCTTAATTTTAAGCAGCCCCTGTGTTCCCATGCAATATTTTAATTACAGAGAAGGGATAAATTGGAATCTTTCCCTATTTTCATGGAGCAGCTGCTGCTTAAAAATTAAAATTAAGCTTTGAAAAAAAGGGGGGCCTGGAAATAAGCAGCAGCTACTTATTTGACAAGAATGATGTGGCTCCACAATTTTTTTCCCTCTTTTTTATTTGTCTCCGATTTTTCCTCCAAATCTTGTCTCAAAAACTATTTTTAAAGATTTCTGTTTAAAACTAAAATTTAAGATTACTGCCTATTTATAAGCAGCAAAATCTAACTTTCATGGGGCCACCAGCTCCACAAATTGCTCCTTAAAATTTTTAGTGTTGGCTGCTAGCCAAAACAAGCTAAGCAGCCTCATGGGGACTTGCCCTTAATGTTGCCCAAAGACTGTCTGGGATAATAGATCGCTTAGATGGCTGGAGTTCTATTATGTATGCTGACAGGCCCAGATGGCAATGAACTCAGACAACAGTTTCATCTTCCGCAGAACATTACCCTACCGTTTTTCTCTCCTCTGCAACCTTCTTTTCAATGGGCTTCTTCTTGCCATGGCACCACTATCGTCTGCCCTGCTCTCCCCAGATCTCATAGGCTCTGATACCAACAAACCTGAGGCGAAAGTTGTCTGGCAATAGGTCAGTTTGTGAAAAGTGCATCTAGCTTCAGAAGGAGAAGGAATGATATGTAGGATTGTGAAGGATTGGGGGGCAATCTCCTCTTGGCGAGCGCATTGTGCAAGCGATGCTTGTGCTAGCAAACGAGGAAGGTGGTTTAGCAGTCTGTTGGCTGCAGGGTTAGCCTTGATCGCGGCCCACACAACACTGGCTGGAACTTCTTCGCTAGTGGCTTCTCGACGGACGTAGGTTTCTATTGCCACTTGAAACAGGATTCGGAATTCCTGTGTCTAGTTATCTTCTCCTTCGTACAGTTCCGTACGGGCGTCGTCGGCTTCCGGATTAAGTTCTCCAAGCGGTAAGCCCATTGTGTCCGCATGCCATCCGAGTGCGTCTAGGCAACGGCGCCAAATGTTTACCCTCATGGGGTAACAGACAGTAATTGCATACAGATGACTAAGTACTCAGCATATAATATAAAAGAGTATTGTATTCATGTATTCACCAGAGTTTTCCGTACATAACCATCCCCTCCATCAAAGGAACAAGTTCATACATATAACATCCAAAGGGGTGCAAGGCGAACCATCGCACCCGTGTAACTCTTTCGGACGGATGGACCAATTGTCTAACTTTCTAGATTACCCGACAACACCTGTAGGTTCAATCCGGCAACATTTTAGTATGAAAATCTTTAGCATATGAGCGAATGAGACCCCTCAACCTCATAGGATAAAACAATTTTAAATAATATAAAATAACTGATTTTCCCACCCAAAGGGCCTTTTTGAAATATCAAATTGACTTTCATGTGCAAGTCCCCTCACTTTTCCCTAGGTGTCCACTTTTGAGGTGACATAAAGCAACTTAATAAAATACAATACTTAGTAAATTGTATAATGTAAGACAAAAAAATAATTGTGTATATTTTGAACACTCCACTCGAGTTGTGAGAGCACAGCCAAGGTATCGGAATCCAATTTTGATCGCACCATGATACCGAAGTAGTGGGATGATGATAGGTGCCAAGTCCAAGACATTAAAAATAGACATGCTCTCCAAGAAGGTTGGAGAACACCCTAGGAGTCCAGATTGCTTCAAAAAGTGTCACTTTGATCCACAACGTCAACTGAGCTCAATGTTAGAAATAGAAACCAAGAAAAATCGAACATGTGTTCTCCAAGATCTTTGCAGTTCCCCTGCCATCACCAATTAGCCTATGGAAACTCAAGAAATAGGCGAATGGTCTCCAAGCTTACTAAACTGCCAATAAAAATCTGAAGTAGTCCAAAGACAAAAGTTTAGCTTCAAGCTTCTACCCATGTTGGAGATTCAATTATGAATCACCAATAATGTGTAAAAATAAAAAATATTATCTTCTCATCTGTCTTGTGCTGCTGTCCTGACCTATAAACATCCAACGGTAATACTGATTTTTAGCTATTTATGTTTTTAAGTGACACCATATCATTTTTTGAACTACATCAATCAATGGTGAGACTCCTCAGTCTTCTGGGTCTCAGTTAGCCTTGGCAAGTTGAGCTGAATGGGCTGTGACCAAGTCATAGCTCAGGATTGTGAATTTCAATTTTGACATCTAGGTTGATGGCTGCTAAATTGTGTATAATATGTTGTGATTTGGTTTGTTGTTGTGAAATTTTTATTCACTATCCATCAGTATAATAATCCTCCATGAGAGAAATTTTACAGTTATGTTTATATTGTCATCTTTTCTTCACACATTATATATAGATCTATGCTCTTTAAGGTTTCCCTAAATATTTACTTGCAGATCAGTATTCCACATGTTCTCAATTGTGATTGCCAGCTCAAGCTTTTGTGGTTTGGTCTATTTGTTATATTTCTTTCCATTGCATATAGAAAATTTTTATTTGCAAATATCTTACATGTACCTTGCAAAATTCATTTTAATTTATAAGCTGCTAAATTGCTAATTGGATGGGGTCGGATTGAAATTGAGCAGGCCTGGCAAGTGATTTATTTTCTATAGATTTCAATCTTTCTCAAGGGAAGTTAATACTGTTGAAACATCAAAAGCAAAACATGATATTTGTTGAAGGAAAGAAAGCATCAGAGGACTCATCTATGGAAAAAGTATCCTTGTATCCCTGCTTTGTTCTGCTGATTTTCATTTTCATGTTAATGTGTATTACAATGTATACCACCATTGCTGATGGATATTATAGCTTTGGATGCCATGCTTTGTTTCAACATGTATTTCAATTTTCAATTATATATACTGCATAAATGAAGCAATTTAATGAATACTATAGCTTATTCATATACATGAAAAGCTTTTCTCTTGAGACTATGATTTATGTTATGCTAACCTTGAATTATGGAAAATTAAAAGCTAGTGACATTCTCATTTTATGCTTTTTTTCTTTCGAATGCTACTTTAAGAAACAATGAAATGTAATATTGATTGATATTCACTGCAGTATTAAGAACTTTGTTCCTTATTAAATGACTGACTCTTCTTATGTATGTTTCTCTTGGAAAGCACATGAAATATTGAACTCTGCAAACTATTATCTGTAACTACTTTATAATTATGCTGTCTTAACTTTCAAAAAAATAGATAGCGATAGAAGTAGTACAAGTTTCTTAGTTAGAATCCTTTCAAGTATCATAAAAAACATGTATCATACAAATTGTGCTTTATCCAAAGTTTCATGGACACAGATACAGATACAGATGCGGCCTTTTTTAAGACCCCTAATATGGATACGGCTGGATACGACATTCATAAAAAATACATACACAATATTTAACACAATTTTCTAAGTTATTAGAGGAGATTTTCATAATTTTAAGAGCAACATAGACTATCATTGCTATGTAAATAATTATAAGTTCATTTAACAATTTACAAAATACAAAAACTAAAACTAAGACCTATAATTAAATTAACAATAATGTAATTTAAATCTATATTAGTAAATTAAGATAAAATAAAGTAAAACTTAAATAATAATTTTAAGACATATAGATCTAAATATATTAAAAGCGATATATATATATGATGCAGGTCAAGATCAGAGAGACCTCCAAAGGAGATGTCCAATCTTGCAACAAGAGTCAACACATCGGAAAACAACAAGATACAACAAGAACAAGTTTTTTTATCCAAGCAACAACTTTATTCATCAGAATTTCTTCTTACATGTCGGGCTGTAAGGCCTTCTCGGTTACAACTACATACAAAGAAACTCAACCTAGATCTTCCCAAACCCTCAGGCTATCAATTTCCTAGCAAGATCTCTTCAATAGATCCTCTAGCTATCCAGGGCTACCCTCAATTACAACTGCAACCCTTCATTTATACTTAGCCACCAACAGGTCGGCCTAACAAACAATTACATATCCCAAGACAAACGTGATAGGCCAAGTCGGCCTAGATCCTAAATAATTATAATAATTAATTAATTCACAAGGATCGATCCAACAACCAAGTCAACCACTCATAGATCCTTCTAGAAAATCAGGTCAATCAGCTCCAACGGTCGAAAACACCGATTGCAACCTCCAACAATCAACTGGTAACCTAACTGAACCAGCGTCATGAAGAACAACAAACTGAAAGAGAAACAACAGGATCTCACAACCACGTCGCCTCAAGAAGTGCGATCATAGACTTTGACTATTCGAACACCAAGGGACAAACCCTCACCATCGCTCCAACCCAAGATCCACAGATCGACCGATCACAAAATCTCAAAAAACTATCTGGAACAAAGAACTGCATCGCATTCCCAATCACAAAATCCATCATAACTCATGCGTGGTAACTCCAAATGAGTTGCGATCATAAGAACTGCCTCCAAATGATCCCACGAATATCATATTATGACCAGGACCACTAAAGATCCAAAGAACTCAACCGAAGCAACAATCACCCAACCGGTGATCAGGAACAAAAAACAAATGCAAAAACTGGTAACAAAGGTCCACCAGCAAACAAGATGTTTTTAGATGATGCAAGATTACCAAGGACCCAAGATGCTCTTACATCAGACACCCAACGTACTAAAAGATTTTCCATGAGAACATCTCATGAAAATATGAAAGAACAAGGGACTGTAATCCCATACTTATTCTTCATCCACAAATCCTCCTCACCTGCAACTTGTATTGTCTTCCTTCTGCCATCAACCAGGTCCTGGAAATGATTCAGATCCAACTCACCATCAGACCCAATCTTAGGCTCATCTCTCAGGTCTTCTCTCAACTCATACCTTCTGCAAAGACTCAGATTCTTCACCTCCTCCTCATCCATCAAAGGAAGCAATCTACACCTCTTACCATCCTTGCAAATGGTAATTACATTACTTCTACAGTCATGAATTGCCTCTCTGTCATACTGCCAAGGTCTACCAATTAAAGCATGACATGCACTCATATCCACTATGTCACATAATACTACATCCTTATAAGAACCAATGCAAAAGTTCACCATGCACTATTCCCTTACTTCCACCACATGATCATCATGCAACCACCCAATCCTATAAGGACTTGGATGCTTAAGTCTTCTTAAACCAAGCTTCTGCACCATCTCCTTAGAAACCAATTTGTTAGTGGTACCACCATCCACTATCACCTTACAACACTTTCC
The DNA here is from genome assembly GCA_027943335.1 of Chamaecyparis obtusa. NCBI lineage: Eukaryota > Viridiplantae > Streptophyta > Pinopsida > Cupressales > Cupressaceae > Chamaecyparis > Chamaecyparis obtusa. Next base: position 488,134 of record BSBK01002271.1, on the reverse strand, counting down.
TCCAGCCTTGCATCTAGTCTTGAATAAACTCTTCCTCTAACAAGGTTCTTCCCCCTTATTGATCATCAATCTTCAGAGCATAAGAGCTTCACCATTTTCAGGAGTATTGTTTGATTCACCAATTGATGGTCCACCTTCTTCATTCACATAAGCAACTCTCTTGTCTTCCTTACACTGAAAAGATAGATGACCCTTCAAGCCACACCTAAAGAAAGTACCTTTAAACTCTTTACCACCATTACCTCCCTTAGGTGCAACCGGTTTAGCTTCTATCTCAGCTACTTGCTTGCCCTTATCATCACCAACAACTTGCTTCTCCCTTCCTCTAGAGTTATTCTGTTGTTTCCTATTCAACTTATCTTCTGCCTTCAGGGCATATTGATAAGCCTCCTCAACCGACCCAATCTTCAACATACCCAGTTCATTCTGAGTATTAAACCTCAAACCATTCACATACCTAGCCACCTTCTCCTTGGAAAGCTCTGTGTGACCAGATCTAATGGTTACCTTGTAAAATTCTTCAATGTAATCCTTCACACTCAGATCCTTCTGCTTCAAGTTCTGCATCCCCTTGAACAACTCCAATTCATAGTCCTCAGATATGAATTTAGCCTTCAACTTTGCAACCATCAACCTCCACCGAGTGATCTTCATTTCACCTTCTTCCTCTCTATCCTTCTACAATTCTTTCCACCATAAAGTTGCATGTCCTTTCAACTTTGTTTGTGCCAACCTTACTCTCCAAGGGTCTTATATGTCTTCTAACTCATCTATCCAATCAATCAAATCCTTTGGATTCAATGTACATGAGAAATGAGATACTTCTAACCTATAACAACACCTAATATTTCCATAGTTCTAACCAACCAGTCAGATCCATCACTCCAAATAGATCTAACAACATTTGCAACTCCAAATCCCTCAGCAACCTCCTCAAAACCATCATCAGATCCAGGATTCCTTTACAATCCAGCAACAACAATCTTAATACCTTCCATGACCTCATTCCTCAAACCGGTCATCTCATTCCTAATCTTAGCTCGAAGATCTTTCTTCATCTGCTCCATCAACCTAGGATTCATTCTCGGCGACATCCTTCCAGATCTTGAGTGTAACTGTCTCCAATCGGCGATCTGATTCACCAAAGATGATACCGGTACTCAGATCCGATCTCTGCCACCTCACAACAACACCAGAGGAACGACACAAGTCTAGAACCTCCGATCGAAGCCACAACAAGATCCAAAACCTTCACCAATCAACTTCCACACTTAGCAACCATCAAATCCTTCCTAACTACCTTGCACAAGTTATTTGATGCAGGTCAGATCCTTGATTTTGCCACCACACAAACAATAAATCTGCAACTTCTCAAGTTTAGGACATTGGATCTGCAATCACAGGAACAAACTTTTCTCTGATACCATCTGATCCAGGTCAAGACTGGAGAGACCTCCAAAGGAGATGTCCAATCTTGCAGCAAGAGTCAACACAACGGTAAACAACAAGATACAACAAGAACAACAAGTTTTGTATCCAAGCAACAACTTTATTCATCAGAATTTCTTCATACATATCGTGCTGTAAGGTTGTTAATCCTAACAGGTTATTAAGAGGGGGGGTGAATCAGTAAATTCAATTTCTTGTATTCTTTTCCTATTTATTAATCCTGTTAATACTAAAAATGATAGAATTCTTGAACAATCATAAACAGTAAATGCATGCACAGGTCAACACAAGATTTGTATGTGGAAACCCTCTGTTAGAAGGAAAAAACCACGGTGGGACAGAACCCACAAAACTCCACTATTGCAGTTTTAAAGTTGCCCAGTTAAAGGCTTACAAAGCATTGGTTAGAGTGCTACCCAGTTAAGGGATTTAAAAGAGATCGGTTAAGATCTTGACCCTGTGAGGAGTCGCCTTATCAGAGGACTTAAAACATTAGCAAAGATGTTACTTGGTGAAGGGATTTATACAATAGAACCTGTTAGGGTTCACCCTGATTAAGGGATTTAAATGTGCTACACACAAGAAAAGCAATGATCTTATTTTGACATTGTATCCATTGATTCAGATCATATCTGTTCACTCCTTCCTCTGCTTGGCTGTTGAATCTTTCTCTCTTTCACTCTTTGTGACTGTATCCCTTCTCAGAAGACTGCTCTTCTACTCTGCTCGCTCTTCGCTCTTGATTTTCAACAACATTTCTTCTCGTGCATAATGACTTGTATTTATAAGAAATTATCTTATTAAAATTATACCAAAAGGTGCCGCCACGCTGTAACTCTCCCAAAAATCTCGCATGCAGAACTCTTGATCAAAAAGCTTGCAAACAGATCTTTAGTTCACCTCGAAACACTCGCAGAGAAAAAGCTAACTCCAGTTCATTTGAAAAATGCTCCGCATAATCCGGATCAGATTATAAAGCACTAACCGGTAAATTTGCAACGGAGTGCAAACGGGTGTGCAACCTCTTAGTCATCTGCATCCTGTAGCGTCTGGTTAGACCGGTTGGACAAGATCGGACCGGTATAAATGTGACCGGTTAAGGTACACTATTTACTTAGTAATTCTACAAGTTCACCACTGTTGTTCTATCATGAGTACCGGTGTGTTTGATGTTTGCCAATGATGACAACTAAGCTTTGTGCCAACAATCTTCCCCTTTGGCATTGGTGGCAAAACACATCAACACGTACACTCCTTGTAGAGTATCACCCTATCAACTGATACTTCCCCTGTAGACCTTCTCTACCTGTATCCTGTTGTACCGGTTTGAACTCTCCCTGTCATCTAATCAGTCTCATCCGGTAACTTCTCATTTCTCTAGCAATCTGCCGAAAGTAATCTTCCCCTTTTTTGCCTCCAGGGACAAAGGGTGTGAATTCCTCATAATTGGAGTTTGTTGAAGATAGCCTTATAAATCTTCTTGGTAGAAACTAGGAAAGGTTTCCAAGTACCTGTGACTTGATCTAAGGTATACTTCATAGCTTGTAGAGAGACAATTAGGTTCTCCATGTCCTCAATTGTCTTATAATCAGGCTCATTGAGAAGTCTATTAGCATCAGTTGCTGTTTTCTGCATTAGATCAAATGTAGGTGCTATGAATAGCTGAAATTCAATAAGATCTTTGATTCGCTTTGTGTTTTCTTCTGAAGCCTTTCTCAATGTGAGAGCTAAACTTGTTAACTCACGACTATACTTTGTCGCAGAAGAGGTCTTTCCATCAAACTTTGATGTAGTCTCCTTGAGCTCTTCTATAGTCCTTTTGGTTCTTTCTGTTACATCTTTTACAAAATCTTCAAAGTTTGAAGTTTTGTAATTAACCCCCAGTATCTTGTACTTGTTGCTTTAGTTCACTGGTGTTGGTAGCTATAGTGGCTTTAAGTTCTTCAACCTTGTCATGAAGAATAGTTATTCTTTTCTTTTCATAATGATCAATGGCAATTGTTCCTGAATCTGCAATATCTTCACCAATCGCTTGTGCCAGTATTTCTAGTTGATCAATTATGGGTTCCTCTTCATCTATGTTAGCGTTAGGTGCAAAATTGTACAAAATATTTTTCACACTTGTGAGAACCATGCCCTATTTTCTCTTTGTGAGCTGCTTCAGCTGTCTAGTTGACATTTTGCTTATGTCAACCACAGTGTCACCTATTGGAGAAGTGCTAACTTTCCCTCTTTTAGATTCAGGGTTTGCTGCAAAAGATAGCTTTCTCTTTGATGAAGAAGTGCTTGGTACATCTACCGGTTGCTTCTGTTTGATGTTCTTTTTAGGCTCTTCTTTAGCAAGCTTCTCCACTTCCTCCATTTCCACTTGTTGAGGCTCTTCTTGTTGTTGTACCTCTTCTGGTGGTTGCTCTTCTTGTGGTTGTTCCTCTGCAACTTGTTGATCACTCTTGACTATCTCAACTTTCTCAGTTTCCTTTTCTTCAATCACCTTAGTTGATGACTCCCCTATTTCTTGTTCTGCTGGTCTGAGTGGTGTATCCTGTACACCTGTTGGAGTCTCTTCACCGATGTTGACCTGTTCATTGGTTGTGAACTGTTCACCGGTATTATCATTCTCATTGGTTGTACCCTTATCTCCGGTTGTGACTTGTTCACAAGTTGTGAACTGTTCCGGTGGTACCATCTCCTTCGCCTGTTTATCTTAAGAGATGTCCCGAGGACCTATTGACTTAGGTGTTTCAACAGAAACCTTTTCTGATGTTATTTTCTCCTGTCCCTTCTATAGAGTGTTCAAGTTAAAATTCTTCCACTGTTGGACTATTTCTTCATACACTTCTTTATCTTGACCATTTATTATTTTGGCCACCTTGTCTCTTATATCCATATTAAGTGACTCTGCTTCCAACAGAATCTTGATTGCATCTTCATCAAGATCTAGTTTAATCTTTTCCAAAACTTCCCTTAAGATTTTATTATTCTGTGCTAAATCGGCTCTCCATTTAGTCATTAGCCTTTTGTTTAGTTTAGCTGGGAAGAGGGGCCTGTAGTCCTTAGGACCCTGGTTGAAATCAAGAACTCTCTCTAACAGAGCAATTTCAATTTTATCTTTGTCATCAGTGCCTAAAGCATCGAACCACTTAGCAACATTTCTCACTTTTCCAAAGTCCAGGATTTCATCAACTATATCATCAACAGTTAGGGTTTGAGCTTTACCTTTTTCTGGAGATGCAAAGATAGTTGGTGGAGTTAGATCACCACCTGTGTCTTCGGTGATGTCTACAATGACCGGTTCAGTTGCAGGCTTGGCTTGGACCAGTGTCTCGACTCCCAGAATGCCCTTCCCTCTACCGGTGTCCTTTTCTAGTTGCATCAAGGTCTTTAGACATTTGGCTTCAGCTTGATGTTGTTGCTTAAGAATGGTTGTCCAGATAGCAACCCCTTCATCATGAACTACATCAACTTCTCCTATCAGGACTTGACCAATCCTCTTCCTGATGTTAAAGCTTTGTTTGTACAGATCTGCTTGATTGGTTGCCTCTGGCAGGCTCAAATGGTTTTGCACTTCCAGCAGTGCCCGTATCCTTAGCTCTTTCTCCTTAGCTATAGAAGATTTCTATCTTCCTTCAATGATCTCATTTAGCTCTGTAGGTATTGAGCCATGAATTTCAGTAGGAGTTAACTTAAACTTGTGAAGACAGTATACTACAGCCTCTTCCAATTTTCTCCTATCATCATCATTTGCCGGCTCATATCTTCTTCCAACACCCAATCTACTTGATTGCCTTACTCCTTCAACCATTTCATCTATGGTTGGTTTCCTTGCTTTCGATACGTCATCGTTTACTGGTTTCCCGGTCTTCCTCTTTCTAAGATAGGTGTGGTTTGTTTAGTCTCTATTTCCTCCAAGTGCTCACTTTGTGATTGTTCAGTAGTCACTGACTGTGCCTTCTTCTTTTGAACTTCTGGTTCTTGCACAGTTGGCTTCCTTTTCCTTGAAGTAGGAGACCGTTTGACATATATCTTCTTTGGTGCCTTAGAAGGTGCATTTTTCTTCAGACTTGCACTAATCTCCTCGTAAGTGCAAAACTGGTTGGCAGAGAGATCCAAGTTACTTTCTTGAAGTGCCTTAGCGTAAGCTTTGGTAGTCTTGGTTGATATCTCATAACCAAGTTCCGGTGCATACTCGATTCTAGGCTCAACAACCTGGATGATACAGTGATCGGTGCTCACCAAGAAGGAAATTTTATCTTTGTACTCTAGAATAGTAGAAGGAATTCTTTCCCTCTGATGCATTCTTAGTTGATAAGCCTCAAAGTAATCAGTCATTACTTTGTTAAACTAGTTCCCCAAACTGTTAACTATTTCACCTATTTGGACCATTACCGGTTTGTCTGATAACTAGGTAACCTTGCCTATTCCTGGAAAGAAATTTTGATAGTAGAAAAAGAGACATACCAACAGTGTCCCATACTTCTTAAATATCTTCTTCACCATACCGAGCTTCTTCAGGTTCTCAAAAATCTGGCTCCTCAGCATAGCACAAATGTCATACTGAGCATTATCGTGCATGATCTTGTGCATTGCATGTATTGCACCACCTGGTATGTTGTTGAGGTTGCTTGACTGGTAAACTTTGTAACCAATGACAACAACAACAAACCGGACACCGTCGTCTGCAATGTCGCTCGCAGTCATCATACGATTGTCGGATTTCGACATGGTGAGTCGAGTGATTTTCTACTTGCTTCAATGAGTTCGGTCTTCCTCAGAGCATGACCTTCTTGTTCTCTTTTCAAATTGGAGATTTGATTAGTCAGATTCAAATTTTTCTCCATGAGATTAGAGACTGCTTCTTCTGCTTCATCAGAACAACTCTATCCAGAGAGTTCTTCAATTGTTTCCTGACTTTCACTCTGTTGTAAAGCCAACTCTTTTCTCTTGGCAAGAGATCTTCTTAGTCTGTTTTCAAGGGAAGTAATCATTTTATTTGCTTCGTCTAGCTGCTTCTAATACCTGTAACCCTCCATGATCTTTTCTCAAGTGGTTAAGCTTTCTATTCCTGAGAAGTAGGCTCTGATACCAATTGTTAATCCTAGCGGGTGACTGAGAGGGGGGGTGAATTAGTAAATTCAATTTCTTGTATTCTTTGGCTGTTTATTAATCCTGTTAATACTGAAAATAATAGAATGCTTGAACAATCGTAAACAGTAAACGCATGCACTGGTCAACACAAGATTTGTACGTGAAAACCCTCGGTTAGAAGGAAAAAACCACGGTGAGACAAAACCCACAAAACTCCACTATTGCAGTAATAAAGCTGCCCCATTAAAGGCATACAAAGCACTGGTTAGCGTGCTACCCGGTTAAGGGATTTAAAAGAGATCGGTTAAGAGCTTGACCCTGTGAGGAGTCGCCTTATCAGAGGACTTAAAATATCAACAAAGATGTTACCCGATGAAGGGATTTATACAATAGAACCTGTTAGGGTTCACCCTAATTAAGGGATTTAAATTAAGGGATTTAAATGTGCTTCACACAAGAAAAGAAATGATCTTATTTTGACATTGTATCTGTTGATTCAGATCATACCTGTTCACTCCTTCCTCCGCTTGGCTATTGAATCTTTCTCTCTTTCACTCTTTATGACTATATGCCTTCTCAGAAGACTCTGCTCTTCTGCTCTGCTGGCTCTTCGCTCTTGATTTTCAAAAACACTTCTTGTGCATAATGACCTGTATTTATAAGAAATTATCTTATTAAAATTACACCAAACGGCGCCGCTAAGTTGTAACTCTCCCAAAAATTTCACACGTAGAACTCTTGATCAAAAAGCTTGCAAACAGATCTTTAGTTTACCTCAAAACGCTCGTAGAGAATAAATCTAACTCTAGTTCATCTAAAAAACTCTCCGCATAATCCGGATCGGATTATAAATCACTAACTGGTAAATTTGCAACGGAGTGCAAACCGGTGTGCAACCTGTTAGTCATTTACATCTTGTGGTGTCTGGCTAGACCGGTTGGACAAGACCAGACTAGTATAAACGTGACCGGTTAAGGTACACTGTTTACTTAGTAATTCTACCGGCTCACCACTGTTGTTCTATCATGAGTACTAGTGTGTTTGATGTTTTCCAATGATGACAACTAAGCTTTGTGCCAACAAAGGCCTTCTTGGTTATGACTACGTACAAAGAAACTCAACCTAGATCTTCGCAAACCCTCAGACTATTAGTTCCCTAACAAGATCTCTTCACTAGATCCTCTAGTTATCCAGAGCTACCCCCAATTACAACTGCAACCCTTCATTTATACTTAGCCACCAATAGGTCAACCTAACAAACAATTACATATCCCAAGACAACCGTTATAGACCAAGTCGGCCTAGATCCTAAATAATTACAACAATTAATTAATTTACAAGGATCGACCCAACAACCAAGTTGACCACACATAGATCCTTCTAGAAAATCATGCCAATCAGCTCCAATGGTTGGAAACACCGATCACAACCTCCAACAATCAACCGGCAACCTAACTGAACTAGTGTCATGAAGAACAACAAACCGAAAGAGAAACAATAGGATCTCACAACCACACCAGCTCAAGAAGCGCGATCATAGATTTTGACTCTTCGAATAGCAATGGACAAATCCTCTTCATCGTTCCAACCCAAGATCCACACAGATCGATCGATCACAGAATCTCAAAAAATTGTTTGGAACAAAGAACTGCATCTCATTCCCACTCATAGAATCCATCATAACTCATGCGCGGTAACTCCAAACGAGTTGTGATCATAAGAACTGCCGCTAAATGATCCCACAAGCAGCAGATCATGACCGCGACCACTAAAGATCCAAACAACTCAACTGAAACAACAATTACCCAACCGGTGATCAGGAACAAAAAACAAACACCAAACTGGTAACAAAGGTCCACCAGCAAACAAAATGTTTTTGGATGATGCAAGATTACCAAGGACCCAAGATGCTCTTGCATATATATATATATATATATATATATATAACCAAATAAACGCTAATAATTTAAATTTTAAAAATAAAATTTCACCAAAATGAGAAAAATAAAATAAAATTTGCATGAATGAAGTCTTTGAAATTAATTTTAGTAAGGTTCATGTCAAAATTTTTAAGAAGTCAAATCACACATTATCCGAGATGGCTGGAAAATTAGTTAGTATTGGGCACATGTAGATACAGTATCTGACGTATAACCTAGTCGTATCTGTCTTGGATATGGTGGTATGTGCCGCCAAGGAGGGGCATGAGTGTATCTGGCTACTCTGGCTTTATCCCTTTTTTTCTATTAAATATCAGAGAGTCACATTACAAAAAAGACGGATGGATGTTTAATTGTTCACTGAATATGCTATGCTACCTAAGCTGCTAATTATATTGCAGCATATATGGATTACAACTTTCAAGTTTCCATGGATTTCCCCTAAATCTGCTCCTATACAAGGAAAAGAAAGAGTTCTATATGTCATTAATTACAATATAGAAAATCATTGCATCATTCAAACTGTATATCATCATTTGGCATAGTGTTATCTCCAGCTTTCTTGGACCGCGTTGTCTAGCCCATAAGCTCCTCACCTTTTTGTGTATGTTCCAGGTACGAACGAACAAATACCTCAGCTACAGGGAGAGCTGGTCGCTGAAGTTGATCTACCCTACTATTACCATTGAGTTCCCTCATGAATTATGGAGTGCATTTTCAAATGGGGAGTTGTTGACTGTCTGCCTTGACCACGTAAAACCATGAGAAACCTCCCATTTAAATATCCTTGCAATGCCATCCTACATAATGTCTTCAAACTTCCTTTTGGACAATTTCATAACAACAGTAACCTGCATACAAACATCATACATAATGAGTCTCCTCAGAGACTCACTGAGTGTCCTACTTTTAGCATTAAACACATTGTCCTTCCTCATTTTCCATATAATCCAAAGAATCTCTGTAGAAATAATAGACCGAAAAAAGTTGAAATCTTTTTTGAGGTTGACAATAAAACCAAATAGGATCTTAAATATAGAGACATTTCCACCGATGCAAAAACCAAACAGCCCCCAGATCTCTTTAGCAAAGAAACACTTAAAAAAAAGTGCTTAACAGTTTCAGGTAACCTATAGCCAGAACATAGATTTAAATCTCCACCAGGTAACTTGATAGAAAGTCTATGCAACAACAACGGCCGAAGGAAGAATCTCTTCTTGGGTTCACTAGGTCTGCGCTGTAAGGAATCACATGTTTTCTGCCAAGCTTCAGGGGTGAAATCCAAATTCCAAGTGCTGCTCAAGTGCAAAAAAATGACATCAGAGTCAGCAAGGAAGGTGTTTTGGCTTTAATGCATGAAGGGCTGATCCATCAAACCAGGTAAAAGATGGAAGACTACTGCTAATGTTAACATAGATAAGGGGGAAGGGGAGGAGGGAAGAGCATGCCTCTTTGACTACAAAATAGGTTCTCATTTGAGACACTGGTAAATTATGTTTGTGGCTAAGTTCATGCCATGACAACAACTGCCCATCTTTGATAATGTCATCTAAAGCCTTCACACCTTTCATTGCCCAAGACTTGGCTGAGCATCCTTGCACTAGTACCAATGGTTTCTCCTTATGCATAAGATTCCATCATATGGACCTATGTCACCATATTTTCCTATCATTGGTAATGATCCCATTATTTGTAATGGTCAACCTTACACTATCCCAGGCTTTCCAAATTGATTTAAAAACTGCTGATCATGCTGGAGAGACTGGAAATTTTCCAGCCAGCAAATCACTGAAGGGTAAGCCTTTCTAGGCAGGCTCTCTTTTGGGCACTGAGTAAGAGATATTGTGTCTTACCAGTACTTTCCAAGGCTCATCTCCTTGGATGGATTTGAAAATTCATTTAGCTGCTTGATGATTTAAGGCTCTAGATACTTGATGATTTCAGCCTCAAATAGATTTGGACTTCACAATTTTCTAACTTTACTCTGGCTCCAGTGAGTGAATTTTATCTCTTGGTATGTATTCTTCACCTAGGTTGTCAACACTTAGCCAATTTTTCATCATCATGAGAGGGTGGACTTTGCTTGGTTTGTGGATTTTCTTTTGAAATTTCCTTGGCAGATTTCATGTGAATTGAGAAATTTATCAACACTTAGTCAATTTGAAGTCATCCTAAGCAGGGAGGACTTTGCTTTTGCTTGTGGATTTCCAACAACTTTCCTTGTTAAAATCAGCAATTTTCACAACTTTAGGAAATTTTTACAACTTTCCAGAATTTTAAGAGTGGACTTAGCATTGAATTTAGGAATTCTTCCTTCTGCTTGGTCGAAATTCACATGGTTTTGAGGATTTTCCTTGTTTTTCCTTGAGTGGATTTGACATTGACTTGAGGATTATTCTATGCCTTGGCAAATTCTTCATGTTGGATCTGACTTTTTTTGTCAACTTGTGGAAATCTACATGCCTTAACAATCTCATTGCCTTAAACAATTTTTCATCTCTTCAAGGTGGGCTGTGTTGAAAATTGAAATAAGGATTTTCAAACACTTAGACAAATTTCTGATTACTTTCCTCTAAACTTTCAAAGTCCATCTGCTCTTGTTTTCCTCTTGATTTTTCTCTTGATTTTCCTTCCAAATTTAGGTGGACTTCAACTAGTTTTGAGGATTTTTCATGGACTAAGCCAATTTTCATGTTACCCTATGAATTTTTCATACTTCCTTGGGCGGTCTTGGGCATGACTTGAGGCATTTCTCAATTTTCATGTTACCCTATGAATTTCTTATACTTCCTTGGGCTGACTCAGGCATAACTTGAGGCATTTCCTCGGGCAAGGTTGAACTAATATTTTAAGGGGTTTCTCCCTCCTTGACTGCACCAAGTGGTATCAGAGCAAGGTTTGCAACCTAGGGTTTGCTGGTAGGGTGGTGGTTGAAGAGAATTTGACCTACAGCTTCAAGGGTTTGTGGAAATGGCCAAGAGAAATGCTAGAGGCGGTGCAAGGAATATAGATCCAACGGTCTTAGACCTGTTAAGACAAATTTCTGTCAGATTGGAGGCGGTGGAGACTGCTCAGAGGAGAGGCAACATATAGAAGATGCAAGTGATGAAGAAGGAGATGAGAAAAACTAGGAGCAAGCGGTGGAAGGGGAGAATAATGAGGCACAACCAAAATTGAATCGTGAAGAGGAGAGGTTCATTAGGGCCTTGACAAATGTCAATAAGAAACCTCATTTCAATCCACTTGATTATCATGGAAACCTAGATGCTGATGAGATGATAGATTGGATCACAAAGATGGACAAGTATTTTGAGCTTGAAGGAACTAGTCAGGAGGCATAAGGAATTTCAAGTGGGAGATGAAGTTATGGTGTACTTGCAAAAGGGTAGATTTCTTGTTGGTACTTATAACAAGTTGAAGATGAAGAAATTTGGTCCTTGTAATATCTTGAGGAGGTTTGATTCAAGGAATGCATATGAAGTGGAGTTACTTGATGACATGGATATATCATTGATATTCAATGTTGCAGACTTATATGAGTATCATGAATCAAAAAGTGGTAGTGTTGATGAGTTGGATGTTGTACAGGAGTATCCTAAGAAGCAGAGGGATTAGATAGAGAAGATTTTGGATAGCAGAGTTGGTAGGAGTACAAGAGGTAAGAAGTACATGGAGTTTCTTGTCAAATGGAAGGACATACTAGTTGAAGATTCATCATGGACTTCTCAGGCTGAGGTTGACCACTTTGGTTTTCCTTTAGGCCAAGCAAAGTGAGGGACTCACTTTTCAAGTACCCTGAGTGTCTGATGCAGGAGCATCTTGGGATCTAAGCAATCTTGCATCAACCGAAAATATGTTTAGTTCTTGATGATCAGTCATGTGTTATGGTTGCAGTCAATCTCTACTTATTATTATGAGTTGCGGTTTCTACTGTGTGTTTGTGGCTTCATTCCAAGCCTTATCCTATGATCGCACCTCAATTGGAGTCATTGTGCGGGAGTTCTAGAAGATTCTTGCATGACTGTTCAATTCTTCATTTTCCCGGCCAGTCATGGTGTTCACCGATCGAATTCCCAATCTTCCTGTTGGAGTTTCTGGTTGCAATTGTGCCAGCAGGTTGTTATGTTTGAGGTCGATTTATTATTGTGATCGCATCTCTTAGTTTATTCATTGGGGTTGTTCCTAGGGTTTTGGGAGCCGACCTAATTATTGTATTACGTTTTCTCTGTTCTTGGAAAATGTGATCTGTCTTGGGCCAACTGATGATTGTTATGGCTATATAAGCTTATGGACTTGTTCCTAAGGGATAGTTAGTTCTCATAAGATTATTTGGCCATAGTTTGGCTTGGGTTAGAAGGGATTTTCTAATCATAATCAGGCATGTATGCTTGGCATGTAAGACTACATGTTGTAGATCGATTGTAATTGATTTTTTGCTAATAATTGAAGGCTGATATTTCATTTCTTTTCTATCTTGGCTATTGTTTCCATTGTGTTGTGTTGGCTACAAGGTTGGACTAATCTTTTGTGGGTTTCTCCATCCTTGACACTTCCAAGTCGGACTTCTCATGCCTTTCGGAATTTCTCATGTTGGAGAAGTCGTACTTTGCCATGACTTGAGGATTTTCCATGAATTCTTGGGCGGAGTTGGGGTCTTGATGAGGATTTTCAAGCTTCGAAGGCGAAAAAATTATATAAAATATAACATTCAAGTATAAGTCACTTGTACTTTAAAGTTATATTTTATATAAATATTGTTAGGATATTTAAGAGTGGTTTGAGGTCTCTAAGAGTTATAGTGGAGCTTTTGGGTTTTGGAAGATCCTAAAAATTTTTGGACTTAGCCAAATTTTAGTAATCAACATGCTTCCATCAGTATTCTTTTCCTGACTTTTCCAAGATAAATTTGATATTGGTACAAGGATTTTCCAAGAATTTTCACAATTTTTGAATGCTTTTCCTCGTTTTGAAATCCAAAAATTTTCACCACTTTTCATTGTTTTTAATGAAATCCTAGACGAACTTGAAGTTGAAAATAAGAATTTTACACTTGGGCGATTTCATGATTCTCAATTACAGACACAACTTCTGGCCTTACTAAAATAGAAACTTTTAAAAATAGAAAAATGCAAAAAGAAACTTTCTAAATTTAGAAAAAAGAAAACAAAAAAGTAGGTTCCTGGATTGGCCTCAAAATGCCAAAAAGAGAAACTCCCTAAAAAGCAAAAAGCAAAAAAGCAACTTTTCCTAAAAAGTAGTTGTTAGAATTGACCCTAAGCAATGTTGATCTTTGTTCTTTGGCCCTTCTAAACACTTCTGTAGCATTAGAATACACATTTGGTCATGCTTTCTCTCTTTTACTTTTTAATGACACTCCTGAATTTGGCAAAACTCTAAACTTTGATTGAACTCTTAAACTTCGTACTGACAAGAGACCAAAGACTGAAATTGAAACACTTAAGCAAAACCCTAAAAATGAAAAACTGGGGGTCCCCATTTGCAATGAGGCAATGTGGGATTACATCACAACAACACCCAAGGGTGATTGTAAACAACTTTTGTTATGCTTGTTGCATCATCCACAACCTTTCTCACCCAATCAATTTTTCTTATGTTTTCCAAAAGAAGTCAAGGCAATGTACTACACAAGGGGTTCAAAAGAGTGATCAATGCGCTTCTTCGAGAAATCTCTGAGCGTCCACATATTCTTGTGCATTGTCTGTTATGATTGAACCACATTCTATATGCCCACCTCCGTGACAACCTCCTCTAACATTAGACTCTATGTTTCTACATTTTTTTACTTTGTCACAGGCATCCGTTGATTTCAAAAAACATTATCTCACTATTTGAAGCTACCAAAAAGTTGATGATGATATAGTTCTATCTGTCTGTCCTCCAATCATAAAGAATAGTGCAATCATATGTATGACATTGCTTCTTTTGTTCCTCCAATACTAACTTTGCCACTTCAGTTGCATTCATGAGAAACCTCCCAATTAAATTATTTGAGAAGTTGTTGCCTACTACTATTGTCAATGCCATTACCAAACTCTCCCAATAAGTATTGCTCACCACATTGAAGAGATGGTTGTTGAAGTACCACAACTTTGCCACATGCTTCATCTGCTTATCGACGCACCTCCATATTCCACCCTATACCTTCCAATGATGGTTGTGCTGTAGGTATGTTTTTGGGTATATAAAAGCTCTGGTGTGTGTGTATTTTATTTACTTGAACTAGATGAAATCGATGCCGATGTGTCTTGTATGTGTAGGCCATAAAGTGAGCCCACTATGCCTTCACATGCCATTTTTCTATTTGTTTTTGCTGGCATTTGAGGACTTTGACAACTAGCTATAGATGCCTACATTGTCTCCATTTGTAATTCTTTCTCTTCTACCAACCCAAGGTGTGCATTCATCTCTTGTTTATCTCTTCTGCGATGGGCTTGGCCTCATGATGAGTAACACCCAAAAGATGGTATTTGAGGCAGTATTTGTTTGTTGTAAGCACACAAATTTGTGTTCTTTGTACTGTTCAATTTGAAAAAATGAAAACTGATCAACTGACACTTCCAACTGGTTTTCTGCACAATAAGATTTCAAGGTTGGAAGTTTTGTGTCTGTGTGTGTGTTGTTCTCCTTTCATTTCTGTTATTTTCTTCATAAAATCTGTTGCCATTTGAAGTTCAATTCAAGCAAAAATTGTAATACAAACTCTATAAAATTTCCAGCAAATAAGGAAGTTGACAAAACTCAAACTCTGAACAATTGATTCTAGAGGACTCCTCCACATTGATTCTCTCTTGTATGACAGTAGCAGGGTACAACCAAAAAGAATTGTAGCCTTATAAATTGGAAATTTCTACGAGGAAGCAGAATCAAGAAGAAAAGAAAAATGCTAGAGAATATCAAGAAAAGCCTTGTAAGAATAGTTGCCACATTCTAATCAATCATGGAACATGTAACAAAATTTGAAGATGGCATCACCCAGCAACAGGAGCTACTAACAAGGAACCAATCATCCCTGGATATGATGGTTCACACTCTTGCGAAGTTATATGTAGCAAAGAGCAGCTTCATTAAAAAATAAAAGAACTGAATCTCCCCTAATCACTTTTTAAACTCTCATGGTTACAGTGGACTGCCTTTTTCTCATAAAAAAGATCTTGAACTGTATTTTTGTGTTAAATGACCCCCAACCGTCAGAAATTGGAAGAGATGCAGTTTCTTGGTGGTAACTAGATTTCTTTTGGATTTAGATAAGACTGTCTCTTTGTAAGATGAAATTGCTTCTGTCACAAATGCAACTACCTTATCAAAATGGAACCACTGGTTCCTGCGTTATCAGAAGTTTAACTGCCTATCAGAGCCAAAATCATCCTATCATAAATGGTACTGCTCTGGCAGTTTTCTCATTGTATAGACTAGACCTTTTTACTTTTCTGACTTTGTTTGAATTTCGAGTTGTTTGCCAAGGATGACATTTTTCTGATTCTTAGGGATCAGCTAAGTTGCTAACAATACAATGGAAATTAAATTTTCTCTTTCCTGCATTGTGTTATTGCAAATTTTGTCCAAACTAACATGACTTTTCTTGTGCTTGAATCATGGATCTTGATTATTCAATTCTGAAGGTAACTGGTATTCTAACTTGGATTCAAGTTTTTTTCTATTAAAAAAAAAACATGGAGTTGTTACCCTGCATCATAAAAAAAATGATGGTATGCAAAAACAGCTCTTGTATCTCATATACTTTGTGTTTGGTGTGATGAAGCCTATTGGTTTTCATTTATGCATTATGGAAGGGCTTTAAATTAATATATTCTGACCCTGTATGAGCAGTCATTTGTAGATTTTTGAATATTAGATTTAAGCTGTATTGCTGGAGCTAGTCCAACATAGAACTCAAGCCAAGGACTGTTTGGATGGCAGGGTCGTCAACTGGCCCTTAATCTACTCCAACACCCAATTTTGTCAGCAAAAACAAATGCATTCAAATCCTTGTCAGAGACAATAATAACGCTTCCTAAAGATCCAAAACCTACGGGTTTTGAGAGTTTGTCATCTGGCAAATCTGTTTATGTGTTTCAGAGGGAATATGCAACTGTTAATCCTTCAGCTGTTGAGGTGAGTTCATTGCATTGCATTTTTTATTTGTGATGAATGTTGCTGAATCATAGCCAAAAAACCTTTATTTACACCAGAGATTGATTTCAATCCTGGCAGAAAAAATGATGGATATTCTAGTTTTATTGTTTTATTAAAGAAAAAATTGCCTTGTAGAAGATTAACTTTTGAGCTCAAGTTTACTGTTTTTGTGATTATGGACAGGAGAAGAAAATTGAAGGTGTTTTATTTAGCTAGCACAAACATCCGTAGAAGTTATAGATATTTTAGTGCCATGTCAATAAAAGGATCCTGGTTTTCCACACACTCTTTGCTGTGAATATTGAAGGGTATTGTCTAATTGCGTGACATTCATATATACTTTAGAAGACAAATTCAGAATCCTTCAAGCCTTGGGCCATTTTCTTGTTGCAGCAAACTTTTGTGCACATTTTCTCGTTCAGCGATTCAATCTAAATTATGAAGTATAGATAAGTAGGAGGTATTTTCCATGGTAAAATTATATATACACATATATATAGAAACAATACTCAGATTCAGCAAGGTTGACCCAACTCATGATTTGGCAAAAAATCGGCAAGACTTGGCAGGACTTGGCAAAATACCAGTTTCTAGTGAGTCTTGCCTAGAGGGAGTTCTTGGAGAGGCTTGGGCCCTTGGAACTCAGCTTGAGACTCACCAAGACTCAGAGAGTCCTGGAACTATATATATATATATATATATATATATATATATATATATAAGTTACTGATTCGAGTTCGGTTCTAAGTTCGGGTACGAAGAACCAGTTTGCAAGTTCGACAAAATTTTGAAAAGGGGTTCAGGTTTGGGTTCGAAAAAACATGTAAAAATTTAAAATTATATATATATATATATATATATATATATATATATATATATATATATTTATGAAGCCTAGAAGCATGAGTTAAAATTAGAATGTCACATAGTATCATAAAAACATGTAAACAACAAAAACACCATAAACTTGTAATTATTTCATCATGAATCGTGATCATACCATCATATACTTCAAGTTCAACATCAAAGATTCAAAACATTTAAAGTTAACAACTTAAAACTAAATCATAACATCAAGCTCAAGTATCATTGTTTCAAGTTCAACTAATGAATTAAAAATGTATTAATATTCTTCTTCATCTTCATCTTCAACATTAGTTGACTCAGTAATAGAGCTAAGGCCAATTGGATCAGCAGCAACAACAATAGTATTGGTGTCAAAATCTTCAAATTCATTAAGTGCAAGCTGAGAAGTGGAAGCATCCAAGTCCGCAAGCTCTGCATTTACATCCCACCTCTTCATGTCACCTTCTTTGTATTGTTTAGTCTTGTGTGAGAGAAGACGCAAGTTGTAATGAACAAATACCGAGTTCTCTTCTCTTTTTGATTGCAATTATAATGTCCCCATTTTAGCAGGTTCCTGTAGTTGAGCACGGTCAGTTCATCATCGCGACCCTCGTGAGCTAACAGTGAGTTTTGAGGGTCTCTGTTGCGGATTTACTATTTTTAGTAAGTCTATTTTGGGCAGTGGCTATTTCTAGCAGGTCAGGGAAGACAGTTTTGAGGTGTGAGCAGCTGGATGCATTTTAGAGCATTTAATGTGGTTTAATGATATATAAGTTGTTTATTAAGTTGAAATTAATAAATAACTTAGCTTTATGTTCTAATTTTGAATTGTGAACGAGAAGCTTCTTTAGTGAAAAGTGTATGGAAGAAGCCACATTCTTTTAATGCTTTTATAAGAGTTTTGAAGAGGAAATTGAATTCATCCTTGATTATATTTTTTATTTGAAGTTTGTGAGAGAAAGAACCTGGCTGGGGTTTTGAGGACTGATTCCTCTATTTGCAATCTGAATTATTACAAATTAATGGTGAATTTTGCTGCTGTTATTCTATATGAGAATAATTCTTATTTTGAAATCATAATTCAGTGCTGATGTATATTGGATCATGAGAAGTCTTTCATCTGCGAATAAATTCATTTGTCTTCCAGGGTTCGATATTTTGTTCATGCTAGGGCTCTGAAATCTGATTGAGAAGTGAGCTGTGATTCCTTGTGGTCATTGAATGCGATTAGTGAAAGAGTTTGATTATCAAGAAACAATGTTTTGTTTCCAGGTTGCGTTTCAAGGAAAGAGTTAGCAGATTGATACAAAGCAAGGGAAATTAATACGCAAGTGATGCGTTAGCATACAGGCTGGGTGCGTGAGGCTTAAGGAGGCTGCAACACCTCATCTCCAGCCAACGTGACTCCTTTGGGGAGCCGTTTTCATTTCAATAAGGACCTGCATTAATTCCTAGCCAGGCACGTGTTGAATAAGGCTACTACGAACTCCTCCAAGGTGGCGGCTTACAATTATATTGGGCCGTGTCAAGTCTTTTAGAAGAATATTTTAAACTGCAAACATACATGAATCGCCATGTGCCATTTATTTAAAGGATAATTTGTTGATTATGTGTCATTGTTTGAGATAAGATTTAAAAATATGTTTTAATTCAGAGATATTCAATTTGTTCCTAGTTTGATATTTGAATTTGGTGGAAATTTCATTAAAACTTGCATTTTACAAAACACTTTGAAACAAAATTTTGCAAATATTTCAAATTAAGAAAACAAATCCAGAAGGAGCCAGTCAGGCTTATCACAGTGGTATTAGAGCAGTTTTCTTGCTAGCCTGCGTGGAAATTTGGGTTCAGCATGGCACAAAGATTTAGACTTGGCATGCACTACACCTGCAGAGGTCTTAATTCTTCTCCTGGTGAGGGAGAACCTAAGATTCAGTTTGGTAGTATGGGTGACGGGGGTGCAGGTGGTTCAGGTAATTTGGATGGAACATGTTATAGGGATGTAGGTAGTGCTTCGAAAATTGACAGTGAAGCTCGGGATGCATTCCAGAATATTGTAGATGGTCAACACCATGTTGCTACCTTATTACAACAGTTATCTGACACATTTCAACGCATTGCAATACCTGGTGATCGTGGCAGAGACAGAGGTACTAGTAGTGTGTCTGCCAGTTCACATAGATCTAGAGAAGATGACAGGTCACATGTGGGTGACAAAATGAGGGTTGAGGACCATACTAGACAGGAGGATAGACACGACAGGATGGATTATATTGGTATTTATGATAGGCCACAGCGGCCTACGTTTTTGAGACCTGAGGTGGATGCGGTTAGCACTGAGACTGAGGCCGCACCGTTTGTAGATGACATTGTTGCTCACTATGGTGAGTGGGATGCTGTACAACATGCAATCAAGCAAAATTTGAATTTTGACAGATTTTTTACACAGAAGCGTGAGCATTCTAGAGGCAAGCCTATACTTGATAGACAGAGGCCTAGAGCGACAGATTTGCGCCAGGCGACCAACAAGATGATTTTGGATCATTATGATGGCAGTGGTAAGGTTACAACACGAGCTTGGGTTCACAAGCTCGAGACTTATCTTTGCGTCCCATGTTTGAGGAAGATGCCATTCCTTTTGCTATATTGCATCTTGATGGTATAGCTCATGATTGGTGGTACCATGGGCTGGTGTCACTTCGACACGATCAGATTATTTATTATTAGGAGTTCGTGGATAGGATGATAAAAAGGTTTGATAGGAAGGACCTTGAAACCTACTTCAGAGAGTTGGCTCAATTGCGACAGACAGGTGGCCTTGAGACTTTTATCAGTGAGTTTCAACGATTGTCTATTATGGTTTATGATATATTAGAGAGGAGGAGAGTTATGCTCTTTGTGGAGAGGCTGGTTGAGCCTACTAGAGGGTGGGTTAAGTCTTTGGACCCACCTACCTTGCAAGAAGCCATGTAAAAAGAAAGGAATTTGGAAGCATCTACTCGACGAGATTTTTTTTCTGCGAGACCTAGTTCATCTTATGACAGGACAACACCTAAAAGGGATGACAGAGCTGATTTCAATTGTCCTACAACAGGCCCTTTGGATCAAGAAACTTTGAATGATCTAAGGACGAAGAAATTGTGTTTTCATTGTAGAGGGCTCTATGATTTGAATCATGATTGTCCTTTGAAACCAAAAGGGAAAAATAAGATGATGGAGTGGTTTTATGATGATGCAGATGATTCTGATTTTTTGGGACAGCAAGCTGATTATGAGCATGATTCACATGAGATTCCAGGTAATGACGATGAGAAGATAGTTAGTTCTGATTTTAAGGTTGTTTACCTTACTAGTATGAGAAAAGAAGATTCCTTCAGAATGCATGGTCTCTTGGCGGGGCAGCGTGTCATTGCTCTCTTTGACACAGGAGCTACTCATAATTTTATTGATTCACGTTTGGTGGCCAAGAGAGGATTTGAGATTGAAGATTTTGAGGGACTTAGAGTACAGGTAGCTGATGGTTATTCTCTCAAATGTAACAAAAAGATTCTTGATCTTCCTGTAAAACTGAATAATTATTCCTTCAAGGCAGATTTTTATGTGGTTGACATGGGCAACACTGATATAGTTTTTGCCATGAGCTGGTTGCATTCACTCAAAGACATCTACATGAACACAGAGAGGATGGAATTGAGGTTCATCAAGGATGGTAAGACTCACATTCTTAAGGCTATCCAGAGTTGTGATTTGAAGACTATTTCTTTCAACCGCATGCAGTGTTTGGTACAGCATGATGATGTTATAGATTGGGCAGCAGAGTGTAGGGTGTTTTTTACATTGGATAACACAGGTGGGCCAGCTTATCATCGAAATATTCAGCAGTTCAAAATTAAACACTCTAAGGTGTTTAATGATTTACCATATGGCAGACCACCAGACAGGGGAATTGAACATATTATTGAGTTAGAGGAGGGCACTAAGCCCGTCATGATTACTCCTGACCGGCACCCTGAGCGACTGAAAGATGAGACTGAGAAGACTATTCAGGAGTTGCTCGCTATGGGACATATTAGGCTGAGTAAGTCTTTTGTTGCTTCATCTGTTGTTTTAGTGAAGAAAAAGGACGGGACACTCACGATGTGTATAGATTACCGGATGTTGAATAAAAAGTATTAAAAACTGGTATCTGATTCCTCGTATCGATGAACTTATTGATGAGTTACATGGGGCCAAATACTTCTGCAAGATTGATTTGAGATTAGGGTATCATCAGATCAGAGTTAGAGAACAGGATGTGGAGAAAACAACATTCAGGTGTCACTGTGGCCACTTTGAGTTTCTAGTCATGCCGTTCGGTTTGACTAATGCCCCCGCCACATTCTAGTCTACTATGAACAGAGTCTTCCATGGCCAGTTGCGGAGATTTGTTCTTGTGTTTTTTGACGACATATTAGTTTATAGTAAGACTTGGGACGAGCATGTATCACATCTGGATGCAGTATTGGGTATTCTTGATGAGGCTTCCTTGTATGCCAAGGAGTCCAAGTGTGCGTTAGGCATGACAGAGTTATTGTATTTGGGACACATCATCAGTGCAGAGGGAGTTCGCATGGGCCCTGATAAGGTTCTTGCTATTCTGGATTGGCCTACACTGGGAAACTTGACACAGCTGAGGGGATTCTTTGGACTATGTGCTTTCTATCGTAGATTTGTGTCAGGGTTCTCTAGACATGCAGCTCCCCTTACTGATCTAACTCGTAAGAGTGCTTTTGTATGAACTACTTAGGCACAAGAGTGTTTTGAGAAGTTCAAGGTGATCATGACTTCATGGCCAGTTTTGGCATTGCCGGATTTTACAAGACCCTTTGAGTTACATTGTGATGCCTCAAGAGAGGGTATTGGAGCAATGCTTTCTCAGGATCACCATCCTATTGTTTTCAAGAGTCGAAAATTCAGAGGTCCTGAGAGACTGTTTAGCATTTATGACAACGAAATGTTGGCCATTATGCATGCCTTGGACGAATTTAGGTAGTACCTAGTGGGTAGCAAATTTTGTATTAAAACTGATCATAACAGTCTGAAGCATTTCCTTGGATAGTGGGATCTTAATGAGAGGCAGCAGAAGTGGGTTAGTAAGTTACAGTCTTATGACTTTGATATTTCTTATATCAAAGGTACTTAGAATGTAGTGGTTGATGCCCTTTCTCGGAGACCCCACTTGTGTGTGATTACGGAGATAACAGATGATTGGAGACACCTGATTAACGCAGAGTATGCTCGAGATCAGTGGGCACCTGGTGTTGTTGATGGTAGTATACAAGACAGTAGTTATACGCTTGTGAATGAATTGATCATTTACAAGGGGAGGATATATTTAGTCCCTGGATCGGGTGTTAGAAAGATTATTTTTTGGGCTTTTCATGATTCTCCATTAGCTGGACATTCTGGGTTCTTTAAGACTTATAGGCAAGTTCGTGAGAGGTTCACTTGGAAGGGTTTGAAGACTGATGTTCAACAGTATGTTCGGGAGTGCTCTATTTGTCAGCAGAACAAACAAAAGCATACCTATCTTGCAGGATTGTTACAGCCGCTTCCCATTCCTGAATGGAAGTGGGCCTATTTGTCTATGGATTTTATTGTGGGCTTGCCAAAAGCCCAAGGTAGAGATTGTATTTTCGTGGTGGATCATCTCACTAAGTATGCTCACTTTTTTTCAATCGCTACCACTTTTTCAGCCGTTTAGTTAGCTGAGTTATTTTTCCAGAAAGTGTTTAGATTACATGGTTTGCCCCGGACTGTTGTGAGTGACCGTGAGAGCCGTTTTATGAGTCATTTCTGGGAGGAGCTTTTCCGGTTATGTGGGACGGAATTGACTCCAAGCACTAGTTACACCCTCAGATTGATGGTCAGACTGAGATAGTAAATAAATGGGTGGAGGGCTATCTACGACATTATGTTTCCTCTCAACAACGAGCTTGGGTGAAGTGTATGTTAGGAATGGGAACACTAAGAGGGGGGGGGGGGTGAATCAGTGTTCACTGAATGTTATCTTTTTGCTTTACTTCTTAAACTTAACTTGAATGCTTAAGTACTGAAATGAACATCAACATAAATAAGAAACATGAACTCAACACAACACCAATGTAGTTATAGGGAAACCCAAATAGGTAAAAACCTGGTGGGAATTGACACCCACTAATAATCTGTACTAGTGTTTTATGATCCTTGTTAGAAGATCCTTAATCCTGTTAGGAGTTGCTTTACAATGTATTTAGTACAGTGACCTGGTCAAGAGTCGGACCCTGTTAGGAGTCTTTTACAATAACCCTGTTAGGGGTGTGGACACACTGTCCTAGAGCTCACTGCTCAAGTGGTGAAGGCTACAACCTTTTGATCTCAAATACACACTATAATTGTTTGATGAATTGGCACTGTGACACTGCTTGTTTGATCGGTTCCTTTGATGCCTTGATGCTTTGACCTCTTGCAAAGCTCTAATACATCTTAACAACTCTTCGCATACTTCTGCTCTCTTGTTTCAACTCTATATCAACTTCCATAACTAATTACAAGGGCGCATTTAATATTTATATGCGCATACAAAACAATTAACTAGGTCAGCCCTTTAACCGATTACATACAACGCTTCCAATTGAGTTGACTCAAGCGTGTTTACAAACAAACATAATTATTTCTACAACCTAATTACAATAGGCGCATAGCCCTTACACAACAATAGTATAGTCGCTAATCAATTTACCATCAGTCGGCTGCATACACTGTTTTGTTCTGGCATTCATTGGCTGTATAACTTCAACTGTCTGTAACTTCGAGATACTTGCATATCTGATCATGCGCTCATAGACTAAGCATGAATACACTCTTACCATCTTATCTTCTAGGGCGCATACCATAACTCGATCATACGCACGTGCGCTGATGCTCTGAACTATTGGTGCTCTGCTAACTGTCTAGTCTTCTACACTTAGCCAATTTCTAATCTTCTAATCAAGTGCGCTGACTCCAAAACACTATATGACTTTGTTGCCATAATGATAGCACTATATTAAGTCATATATACCATTATAGTCAACTTGCCAACAATCTCTGCTTGTTTCAACTCTGTATCAACTTCCATAACTAATTACAAGGGCGCATCTAATATTTATATGCACATACAAAATAATTAACTAGGTCGGCCCTTTAACCGATTACATACAACGCTTCCAATTGAGTTGGCTCAAGCGTGTTTACAAACAAACATAATTATATGTTTACAACCTAATTACAATAGGCGCATAGCCCATACACAACAATATTATAGTCGCTAATTAATTTACCATCAGTCGGCTGCATACACTGTTCTGTTCTGGCATTCATTGGCTGTGTAACTTCAACTGTCTGTAACTTCGATGTACTTGCATATCTGATCATGCACTCATAGACTAAGCATGAATACACTCTTACCATCTTATCTTCTAGGGCGCATACCATAACTTGGTCATACGCATGTGCGTTGATGCTCTAAACTACTTGCTTTGCTAACTGTCTAGTCTTCTACACTTAGCCAATTTCTGATCTTCTCATCAAGTGCGCTGACTCCAAAACACTATATGGCTTTGTTACCATAATGACAGCACTATATTAAGTCATATATACCATTATAGTCAACTTGCCAACAATCTCCCCCTTTGTCATTGATGGCAACAAAAGAATATGGCAAAGTTACTAACTGTCTCTTAATACAAAAAACACTTAATCATACTCTATCTTATATCTCCCTTATATCTTCTTACTATACATTTTCTTTACATAGCTATAGCTCCATATTCTATACATACTCCTTCTTTGACATTAATGATAAAGGTGTTACAAAACTGAATCTGTACAAGTACTTACACTGAAAGTACATCCGGGTATGCAATTTGTAAATTTTGGATCTCTTGCTTCCAAAATGCAATCAATGCATTGATTGTTTGGAGATGGGTGCATAAGGCATATTGTAGTTTCTCCATCTTCTCCAAATTTGAACTAGGACCTTGATCATATGTCACCATGGTGGCATCTATCTTCTTGATATTCTGATTCAACACATCTAGGGAGGGCGCAAGAGCATTTCTAAGCTGAGTCTGCTTAGCCATTATCTTTGTCATCTCCTTTTCTGCCTTCTCAATTTTGTCAATCTGTCCCTGATATACATTGTTACACATGTTTACATTAGTAGAGGGATCTTCTACTGACTTGCTCACTTTTTCAATCATGGCCTCTGCTTCTTGAATCTTCTTGTAGTGATCAGCTGTCAACTTATCTTGATTCATATAGTCAGCAATAATTTTCCTTCCTTTTGCTGCAAACTCTTTCAAAGTTGCTTGTCCAACTTTGAGTGAACTAAGGTCTAGTGAGAAGTTACTGACCAACTCATTTAGTCTTTTCTTCATATACTTCTCCTCTGCAACTAATGATGCTGATTCTTCCAAGTTAGAGAAATTACTCTTGAACTGTGAAAGAATTGCACTTACATCATCAACAGAGTGTACCTTGGACACTTTCTTATCTGCTGGTAACAAGTTGTTCAGAATATTTACTGATTCTACAAAGAGGGGATTCCTCATTACCTGTTTCTCCTTGGCCTTCTCCATAGCTAAGACACTGATCTTGATCAGGTCTTCTTCTCCCCATGAGTCGAAACTAGTGGTGTTAGGTGTCAAGCTTGACAAGAATGATGCTGAGGGAGTGATAGGAGTGCTATCCATCACTTTTTGCTTTACTTTGCTTAGCATTTCAACAGATAGCTTATCTGTTGTTTCATTTCCTTTTTCCTCTTCTTTTTCTTTCTCCTCTTCCATCTTTTCTTCCTCTTTTTCTTGCTCTTCTTTTTCTATTTCCTTCTCTTCTTCTTTTTCATCTGTTATATCTTCAATGTGTACTTCTTCTTGTGGCTTGGGTGAATTGTTACCGCAAAGGATTTCAGCTTCTTGTGTGCTCACAAAAGCTTCCTCAAACTTATCCAAGTCTCTATCTGTGGCCGCCATGGCTATTTCTACATTGTCAATGATGATAGTGTTATCTTTTAGTGACTCTGTCATGGGCATAGACTTTTCTGCCTCTGTATGTGTTTCTACTGCAGATGCTAAATCCTGAGGACTTGTCATTGATACCTTTGTGTTCTCTGACTACTGCTATTACAACCCTCTTAGCTAAAGAAATTGATAGTAAAGCACCCTACTTTGGTACATACGAAGAAGCCAAATCTAAAATTACTATGGGTTTAATGGCTGCAACTCTAGAAAGAAAGAGAAAGAAAATAGTAAAGAATTTGGAGAAATATGTGGAAGAAATGGAAAAGGATGCACCACTAGAATTGACCCAAGGACTGGGAGAAGATGAACTAAGTGAATCTAGTGACAATGAAGAAGAAGAAGAAGAGGCTCAAGTAGAAAAGAAGAAAGGTAAGAAGCTAGTGATTGTCAAGCCCCCACCCAAGAAAAGAATATTAGGCTGAGTAAGTCTTTTGTTGCTTCATCTATTGTTTTAGTGAAGAAAAAGGACGGGACACTCACGATGTGTATAGATTACCGGATGTTGAATAAAAAGTATTAAAAACTGGTATCCAATTCCTTGTATCGATGAACTTATTGATGAGTTACATGGGGCCAAATACTTCTGCAAGATTGATTTGAGATTAGGGTATCATCAGATCAGAGTTAGAGAACAGGATGTGGAGAAGACAACATTCAGGTGTCACTGTGGCCACTTTGAGTTTCTAGTCATGCCGTTCGGTTTGACTAATGCCCCCGCCACATTCCAGTCTACTATGAACAGAGTCTTCCATGGCCAGTTGCGGAGATTTGTCCTTGTGTTTTTTGACGACATATTAGTTTATAGTAAGACTTGGGACGAGCATGTATCACATCTGGATGCAGTATTGGGTATTCTTGATGAGGCTTCCTTGTATGCCAAGGAGTCCAAGTGTGTGTTAGGCATGACAGAGTTATTGTATTTGGGACACATCATCAGTGCAGAGGGAGTTCGCATGGGCCCTGATAAGGTTCGTGCTATTCTGGATTGGCCTACACCGGGAAACTTGACACAGCTGAGGGGATTCTTTGGACTATGTGCTTTCTATCGTAGATTTGTGTCAGGGTTCTCTAGACATGCAGCTCCCCTTACTGATCTAACTCGTAAGAGTGCTTTTGTATGAACTACTTAGGCACAAGAGTGTTTTGAGAAGTTCAAGGTGATCATGACTTCATGGCCAGTTTTGGCATTGCCGGATTTTACGAGACCCTTTGAGTTACATTGTGATGCCTCAAGAGAGGGTATTGGAGCAATGCTTTCTCAGGATCACCATCTTATTGTTTTCGAGAGTCGAAAATTCAGAGGTCCTGAGAGACTGTTTAGCATTTATGACAAGGAAATGTTGGCCATTATGCATGCCTTGGACAAATTCAGGTAGTACCTAGTGGGTAGCAAATTTTGTATTAAAACTGATCATAATAGTCTGAAGCATTTCCTTGGATAGTGGGATCTTAATGAGAGGCAGCAGAAGTGGGTTAGTAAGTTACAGTCTTATGACTTTGATATTTCCTATATCAAAGGTACTTAGAATGTAGTGGTGGATCATCTCACTAAGTATGCTCACTTTTTTTCAATCGCTACCACTTTTTCAGCCGTTCAGTTAGCTGAGTTATTTTTCCAGGAAGTGTTTAGATTACATGGTTTGCCCCGGACTGTTGTGAGTGACCGTGAGAGCCGTTTTATGAGTCGTTTCTGGGAGGAGCTTTTCCGGTTATGTGGGACGGAATTGACTCCAAGCACTAGTTACACCCTCAGATTGATGGTCAGACTGAGATAGTGAATAAATGGGTGGAGGGCTATCTACGACATTATGTTTCCTCTCAACAACGAGCTTGGGTGAAGTGTATGTTAGGAATGGGAACACTAAGAGGGGGGGGGGGGGGGGGGTGAATCAGTGTTCACTTAATGTTATCTTTTTGCTTTACTTCTTAAACTTAACTTGAATGCTTAAGTACTGAAATGAACATCAACATAAGTAAGAAACATGAACTCAACACAACACCAATGTGGTTATAGGGAAACCCAAATAGGTAAAAATCCGGTGGGAATTGACACCCACTAATAATCTGTACTAGTGTTTTATGATCCTTGTTAGAAGATCCTTAATCCTGTTAGGAGTTGCTTTACAATGTATTTAGTACAGTGACCTGGTCAAGGGTCGGACCCTGTTAGGAGTCTTTTACAATAACCCTGTTAGGGGTGTGGACACACTGTCCTAGAGCTCACTGCTCAAGTGGTGAAGGCTACAACCTTTTGATCTCAAATACACACTATAATTGTTTGATGAATTGGCACTGTGACACTGCTTGTTTGATCGGTTCCTTTGATGCCCTGATGCTTTGACCTCTTGCAAAGCTCTAATACATCTTAACAACTCTTCGCATACTTCTGCTCTCTTGTTTCAACTCTATATCAACTTCCATAACTAATTACAAGGGCGCATTTAATATTTATATGCGCATACAAAACAATTAACTAGGTCAACCCTTTAACCGATTACATACAACGCTTCCAATTGAGTTGACTCAAGCGTGTTTACAAACAAACATAATTATGTCTACAACCTAATTACAATAGGCGCATAGCCCTTACACAACAATATTATAGTCGCTAATCAATTTACCATCAATCGGCTGCATACACTGTTTTGTTCTGGCATTCATTGGCTGGATAACTTCAACTGTCTGTAACTTCGAGATACTTGCATATTTGATCATGCGCTCATAGAATAAGCATGAATACACTCTTACCATCTTATCTTCTAGGGCGCATACCATAACTCGATCATACGCACGTGCGCTGATGCTCTGAACTATTGGTGCTCTGCTAACTGTCTAGTCTTCTACACTTAGCCAATTTCTAATCTTCTAATCAAGTGCGCTGACTCCAAAACACTATATGACTTTGTTGCCATAATGATAGCACTATATTAAGTCATATATACCATTATAGTCAACTTGCCAACAATCTCTGCTTGTTTCAACTCTGTATCAACTTCCATAACTAATTACAAGGGCGCATCTAATATTTATATGCGCATACAAAACAATTAACTAGGTCGGCCCTTTAACCGATTACATACAACGCTTCCAATTGAGTTGGCTCAAGCGTGTTTACAAACAAACATAATTATATGTCTACAACCTAATTACAATAGGCGCATAGCCCATACACAACAATATTATAGTCGCTAATTAATTTACCATCAGTCGGCTGCATACACTGTTTTTTTCTGGCATTCATTGGCTGTGTAACTTCAACTGTCTGTAACTTTGACGTACTTGCATATCTGATCATGCACTCATAGACTAAGCATGAATACACTCTTACCATCTTATCTTCTAGGGCGCATACCATAACTTTGTCATACGCATGTGTGTTGATGCTCTAAACTACTTGCTTTGCTAACTATCTAGTCTTCTACAGTTAGCCAATTTCTGATCTTCTCATCAAGTGCGCTGACTCCAAAACACTATATGGCTTTGTTACCATAATGACAGCACTATATTAAGTCATATATACCATTATAGTCAACTTGCCAACAATCTCCCCCTTTGTCATTGATGGCAACAAAAGAATATGTCAAAGTTACTAACTGTCTCTTAATACAAAAAACACTTAATCATACTCTATCTTATATCTCCCTTATATCTTCTTACTATACATTTTCTTTACATAGCTATAGCTCCATATTCTATACATACTCCCTCTTTGACATTAATGACAAAGGTGTTACAAAACTGAATCTGTACAAGTACTTACACTGAAAGTACATCCGGGTATGCAATTTGTAAATTTTGGATCTCTTGCTTCTAAAATGCAATCAATGCATTGATTGTTTGGAGATGGGTGCATAAGGCATATTGTAGTTTCTCCATCTTCTCCAAATTTGAACTAGGACCTTGATCATATGTCACCATGGTGGCATCGATCTTCTTGATATTCTGATTCAACACATCTAGGGAGGGCGCAAGAGCATTTCTAAGCTGAGTCTGCTTAGCCCTTATCTTTGTCATCTCCTTTTCTGCCTTCTCAATTTTGTCAATCTGTCCCTGATATACATTGTTACACATGTTTACATTAGTAGAGGGATCTTCTACTGACTTCCTGACTTTTTCAATCATGGCCTCTGCTTCTTGAATCTTCTTGTAGTGATCGGCTGTCAACTTATCTTGATTCATACAGTCAGCAATAATTTTCCTTCCTTTTGCTGCAAACTTTTTCAAAGTTGCTTGTCCAACTTTGAGTGAACTAAGGTCTAGTGAGAAGTTACTGACCAACTCATTTAGTCTTTTCTTCATATACTTCTCCTCTGCAACTAATGATGCTGATTCTTCCAAGTTAGAGAAATTACTCTTGAACTGTGAAAGAATTGCACTTACATCATCAATAGAGTGTACCTTGGACACTTCCTTATCTGCTGGTAACAAGTTGTTCAGAATATTTACTGATTCTACAAGGAGGGGATTCCTCATTACCTGTTTCTCCTTGGCCTTCTCCATAGCTAAGACACTGATCTTGATCAGGTCTTCTTCTCCCCATGAGTCGAAACTAGTGGTGTTAGGTGTCAAGCTTGACAAGAATGATGCTGAGGGAGTGATAGGAGTGCTATCCATCACTTCTTGCTTTACTTTGCTTAGCATTTCAACAGATAGCTTATCTGTTGTTTCATTTCCTTTTTCCTCTTCTTTTTCTTTCTCCTCTTCCATCTTTTCTTCCTCTTTTTCTTGCTCTTCTTTTTCTATTTCCTTCTCTTCTTCTTTTTCATCTGTTATATCTTCAATGTGTACTTCTTCTTGTGGCTTGGGTGAATTGTTACCGCAAAGGATTTCAGCTTCTTGTGTGCTCACAAAAGCTTCCTCAAACTTATCCAAGTCTCTATCTGTGGCCGCCATGGCTATTTCTACATTGTCAATGATGATAGTGTTATCTTTTAGTGACTCTATCATGGGCATAGACTTTTCTGCCTCTGTATGTGTTTCTACTGCAGACGCTAAATCCTGAGGACTTGTCATTGATACCTTTGTGTTCTCTAACTCCTTGGCTTCCTTAGGAGGCACGTTAGTTGTGTGCACAGTAGACTCATATTTTTTATCCATGATATGCAGTGTTCTTGTCTTAGTCTGGAGGTGTGGTTTCACCAAATCTAACAACAAGGCTTTCTCTTCAAGAGAACATATCGGGAGACTTTCATCTAGAATTTTCTCTCTTATTCTCAGATCTTCCTCATTTGCCTGTCTCTTCAAGAATTCCAAAATGTTCCATACATTGTCTGGAATCAATGTTTTTAGTTCTAGGACTGTCTTTTTAAACTTCAGCATATGTTTGACAATCATTCCATGAATCTCTGATTTGTCAATCTCACTGTATTTCTCATAGAACTTTCCTACTTGATCAATTCTGCCTTCATCAACAATCCTTGTACTTAACATACTGAGATTAGGTTTGAAACTTACTTCTGGAGGTGCTTGAGTATTCTTCCTGCTTCTTGATGCTCGCGAGGATGGATGACTAGTGCTAATCTCTTTCTTCCTCTTAGACATTGACTTATACTCAGGAAGAGCAGTAAGGTCAATTGTTTCTGTGGGCACAGGAGGGGCAACAACTGTTTTACCCTTTTGATCATCTAATTTCTCAATTTTCACCTTCTTCATCTTTGGATCATCAGATTCTGTCTTTGCTGCAGCTGCGCTCTTTATTTCCAAAGCAATTTTCTCTTGCCTTCCTTTGTCTAGGTCTACTTGAGATACTCCATGAATTTTCAAAATCTCCGAGGTAACCTTGACAACTTTTCTTTTTGTTGCTGTGCTGTTCAATACAACATCTACTTCTCTTGTTTTCTCTTCATAAGTCCCCCATCTAGGTTCATTGAGATCCTTAGGTGCTGACAACAAAACTTGAGCACAAGCCTCTAGAATAGGCTCTTCAACTTCATATCCCAGTGGATGAATCCACTTTGTTTTTGGTTCAACAACCTCCATGCATGTTGTATCAGTCTCTACCATGAAAAAAATACTATCATTGTATTTTTCAACTATCTTTTTAGGTATCCTATACCTCATCTGCATTCACTCTGAATGTTTTCAACTCCAATTCTATGTAATCCTTAAGGGTACTTTTTGTGGATGCCTTAAAGGATATCTGTGATTTTGTGGCATAGTGGGAATAGATTTGTCTAGATACAAATCCGACACCTTTCCAAGAATATGGAAGTACGTATAGATTATTAAAGACCCAAACCTAAATATCTTGGTCTTGTCATGCTTGATGGCTCTTATGTTGTCTATTAGCTGTGCGCGCAAGATCTCATACAGATTAAACTCTCCATTCTCTTTTACCAACCTCTTTGCTGCTAGAATGGTGGCCGCTGACACACTGTTTACTTTGCTGGTGTGCTGGAACCTATATCCCACTATCATGGACATCAATTTGATGTCTTTCTCCTTTATAGGC
This sequence comes from Chamaecyparis obtusa, assembly GCA_027943335.1. Classification (NCBI taxonomy): domain Eukaryota; kingdom Viridiplantae; phylum Streptophyta; class Pinopsida; order Cupressales; family Cupressaceae; genus Chamaecyparis; species Chamaecyparis obtusa. Next base: position 455,129 of record BSBK01002271.1, on the reverse strand, counting down.
TCTATTGTCATTCCGCGCCTATCACTTCTTGATTTGTAAGCCTGTTCTACAAGTTTTCTGACATCCTTGCCCGCTGGAAGAACGATGCCTATCCTTGAGAGTCCTGTCATCTCATGAATTAGATCTCCTGTTATCCTAGCCGGTACTTCACCTATCCAAAATAGGTCATCATGGATCCTGCTGAGTAGGATCTTGATCCCTTCCGACTCATAGAATTCATATGCCGTAGCATATTCCACTATAGGATGATTTTCCAACTTTCATTGTGTAATCAATCAGCTAGTGCGCTCTTGCACATAGGTTCTGCTAGTCTCCAAAAGGTTAAGTCCAAAGGCACATACTTTGAGGGTGAGTATATCGGCCACGTAGGGGTTTAGAGCTAAATTAGCTCCCCCTATGACCCTGAGGGCCATTCATCCAGATGTAGAGGGTGCGTCCACTGTGGATGCATCCAATACATTTTCATCAACCTTATCATTCTTTGCCTCTAACCAAATCAAGCTCGCATCTTCTGAACCTTTCACAAACTTGACTTCACCTTCGGTATCCAGTATTGATTCTTCTGGCTTTTTAGGACTTTCATGACTTTGCGTCCTTGATCTACAAAACTTTGAGATGTGTCCAGCCTTGTTACATGAGTGACAAATAACTGGAGGCCTTATATTCCTCGGCGCATTGGCATGGGTTACCATTTTACACTATCTAGCTGATTGACCATTATAGTTACATATCTGACATGTAACATTCTGAGAACTTCTTACATTTGGCTGATTCTGATTTCTCTGATTATGCTGAGTCTTGTTCTTTTGACTTGTCTTACAATTCATAGCTCTATGACCAAATTTATTGCATGAATAACAGTAACCATTGAAAGGTCTTACCTCTGTACAGTTCTTTGCCATATGTCCATGCTTGTTACATGCATAACAAGTTTGATCTAATGGCTTGCGCTCATTCTTGGATGGTTCAACATGATTTTTAGTCTGACTTCCAGTCTCCTTAGTATCTAAGGTGTCTTCTGGTGCTTTCATTCTTGCTCGCATGTTGTCAATCTGATTTTGTGCTTCATTGAATCCAATGCCGCAGGTATCTCCTTTAAGCTTCCGAGCATATAGTTGAGATTCAATTAGATCCTTGCTTGTGTGTAATTTATCAATGTGATTCTTAGCCTCTTTCAATTCAGATTCCAAGCTTTCTTTGTTGTTTCTTAGCTCCAAGATATCCATGTTTGCTTGCCTCAATTCTTCATTCAGTTGAAGGTTTTCTTTGATCTGTTCATCATAGACTTCTTGATTGTTGGTTAGCTTATCATCCAATTCTTCAATTTGTTCTTTCAGGGATGAATTTTCTTCATTCAACTTCTTGATTATTATTCCTAAATCACTGGTAGAGCATTCTTTCAAATCTTTTCTTAGCCTTTTGATGATTGCTTGAGCATCACTGACTTTTTCTTTTAGTTCTTCAATTTCTTTTTCAGATTTGTCCAGGTCTTCAAGAGCAGCTTCAAGATTTCTTTTCATATGTTTCATTTCTGCTTTGTCCATGATCTCCTCAAGTGGTTAAACTTCTTTGCTGAGGACCAGAGCTCTGATACCAATTGTTAGGAATCGGAATACTGAGAGGGGGGGGGGTGAATTAGTGTTCACTTAATTTAATCTTTTTGCTTTACTTCTTAAACTTAACTTGAATGCTTAAGTACTGAAATGAACATCAACATAAATAAGAAACATGAACTCAACATATAACACCAATGTGGTTATGGGGAAACCCAAACAGGTAAAAACCCAGGTGGGAATTGACACCCACTAATAATCTGTACTAATGTTTTATGATCCTTGTTAGAAGATCCTTAACCCTGTTAGGAGTTGTTTTACAATGTACTTAGTACAGTGACCTGGTCAAGGGTCGGACCCTGTTAAGAGTCTTTTACAATAACCCTGTTAGGGGTGTGGACACCCTGTCCTAGAGCTCACTGTTCAAGTGGTGAAGGCTACAACCTTTTGATCTCAGATACACACTATAATTGTTGGATGAATTGGCACTATGACACTGCTTGTCTGATCGGTTCCTTTGATGCCCTGATGCTTTGACTTCTTGCAAAGCTCTAATACATCTTAACAACTCTTCGCATACTTCTGCTCTGCTTGTTTCAACTCTATATCAACTTTCATAACCAATTACAAGGGCGCATCTAATATTTATATGCGCATACAAAACAATTAACTTGGTCAGCCCTTTAATCGATTACATGCAACACTTCCAATTGAGTTGCCTCAAGCGTGTTTACAAACGAATATAATTATGTCTACAACCTAATTACAATAGGCGCATAGCCCTTACACAACAATATTATAGTCGCTAATCAATTTATCATCAGTCGACTGCATACACTCTTTTGTTCTGGCATTGACTGGCTGTGTAACTTCAACTGTCTGTAAGTTCGACATACTTGCATATCTGATCATGCGCTCATAGACTAAGCATGAATACACTCTTACCATCTTATCTTCTAGGGTGCATACCATAACTCGATCATATGCACGTGCGTTGATGCTCTGAACTATTGGTGCTCTGCTAACTGTCTAGTCTTCTACACTTAGCCAATTTCTGATCTTCTCATCAAGTGCGCTGACTCCAAAACACTATATGACTTTGTTGCCATAATGACAACACTATATTAAGTCATATATAAGATGACTTTGTTGCCATAATGATAAGATGGTAAGTTCGACATACTTGCATATCTGATCATGCGCTCATAGACTAAGCATGAATACACTCTTACCATCTTATCTTCTAGGGCGCATACCATAACTCGGTCATATGCACGTGCGCTGATGCTCTGAACTATTGGTGCTCTGCTAACTGTCTAGTCTTCTACACTTAGCCAATTTCTGATCTTCTCATCAAGTGCGCTGACTCCAAAACACTATATGACTTTGTTGCCATAATGACAACACTATATTAAGTCATATATACCAGTATAGTCAACTTGCCAACAGTGGATATATTTGTGTGAGTATTGTTATAACTCCACTCACCACATGACTATTCAGATGTTGCCGTTTCGGGCTTTGTATGGATATGATCCTCCTAGCTTTATGGATTTATTATGCAATGACAGTTGAGTGCCTAGTGCAAGTGATATGTTGCAGGATGGTCAGGATATTATGAGGACATTAAGGGATAATATTCAGAGGGCTCAGAATTAGCAGAAGTAGTATGCTGATTAGAGGAGGATTGCTTGTTCTATTCAGGTGGGTGATATGGTCTATCTGATGTTATAGCCTTACAGGCAGTCTTATATTAAGAAGAATGGACCTGAGAAGCTCAAGCCCTGTTATTATGAACCCTTCCGTGTAGTTCGTTGTGTGGGGGAGGTTGCGTATGAATGGGATTTACCTCTGGACAATAGGGTTCATAATGTTTTCCATGTTTCGTGCCTCAAGAAAGCGTTGGATCAGCATGTTGTGCCGTCTTCTACATTACCTCCTTTGGATCATGAGGGCAGATTAGAGTTGGTCCCTGAGACTATTTTGGATACCAGGGAGAGGCATTTGCGGCGGCTGATTGTTAGAGAGTTTCTGGTGAAGTGGTATGGACTTCCTGATGAGGACGCCACTTGGGAACCTGAGGATATTCTTCAGCACCCCAGATTGCGATTGCTTGGGGACAAGCAATCTTGGGGAGAGAGGACTGTAATGTCCTCATTTTAGTAGGTTCCTATAGCTGAGCATGGTTAGTTCATCATCGCGACCCTTGTGAGCTGACAGTGAGTTTTGAGGGTCTCTGTGACGGATTTACTATTTTTAGTAAGTCTATTCTGGGCAGTGACTATTTTTAGCAAGTCAGGGAAGACAGTTCTGAGGTGTGAGCAATTGGATGCATTGTAGAACATTTAATGTGGTTTAATGATATATAAGTTGTTTATTAAGTTGAACTTAATAAATAACTTAGCTTTATGTTTTAATTTTGAATTGTGAACGAGAAGCTTCTTTAGTGGAAAGTGTATGGAAGAAGCCACATTCTTTTAATGCTTTTATAAGAGCTTTGAAGAGGAAAATCAAATTCATCCTTGATTATATTTTTTATTTGAAGTTTGTGAGAGAAAGAACCTGGCTGGGGTTTTGAGGGCTGATTCCTCTATTTGTAATCTGAATCATTACAAATTAATGGTGAATTTTGCTGTTGTTATTCTGTATGAGAATAATTTTGATTTTGAAATCATAATTCAGTGCTAATGTATACTGGATCGTGAGAAGTCTTTCATCTGCAAATAAATTCAATTGTCTTTTAGGGTTCGATTTTGTCTTCATGTTGGGGCTCTGAAATCTGATTGAGAAGTGAGCTGTGATTCCTTGTGGTCATTGAATGCGATTAGTGAAAGAGTTTGATTATCAAGAAACAACGTTTTGTTTCCAGGCTGAGTTTCAAGGAAAGAGTTGGCAGATTGATACAAAGCAAGGGAAATTAATATGCAAGTGCTGCGTTATCATACAGGCTAGGTGCGTGAGGCTTAAGGAGGCTGCAACACCTCATCTCCAGCCAACGTGACTCATTTGGGGAGCCGTTTTCATTGCAATAAGGACCTGCGTATTCCTAGACAGGCACGTGTTGAATAAGGCTACTACGAACTCCTCCAAGGTGGCGGCTAACAATTATATTGGGCTGTGTCAAGTCTTTTAGAAGAATATTTCAAACCGCGAACATACATGAATTGGCAGGTGCCATTTATTTAAAGGATAATTTGTTGATTGTGTCATTGTTTGAGATAAGATTTAAAAAAATGTTTTAACTCAGAGATATTCAATTTGTTCTTGGTTTGATATTTGAATTTGGTGGATATTTCATTAAAACTTGCATTTTACAAAACACTTTGAAACAAAATTTTGCAAATATTTCAAATTAAGAAAACAAATCTTGAAGGAGCCAGTCAGGCTCATCGCAACAATCTATTACGCTTCACTGTGTGGATGAAAGAATATGTGCTCCAATTTCTTTCTGATGCAGATGAACTAACAACCTATGAAGATAAGACAAGGTAAACAATTAAAATAAAATTATTAATCTTACAAAATAGAATTATAAAAATTACTTGCTAGTGATGAAGATAAAGTAAGCTAATTTATTTTAAAAATAAAACTTGTGATATCATGTTTATTGCAAGGGGCTGCAATGTTTGGAATCTTTGGCCATAGAGGCACCACCAACTATGAGCATCCTTCCTAAACCGATGACGAAGAGCATCATTATGTAGACCTCTTGCATTCACAAACTCTAGGAACTCATCCTTAATCAAATCTCTCATATCATCATCAGGAAAGAGTCCTTCAAATGCTGTCTTGTATCCATCAGACACTTCTAAATCTCTATAGGGTGGTAAACTTCCTAGTAGATCAAGAAATTGGTTGCTATAATATTTGGGCGTGAATGCCTAGGCAAGCAAATGTAGAGGAGTGGTCATTTTGTTCCATCGTTCTACAATAATTGCTTGCAATTGTTTGAAGAGGGTCTCTTTGGGATTTTGTTCTTTTTCATTTACAATTTGCTTGATCTTCTCAAGCGTTGAGTCTATGCCATCATTGATCTCTCCAAGACAAGGCCTATCCATGTCAGTGTACCTAAGCATGCTCATAATGGGCTCGGTGAACTTAATGATATATTCCACATGTTCCCACCATTAGTTATCCAATATCCTTTGCTTTATTTTCGCTGCCCTCTCATTGTTGCTTTGCTTTCATATAGCCCAATTGTCGCTGATTACCATATTGCAAAGTGCCTCTTTCACTTGCACAAGTCGTCTCAAGATGATTAAATTTGATGCAAAACAAGTTTCAGCAACTTGTAACATAAATTAGAGCAAAACAATACAACCATTAGATCCATACTTTATAAAAGAATACACATTACACAATAAAAAAAATGAAAATCAGAAATTGTAAGATACTGATTTAAAAAATAAATTAAATTACTAACTTTAGTTCAAGTTCACTTACCTTCAGGAACTCCAAACATGAGAACATTCTGAATATTCCTTGAGTCATGTGATTGTTTTTGATGAACATTTGGATTTCCTCAGCCTCTTCATACACATCCTTGATCCACTCAATTGTGTTACCAATCTTTTGTAGCATAAGATTGAGTGAATGGACTGCACAAGGTGTCCAAAAGATATGTTGATATCGCTCTTCAACCAACAAACCAGCAGCTCTACAATTCTTTGCGTTGTCCGTTATGACTTGGACAACGTTACTAGTACCCACTTGTTCAATGGCAGAGATGAGAATATTAGCAATAAATGACCCATCTATTGATGTTACCTTACCGGTTATTGAGGGGGGGGGTGAATCAAAAAATACTAAATCTCATTTTTTAAAACTTGTAAAAAGATTTTTGAATGCAAAGTAGAAAGTCAACAGTCATTCACAAGCATAAACTAATACCACATAGATCTACTCAAGTATTTGTATGTGGAAACCCTTGGTTAGAGAAAAAAACCACGGTGAGACAGAGCTCACAACCTCACTAGGTCTAAATGAAGGTGCCCTGTTAGGAGCATACAAAGCATTGGTTAAGGTGCTACTCGGTTAAGTGATTTTTACAAAAGATCGTTTAGGATCTAAGCCCTATTAAGAGCTACTTGATTATAGGACTTTAAACATCAACAAAGATGTTACCCTGTTAAGGGATTTTTACAACGAACCGATTAGGTTCACCGTATTAGAGGGATTTGTATATGATGTAATACCTTTTACAAGCAGTGATCTATGATGACACTGATTGTTTGATTAGATCATACCTGTAGATCTCTTTCCCTGTTTGCCTGGCTGTTGATCTTCTTTTCTTGCTTCACCTTTGTGCCTGTAGCACTCCTCAGAAGATATTTTTCCTCTGCTCTCTGCAATTTCCACTTATCAACAACAACAACATACTTTGCGTCCTATGACTAATATTTATACAAGAGTGATCCTCTTGATTCACAGAACTGCCAGCGAATAAACTTGACCATAAAATATGCAACGCAAGAAAGTTGTGCGTTGTGATCTAGAGTTTATCTTGAGATCATCCGTAGAATTTAAAGCTAACTCCTGTTGAAAGGTTATCTTCACATCAGAGTAATGGATGTCTCGCATAATCAGGCTCTTAACTCAAACTGTTCCACAAAAACTGGATCGGATTTTTCTATCAGTTAGATCGGTACCGGTTTGTCGTTGGATGCTGAATAAGACTGATATTGAATACTTGGTTCAGTCTACCGGTTTATTTAACTACTTATTTGACCGGTGCATATACTATGTGCTTTATCTACTGGTGTGATCTTCGACCGGTGTGAATGGGTTTGATGAAATACACTAATAACAACTTATATTGCTAACAATCTTCCCCTTTGTCATTGGAGGCAAAACAGTAAAAAACAAAACCATTCATACAATAGTTGTTCAAACCTTGGTCAGTAAAGTAGAATACTGGCCTACTGCCCTTGTAGTCTTGCCTGATTGAATGCTCTGCTCCTGCCCGTAACTTCCCCTGACTGAGTACTCTGGTTTTCATTAACTTCCCCTTTTTGCCTCCATAAGACAAAGGGTTACAGTCTTCCTTCACATTTGAAGCTGTGTGAAGATATCCTTATATATGATCTTTTGTAGAGTGTAGAAACGGTGCCCATTGACCGGTTACATGTTCAATGTTTTGTTGGACAGCCTTGAGAGAGACAATGATGTTTTCCATATCATCTATAGTTTTGTAGTCCGGTTCATTAATCAGAACATCAGTTGAGGTAGCTGTCTGGTGCATGATATCAAGTGTTGGGGCCAAAAACATCTGGAATCCAACGATGTCTTGAATTCTTTTGTTCTCTTCTTCTGTAGTCTTTCTGAGGACTAAAGCATGACTAACCATTTCTCTGCTGAAAGTTGTGGCCGTTTTGGTCTTGATATCAAATTGGTTAGACAAAGCTCTTATGTCTTCTGAAGTCTTTGTAGTTTTGTCAATTAAGTCTGTCAAGAAAATCTCAAAATTTGAAGTTCTGCTTAACAAATTTTCTGCAACTTGTATCTGCTGTTGAAGAACTTTGAGATTGTTTAGTAGAATAGCTTTTATATTGGCAACTTGCTTGTGAAGAAGCTCCACTCTAATCTGCGCATAATGGTCAATTGCCACTGTTTCTGGATCAGTCAGATCCTCACCGATGGTTGCAGTCAGCACTTCCAGCTGGTCGATGACCGGTTCATCTTCATCTATATCAACATCCAGCACAAAGTTGTACAGGATATCTTTTACTTTGTTTAGAACCATATCTTGTTTTCTTTTAGTGAGCTCTTTCAGCTGTTTTGTTGACATTTTGCTGATGTCAACTATCGTATTGGTTGCTTTGCTCCTTTTTGCTTCAGATTCTCCAGAGGATGTGATCTTTCTTTTGGAGGAGCTGACAAGAGTTTCTTGATCCTTTTCTCTACTCTGTTCTTGTGCCTTTGGAGCTTGCTCATGTTCTTGTACATCCTATTTGTTTGTCTTGTTTCCCTCTTCTGGTTTGGCTCCTGGTTGCTGAATGTGAATCTCAGGCATAGCATCTTCTACTTGATGCGAGGGCTCTTGTGATGGGGCTTGTGACTGTAGCTATTCTTCAGCTATATGAAGATCATCTGTAGGGATCCCTTCACCTCTTTGATCTGATCCGTCAGTAGGAAGATTGACAGAAGTTTGTCCCAATTTAACCGGTTCACTAGGAGTGACCTTTTTTGTGAGGACTTCCTGCTCATCATATATCGGAGTCTGAGTTGCAGTAAACTGAACAGGTGGATCCACAATTGTAGTGGTGTGATCCTGAGGACCTGTTTCCTCAAGGGTATTGAAATCGTACTGCTGCTAGAAATCCAAGGTCTCTTTAAAGATTTCATTCTCATAACCATTGAGAATCTTGGCAACTCCGTAATTTGTGTCTAGAATCATAGATGCATCTCCTAAAAGAAGCATGATACGTTTATCACTCAAGCCAGGTCTAGCTTTCTCTAGTGCTTCTTTATTGATTTGTGAGTTTCTTTCCAGACCGGTTCTCCATTTTTCTTGAAGCTTGCCATTCAATTCGAGAGGAAACTTGCCTCTATAATCCCTGGGTGTTTTCATGAAGTCTAGAGGACTTTCAACAAGAGCTTCTTCTATTGCTTGTTTGTCTTCCTCAGCTAACATGCTATACCATTTGGCTGCATTATCTATTTCTCCAAAATTGGTAATTTCAGCTACAATGTCATTAACAGTCATGGTGCGAGCCTTACCTTTTTCTGGAGATATAAGAAGGGTAGGATTTGTCGTTTCATCGGTAATGTCAACGATGACCAGTTTGTCTACTCCGAGTACTTTTCCTTTTCCAGTGTCATGAACCGGTGGAGCTGTTGCCTTTTGGCGTGCTTCCTCTGCTTTTTGCTGTGTCCGAAGTAGGTTGTTCCAGATGGCTACTCCATCAGTATGGACTTTCTCAGTTTCTCCAATCAACAAGAGGTTTGTTCTTTTCTTTATCAGGAAATTCTGCTGGTGTAGTTCAGCTTGTTGACTCGCTTCTTCTAGAGTGAGATGATTTTGCACTTCTAGCAGAGCTTGAATCCTTAGCTCTTTTTCCTTTTCCATTGAAGCTTTCCACCTGCCTTAAAGGATATTCAACAGATCCTTAGGCAGTACCTTTTGAAGCTCAGTAGGGCTTAGATTGAACTTATGCAGGCATTCAACCATAGCATCTTTAATTTTTCTTCGGTCTTCATCATTTTCCAAGTATATCTTCTACTAACATTAGCCATTCCTCCGGTTTCTTTCAGTCCTGTGATAAATTCTTCTAACGTTGGTTGACCTTTTCTTGGTGGATCCACCTTTGCTTGCCAGTCCTCTTCTTTCTTTCACTGAGCGGAATTGTATCCTCCGAATTGGTTTCTTTTGCTTCTTGCTCCTATGTGCTTGGCTCTGGTTGAGCTTTTCTCATTTGTGCTATAGGTGGCACAGTTTCTGGTTTCTTCTTTGGCGCGGGTGATCTTTTGACATAGACATTCTTGATTGGTGCCTGCTTTAAATTCTTCTCTATCTCCTCATAGTTTCCAAAACATTGAGCCCCGAGCTCCAGATGTGCTTTTTCCAAGGCCTCTACATACACTGTTGCAAACTTTGCTATGATTTCGTACCCCAACTCAGGTGCGTACTTGGTTCTTGGTTCTACTGCTTGAATGATGCAGAAGTCAGTAGACACCAGAAAACATACCTCCTTTTTGTATTTTTCAAAAATAGTGGATGGGATTCTTTCTCTAGCATGCATTTTTAGTTGAAATGCATTGAAGTGATTGGTCATTTCCTTGTCAAATTGATCTCCCAGTTTGTTAGCCATATCACTGATTTGCATTATGACTTGTCGATCTGTGGCCCATGTTACTTTTTCTCTCCTGGGACAGAAATTAGAATAGTAGAAGTAAAGACAAACCAAAAGTGTTCCAAATTTCAGTGATTTCTTCTTGACGATGCCCAGCTTCTTCATGTTTTCAAAGATTTGTCCTCTTAGCATTTCGCATATATCATACTCTGCGTTGTTATGAACAATTCTATAGGCTGCATGTATGCCTCCACCCTGTATGCTGTTGAGGTTACTTGATTGATATACTTTGTAACCGATTACTGCTAATGCGAATTGAACAACTGGATCCTCAATGTCAGTTACGGTCATCAATCGCTTGTTGGATTTTGATTTTGTTAGGTTAGCCACCACTGCATTAGATATGGTTCTCAGAGTAAGTGCTTCTCCCTGATTGCAGAACCCAGTTACCCTGTAGAGATCGTCTTTCGTGATCAAAGTGTAGATTCCTCTCATAAGCCAAAATCCTGGATCATGCACCCGATTGACTATCATTCAAATCCACTCAGGTTTGAAGATAACTGGATACAAGACTCCATTTATGATTCCTGACGACACCAGCTTTGCGTAGCCACTGGGATGATTACCGTCACAACACAGCAAGCGGTACTCTGGTGTAGGGGCACCTAGAGCACATAAGGAGTTCAATAAACCTTTGGAGGTCAAAAAGGAATCAGTGAACATGAAGACATCCAATGACATCAATTGGAGTATTTTGGAGCCTATAATGACCTATAAGGTTAATTTATGTAATAAATTTGCAATAAGTCCAAAAAGGCTTAATAAGTCTTAGGACCAAAATTTGGAGTCTAGGATTAAATTAGGTGTTGGAAGTTTCAAATAGGTTAAATTAGTTTTTAATAATGGTCAATAAGTCCATTTAGATGATTTAGCAAAGTTCCAAAACTTAGCAATTACAAATATTTAAAATTTACAAAGTTACAAATTTGAATTTTCAAATTGTAACGGTTATGGACATTTAGGAGGGAATTTGATTTTATTATTGTTTTAGGCCAATCTAATCCTCTCAACTGATTTGGATTGGTTGGGGTAGTTAATATGAGTGTTTTAAATATTCCAAAGTCCCATTGTACGGGGGGCAGGCTATTGTACGGACTGTGCCAAGTTTTGAGAAGAAAAACCCTCTTTCAAATGTTATTTTCTTGATTTCTTGAAACTGTTTTGAACATATTTGCAACTAGTTTTGTACTGAGATGCATTGGAGCAATTAGAGACTGATCACATATTTGATCTATGCATTTGTGAGGTCTGCATTTGTATTTTTATTCAAATAATTCTGACTAGCAGGGTAGTTTTAGCAATTACATTAACAGTTTTGTTAATTTCTAATTGAATATGGTCATTCCATGACCCCTGGGCACTGTAATCCATCGAATGACATTGTAATAGCACGTATTTTAATCCACTAACCTGATTTGATGCAGTAAACTACTAATTTCTTGGTGATCACCAAATTTTGTGAAGGGAAACTAATGAAAATTGCTTGGTATGCTATAGCAGTAGCTATTTGGCCTTAAGGAGGGGTCAAGTTTATGATTGATTGTGTGAAGACAAGTTGAGGACAAGGTGTTACAACCTTTATTTGTTGCAGGAAGTTTTGGGAAACGTGACATTGAGGAAACCCTTGGATTAAGGGTTTAGAAGTGATAAATTTGGGGTTTTTGATGTTTCCGAGGTGCTGGGTTAAATTCCTCTTGGATTTAGGGGTTTTGTAACATATTGAAACACTGCTGTAAGTTTTGAGTCTTGGGGATACAAATAACTAGGTGTTGCTTTATTAAATCACCCATTTTTGAAGCATTTTGGGGTCACATAGTGAGGACAGTCATACTTGGTCCAAAACAACATACCCTATCCTTTTTGTATGTTGTCAAACTCAATAAAGGGTACTCAAATATATAATTTATTTTCTTAGTGTTTTGGAAAAAGTTGGAGATAAGGTCTTGTGAAGGCTGCTGCAGGGCTACAAGACATGCTATTAGGTCTAACTTGGTGAATTTTGAAGATTTGGTGTTTGAACATTTGGGGAAAGTTTGAAACCTGTTTAGTTACCTTGGATTGCATAAATTAAAGTTATTGGATCATACTTTAAGGCTTGTTGGGCTATAATTTACCATTTCACCTATTGAAGCCATCTTGGGTCACTAGTTGGATTGTTACATTTGGTTAGTTTTATGTACTTGGACCTTGGATCCACCACACTCCATTGCCACCTCTGCATCATACTCGCTCTGTATGTACGATTCTCCTAGCTCTTCTTGCTTAGCGTGAATAAATGCAGTTATGTCTTCTGTTAGGAGCACTCTTTTAGGTACTGAGGAGAGCGCACCAGCGATGTTGATCTCCCTGTCTTGATTTGGCGAGATGTCAAAAGGGCTACGCTCTATTTGATTTGCAGGAACAAATTTTGCCTCGCATAATGAGGATGCCATTGCTCTCACTTGGTTGTTAGAGATGACTAGATCGGTTTGACAGATAATCTTACGCAATGATTGAGTTGCAAGAATATTGCTCGAGCAGAGGTTTAGATAACATAAAATCGCAAGGTAAAAAAGAAAAGAGTTATCCTTCTTTTCTTTTATAGGATTAGGGCATAATGGTAATTACTAAACGGTAACTATTTGTTAAACGGCTATAGTAATAAATGCCTTACCTAATGTTTTTTGACGCCTTTTCTAACCGGTAGTCTGACTTTTTCGATTAGGCATGTCCCGATTGATCACCTCATGTCCTGGTTTGTTCTGTAGCCTGAGTGAGATAGGACTCACCAGTTCTACCGGGAACGATAGTTGTACTACTGATTCCCTCTAGGTCTTGAAGACTTAATTAGCAGAAGAAATATCACCATCTTGTGATGATGATTTTGCCACCGTTGCCTCCTCGGCAGAGTTCTTTGATTCCTTAACAAATCATATTTTCTTCACTACTTTCTTGGTTTCTTTGTCTTTGTTGTTCCTTTTATCAGAACTCAAGATCTTCACCATCGGTCCGTCCGATCCTTCGTTTTTGTTCCTGATCTGGTTCCAGCAATTTTTAGCTAGGTGACCAACTTTGTTGCAGTAGTGGTAGACTATACCGGTTGTTTTCCATGGATTCATCCCTCTTGGATTAGGTGGTTCGCTCCATGATTCTCTGTTGCAATGCATTTATTTGTTTGGATGAGTAGTTACATTTCGGTTTCTACCCTTTTTTTAGAATACCGGTTTGGGTGATCTGAATGCCATAGTCTTTGATTTGCATTCTTCAGCCTTGTATCCGAATTTGTTGCAGGCATAACAGTATCCCTTGAAGCTTCCCCTACTTGCGTTGGACACGGATACGGGACTGGACCAGCACTCATTGGTCTTGTGGCCCCTTTTGCAACAGTTTTTACAGTAACTGTTGTTGGTTCTTACCAGTGCATTTCTGCAGTCATTAGTGTCATGACCTGGTTTTTCACTAAGCTTACAAGAGGTGTAAAAGTTTTTCCTACCTCTTTGTGCTAGCATCTTCCTTTTGTTGACTCCACTGGTAAATCTGAGACCGGTGTGATCATTGTGCCTCCGTTGAGCATTGAGTTGCTCATCGAGCTTGACCGAGCTTTCATTGTATCTTCTCAGCATTTGATTCCTTCTTTCAAGGACTTTCATTTGTTCCTTGAGTTGATATATCTTGATCACCAGCTTCTTGCATGCTTCATCTCTAACCTGCCATGCTTTATGCATATTGGCATTTTCCTGGGTGGTAATCAACAAGTGCTTTTGGAGTTGCATAATGAGGAGTTTGTTGGCTCTTGCAGCTTCCTCTGCCCGGTTCATTGCTTTTTCAGAGGCTGTTGATGTCTTGATTGCTGTGTTCCTTTCGCTTTCAGTTTTTCATTTTTGCTCAATCAGTTCAGTCATTCTTAGAGCATTCACCTTTTGCTCCCTTTTGAGATCAACAATCTGACCGGTTAGGATCTGATTATTTTCCATAAGCTCGGAGACCGCTTCCTTGGCCTCATCAGACCCACTCTACCCAGAGAGTTCGTCGATGGATTCATTGCTCTCATTTAATTGCAGAGCCAACTCCTTTCTCTTTGCAAGTGACTTTCTTAGTCTATTCTCCAGCGAGGCAATAATGTCATTGGCTTCCTCTAGTTGTTTCTGGTACCGGTAACCTTACATGATCTTTTTCTCAAGTTGTTTTACTTTTATTGTATAGAGAACAAGGCTCTGATACCAATTGATGTTACCTTACCAGTTACTGAGAGGGGGGGGGTGAATCAGAAAATACTAAATCTCATTGTTTAAAACTTGTAAACAGATTCTTGAATGCAAAGTAGAAAGTCAACAGTCATTCACAAGCATAAATTAATACCACATAGATCTACTCAAGTATTTGTACGTGGAAACCCTCGGTTGGAGAGAAAAAACCACGGTGAGACAGAGCTCACAACCTCACTAGGTCTAAATGAAGGTGCCCTGTTAGGAGCATACAAAGCATTGGTTAAGGTGCTACTCGGTTAAGGGACTTTTAGAAAAGATCGTTTAGGATCTAAGCCTTATTAAGAGCTGCCTGATTATAGGACTTTGAACATCAACAAAGATGTTACCCTGTTAAGGGATTTTTACAACGAACCGATTAGGTTCACCCTATTAGAGGGATTTGCATATGATGTAATACCTTTTAAAAGTAGTGATCTATGATGACACTGATTGTCTGATTAGATCATACCTGTAGATCTCTTCCCCTGTTTGCCTGGCTGTTGATCTTCTTTTCTTGCTTCACCTTTGTGCCTGTAGCACTCCTCAGAAGATATCTTTCCTCTGCTCTTTGCAATTTCCACTTATCAACAACAGCAACATACTTTGCGTCCTATGACTAATATTTATACAAGAGTGATCCTCTTGATTCACAGAACCGTTGGGGAATAAACTTGACCATAAAATATGCAATGCAAGAAAGCTGTGCGTTGTGATCTAGAGTTTATCTTGAGATCATTCGTAGAATTTAAAGCTAACTCCTGTTGAAAGGTTATCTTCACATCAGAGTAATGGATGTCTCGCATAATTAGGCTCTTAACTCAAACTGTAACTCAAATTGCTCCACAAAAACTAGACCAGATTTTTCGATTAGTTAGATCGGTACCGGTTTTTCATTGGATGCTGAATAAGACCGACACTGAGTATTTGGTTCAGTCTTCCAGTTTATCTAATTACTTAGTTGACTGGTGCATATACTATGTGCTTTATCTACCGGTGTGATCTTCGACCGGTGTGAATGGGTTTGATGAAATACACTAATGACAACTTATATTGCTAACATCTTTTACTTGCCCCTCACAATCCACCGCTTTCAAAAACATTGCCCCTTTAGGGGACACCGGTAGGATATTGATCAAGGGACGATTTATAGTATCTTTCTGCCCATCTGAAACAATTGATACCCCTGTCTCAATCCATGAATCCTTTATGGGCTTCAATTGATCATCAATCGACTTGACCTCTTGATCCAACAAGGTGGTTTGTACTCTCTCAAAACCAAGGCCCTGATACCCTCTTGGAGCTTCATTGGAACTTTTCAACATCTGTCTCCAATATAGAGAGCAAACAATGTTGAGATATTTAAGTTGTCATTGGTAAAGTCAAAGGCAAACATGAATCCCACCGGAGCACTGGTAGACTAATCAAGCACCGGTACTCTTTAGTATGCATCGATAGACCAAACAGAGTGTTTTCAACTGGCCTTCTGAGACATACAGGGAAGGTATGACCAACTCTTGTACAAGTTTATTTCCGGTTGAGTGCATGATAATCCGAACCGGATTATGCGGAGTGGTCTCAGTTAAAACCGGATTATACGGAGCATTCACAGTTGAAACTGAAGTTAGATTTTTAATTGGAGTTAGCTTTATTTCTATGGGTGTTTCAAGGTAAACTCAAGATCATTTTGCAAGCTTTTTTGCATGCATGATTTATGGACGAGTTTACAGTTTGGCGAAACCGTGAGAAGTATTTTAATAAGATTAATCTCTTATAAATACAGGTCAGAGAATACACACTAGTTGTTGTTGAATGTTGAGAGCGAACAAAGCAGGTGAAAGAGAATCTTTTGAGAGGTGAAAGGCAGAGAAATGTTCAATAGCCAAGCAGAGGAAAGGGTAACAGGTATGATCTAATTAGACATAAAATGTTCATAGTAGATCATTGCTTTAGATTGTAAATTGAAATCCCTTAATCAGGGTGAACCCTAATAGGTTCTTTGTATAAATCCCTTTACAAGGTAACATCTTTATTGATGATTGAAAGTCCTCTTACCAGGCGACTCCTAACAGGGTCAAGATCCTCACAGGTCTTCTACCAAATCCCTTTATCGGGTAGCACTCTCACAAGTTCTTTGTAAGCCTTTAACAAGGCACCTTTATTACTGTAGTAGTAAAGTTGTGGGTTCTGTCCCACCATGGTTTTCTCCTTCTAACCAAGGGTTTCCACATATATATGCTGTGTTGACCTGTGTGTTTCTATTTCTGTTTATGAGTGTTGATTATATTCTTTTAATTTTGCAAGAATAAATTTATAAGACTAAATTGGAAAAGAAATTATATTTACTGATTCATCCCCCCTCTCAGTTCCGGTTAGGATTAACAAACAACATTAAAAGACAACCCATTTGCATACAAGCATTTTGCCACATCAATGTCGGCAATTTCACGACTTTGATTTTGAAATGCAGTTTCTAGTGGTCCGTTTCTTTTGTGTGTAAGGCCAAGGGGTTCTTTCCAGGCTCACGGGTAGCTAAGGTAGTAAAAACAGGGTGGTCTTCCATCACAACATCTGTGGGGGGTTGCGTTACCTATTCTTTTTTTTACTTTTAGTTTTATTGCCAATGCCATCACTTGAATTTTGCCTACGTTCTTCTCTCTCTTCTACTGCCTCATGCTCTTCAATATATTTTAGTACAATTTCATTGGGTATAGTTGCACCTTTTTTTCCAGGGCATTTCTTGACTCCTCTACCAGGGTATCCACACAAATGGCCTACCACAAGAAAATATGAACTATTTCTTTCTACATCACAACCCCGACATTTCCAATAGAATGCACCATCTCCTGGAAGGGCTCTTATAATATCAACATGTTTCCACAAAGGAGAATTAGAGTGGGGTTCTATTCCTTGTTCGGTATTGCCTACTAAGGAAGAGGTAGATGCCATTGTTAGTTCCTTTTCCTATGGCAAGAAATTTCAAATTGTTTACATATTCAATATAAAACTTAAAAGCAAGAGAATGAAAAATTATAGAAAAAATGGCTAAGATCTTATGGAGAATGAAAGAGAAATGAAAAAAATAAAAAACTTAAACAAAAACAAAAAACAAATAGAACAGGAACTTACCTCTACTCATTGTAAGCTTGCAAAGGTGTACGAATGAGGCACAAACACTTGAGGAAATCTCACAAACCAATCTTCCAACTCCTCCTTGCACAACCAAGAACTTGCTCTTTTGCTCTTGCTTAAGTCAAAATAACCTACTTGCACACCACAAATGAGAATGAGAAGCAAACATTAGCCTTTCATATCCATCTTTTAGGGTTCCGGATGTCAAAATTTTATAAAATTTGCAAAAATATGTCACTTAAGTGACGTTCGTGTCCTCAAGTTCGCCGTGGGTTCGCTTTTTGGCGAGCTGGTCCACCCAGGTCCATTTGTCTGGGGCAAAAGTTCAAACTGGGTCCAGAATTTCGAACCCTGTTCGGACCTGCAGGCGAACCATACCCGGACCACGTACCAGTTCATACCATGGCCAGTCCAGAGGGGTCCTGGGGCGAACTAGGGTAACTTATATATATATATATATATAAAATTAGGATTCAGGTGTGAAGTTTTTGAGGCAAACTCATTGAGCCATATTTCATGAGTAGTGGGCTCACAAAAATTGATCTTTCATGAGAAAAAATGGTTCAGTTAGCACTCATTGCATCTAGGTAATGCTTATAGGGGTGAAGAATTGGGCCTTCTTGGGAGGTTACCCATAGTATTACTACAACTTGAGCGCATTTAACCATGGCCTTCTTGGGAGGTCACCTATTCCAATCAACATGTCAAAGTAATAATGAGATGGGTGACCTTCTAGGAAGTCCCAATACTTCACCCTTATGAGCATCATCTAGATGCAGTGATTGCTAAATGGACGAGTCATTCTCATGAGAGATGGTTTCATGTGAACTAGTACTCATAAAATATGGGTCGATGAGTTTGATTAAGAAACCTAGAAAATTGAGTCTTGATATAAACTATCATAATTATTAAATATCACCAAGACTTGGATATATAAAAAGTTTAGTAGGGAGTTATTTGATATTTCTCTTAAACTTGTAAACAAAAAATCTGACTAGGAAATGTTTGCGAGGCAAGTGCACAAAATCTATCAAATATGAAAAGGTGAGTTCTTACAAGGGAGGAATTATCATTATTGGCATTGACATGGATTAAAATTTGAAGGTCTAAGACTTTCAATTAAATGTATTAATAATCAAACCGCAATCTGTGACAACCACTATTCCACGGGGACACATACCCCCCCCCCCAAAAAAAAAAACCAAAAAAAAAACCCTAGATCCCTTGTACTGGAACATTTCTAAGACTTGGAGACTTGGGGGAAATGTTTCCCGCACACCATCACCTCTGCCACCTTCACCACTGGGTTGCTTGCCATATGGCACATGCCATTACATATCAATTGCAACCTTTAACTTTGTGAAAACTAGTTTGTCTTTCATGCGGCAATCGTAGAAATGTTATATTGCAAATTTTTCCTTGAAGACTTTAATTCACCTCAATTTGTATATCAGTGTCCCCACCCTCGCCCCACCGCCACTTCATGTCATCTCCCTCTTGTCCCCAAATTTAGGCCCTTGGTCTCATTGTCCCCAAAATCCATTCCCCTATCACAAAACTCCATGAAACTATGGTGACAACTAGCACACAAACCTCTTTAAACAAAGTTTCATCCCTTATTACAAAATCTATAACTACTAATCATCATTTATCAAGAGGTTGATTGTTATTTACATTAATGCAATATAAAACAAGAAAATTGAGACATTACAATAAATTTCTCTAGATCAAATTTAATACTTTGGTAACCATATCAAATTAACCTATTTCATGAACATAAATTCATTTTTTGGTTTAAATTGCAATTGTCTCCCTAATGGAACTTCTTTAGTTTTATCTCTTATAATCATTTTATCTTTTCGAAGATTTATAGTTTTTATCTCTTTAATCTTTTTTTTTTTATGTTTTACTCAATTTTCTATACAAGTTTTTATTTTACATATCATGTTTTGCAATCTTTGTACTAATCCTAACTTAAGGATCAATTCAATTAATATTAAAAAACGCAAGAAAATTGGTCTATTTCATCGAATTTTCCAGATTACATTTAATGATGATCATTATAATTTAATTTTTTTTTATTTGGAATGAAATTTTTGTCTTTTCTCGCCTTTCATAGTCTTAACTCCCGTTGCTTTCCTTTTTAAGACCAAGTTTGCATCTATTCCTTCACTTTCCTCTTCCTAATAATGAATTGAGTGTGATCTTGGGGTGTCCCACCCCAATGTGAAACCAATTTCTTACTTTCTCAAACACTTGGAGTACACTTGAATATGAATGGTTCTGAATATTATCATCTATTTGATTTGTTTAATGCTTTCATAACATTTCCCCCCTTCATATAATTCATCTTGACTTTCATACAATCAAGGAGACATTTTGACAAACAATATGGAATCATACCATATGACTGAATATCTAAATTATAAACATTATGGATTGCTATATACAACTTAGAAAATCCGAACAATGCACATTTAATCCTCTAACCTTAGTGAACAACAGAAATTAAGAACTCAAAAATTGTAACAGCTGAAAGTGAAACGATGAATTTCAGTATAAATACCTTCTTGTTATACAAGGATTGTGATGCAATGATCTGACCATTCAGATTACAACAGAAAATAGACTTCAACAACAATTCTTCATTTAGCATACAACTCCAAATTACAATAACACACCAAGACTAGCATCCCAATATTTGCCTACTAATTGCAAAATAAATTCAAGCAGGACTTTAAATCTGCATATTAGATATCAATCTCCATCACCCGGCTATGAGAATTCATATGCAAAGATACTTGGAACAATATAGGTGATGCCATAGGAGATATGAGCAAAAATGAGGGTTTTTTTTTGTTAGTAGACTTCATAAATTTGCTTGTCAAACCTTGGGGATTGATCTGTTGACATAATTTAGTTGTCATTGGTGAAGTCATAGGCAAACATCAATCCCACTAGAACCCACCGGAACACCGGTACGTCACACTGGTACTCATAATTGTGAACCGGTAGACTAAACAAGGAAGAGGTGTACTTTAACCGGTCACGCTTATACCGGTCTAGGTTATTCCAACCGGTCGTGGGAAACACGCGGGGAACAGATGACTAACCGAGCACAAGTTCTTTACTGGTTAAGTGCATGATAATCCGAACTGGATTATACGGAGCGCTTTCAGTTACATTGGAGTTAGCTTTTTTAGTGGAACTAGAGTTAGATTTGTTTTTTCAGCGAATTTTCGAGGTAAGCTCAGAATCAGTTTGCAAGCTTTTTTTGCATGCGTGATTTATGAAAGAGTTTATAGCTTGGTGGATCTATGAGATGTATTTTTATTAAGATTGATCTCTTATAAATACAGGTCATAGGATATGAAAGATTTGTTGTTGAATATCAAGAGAAGGAGAGATAAATTTTCTGAGAGGAGTTACAGTCACGAGAGGTGAAAGACAAATAAATGTTCAACAACCAAGCAGAGTAAAGGGTAATAGGTATGATCTGATTAGATAGAAAGTGTCATCATAAGATCATTGCTTTAGATTATGAAGCATATTCAAATCCCTTAATTAGGGTGAACCCTAACAGGTTCTTTGTAGAAATCCCTTTACCAAGTAACATCTTTATTGGTGTTGAAAGTCCTCTTACAAGGCGACTCCTAATAGGGTCAAGATCCTAGCAGATCTTCTATCAAATCCCTTAACCGGGTAGCACTCTTACCAGTGCTTCGTAAGCCTCTAACAGGGTGTCCTTATTACTGCAGTAGTAAAGTTGTGGGTTTTGTCCCACCATGGTTTTGTCCTTCTAACCGAGGGTTTCCACGTATATATGTTGTGTTGACATTTCAATTTCTGTTTATGAGTGCTATTATATTTTTTTAAATTTGCAAGAATATATATAGAAGGTTAAATTGAAGTAGAAATTGTATTTATTGATTCACCCCCCCTCTCAGTAATCAGTTAGGATTAACAATTGGTATCAGAGCCTTTGGTTCTCAAGATATAAAACTTAAGTGCTTCAGTAAAGATCATGGAAGGTTATAGGTATCAAAATCAGTTTGAGGAAGCCAATGACATAATTCCCTCTCTTGAGAATAGACTTAGGAGGTCTCTTGCAAAGAGAAAAGAGCTGGCTCTACAACTGAGTGAAAGCAATGAAACAATTGAGGAATTCTCTGGGCAAAGTGGATCTGATGAAGCAGAAGAGGCAGTCTCTGATCTTATGGAGAAAAATCATAGTCTAATCGATCAGATCTTCAATCTGAAAAGGGAGCAGGAAAGTAATGTTTTGACAATGACTGAAATCATTGAAGACAAAAGAAAAGATGAAGATGAAAGGAACAGTGCTGTAAAATCACTAGTGACCTCTGAAAGAGCAAGAAATCTGGCAGAAGATGTGGTAAGAGAAAGTGATGTTCTTGTATTACAACTTCAAGAAGACATGCAGATCATAACTCAAAAGAATGTAATTATGCATAAGAACTTGCATGATAAAGATGATGCATGCAAAAGGTTGGCTATTGAATTGTACCAACTAAAAGAACAGATGAAAACTCTTGAAGAGAGAAATGAGACACTTTTTAATGACCCTTACTATAAAGGCCACTAAAACCCCCAAATCTGAACTGAGACAATTCGTCAAACACTTGGCAAGCAACTGACTTGTTTGTTTGAGATGTTGTGTTTCAATGTGATAATCGTTTTGGGCATCAAATGCAATTGAGATAACTATACCAATATGCAACAATAGAGAACAATGCAAGGACCTTTATGAACTTACTAAAATCTGATTACAATGTTCAATAGATTGATTATTTTGAATACATATAACTGTTCATGAACAATGGAAATAGCAAGTTTATTCAATGCACTTCTTTGACTCCCTACAAGTACTATCTCAACTATGACAGTTCAATTACAATGGATTAATATTCTGAGACTGATTATAACTAATTCTGCACTGAATATAACAGTGACAGTACATATGCAATTACACACAAATTTGACATCCAATTGCAACACACAAAAACCTGGAATGTTTGCACTTTGGAAGACCAGAATTGATGATGCCAATAGCTGATGTAGTCACCTCCAACCGTACCCAAACCGAGCCCAAATGCTGCTGCTGTGCCAGAACTGGACAGGGCCGTACCAGGCCGTACATGTACGGTTCCTGCAGAAAATAAATGCAGGGTTTTTGGAACCCCAAAATGATATGAATCTGATCGCCAATGATGTACTAATGTCCTCACCCAAGCATAAAAATTATCTCCAAGGGGTTTAGGAGATATGAGTAAAAATCTGATTCTAGGCCCTGATATGGATAGTCTGAAAATGTGCCAAATGATCTTCAACTATCACCAAAATGATTCACCAATGCAAGAGGTGAATTCAAACCCTTATTTCAACCACAAACAAACCCTTTCAACAATTTCTCAATGAAGTACCAATGAGATGGCTGAGTACCAACTCCAACTTGCAACCCTTCAGTAGATATTTCACTACCTCAGTTATGCCAATCTAGGGGAGTGATCGTTCCCAAAGATCGAATAGTATTTGCAGACCGAAAAGACTACAAATTGCTTCACAATGAAGAAGTAGAAGAAATCCCAAATCCAAGCATGTAGAAATGATAGCCCAAGCCCTCTATTTATTCTTTTTCTTGAGAAGTTACTAGAACTTCTAGAAACATCTAATTATAATGTACTTTATAATAAAATAACATTATAATAATAAAGTACATTTCTCAACTCAAAAATATAACAATGTAGGCCAAGATGTCTCATAACCGAATGTAGGCCCAACTAGACTGAATGTAGGCTCAAACTGGATGTAGGCTTTGCCGAATGTAGGCTCTGTCGGCAATAAGCAATCAAATGATCCACACAATGACTCTCTCTCCAAACTATTTGCCTACGAGAGTCGATTATAGGCAAACCTGTCATGAAAGAACATGTCTCTAGAAAGGGGACATGACACACTTAGAATGTACAATGAAAGCTTAGAAAAGCTTGATGAGCAATTGAGGGCTCAAAGAAAGCACAAAGATCCCACAGGACTTGGGCACATCGGTCAAAGTAGCAAAGAAAACGGTGAGTCCTCTAAAGTCAAGCATGGCAAGATGGAAAAGAAGAAATTGATAGAAGAAAAAGGTAAAAAAACCTTCAAAACCTCTTGCAAACATTGTGGTAAACCGGGTCATAAAACAAATGACTGCAGAAACGCACTAGTGAAACCATTCATTTCTAATAGTTATTGCAGCAACTGTTACAAGTATGGTCACAGGACCTTTGAATGTAGGTCTCGCTCCAACAGTGTGTCCAGTGGAAGGAGAGGAAGTTTCAAGGGTTACTGCTATACATGCAACAAGTTTGGACACAAAGCTGAAGAATGTAGTTCCAAAACCATGGCATTCAAATCCCCACCGAGACCAGTATTCCATAATAGGAATATAAACCAGAGCACAACCAACTGTGCTAGCTGTGGACCATTAGGCCATAGCAATTCTCAATGTCACTCACCCAAGAATATGGAAAGAAGGGTAAATCCATGGAGGGCAACCGGAATGGCTTGTTACAACTATAACAAGATTGGACATTTGGCCAAGGAATGCAGGAACTAGCCATTGAACAAGAGAAAAGGACTGGCTAAACCAGTCAAAAAGAACTTGACTCCTAACCAAAAGAATAACAAGGTAAAAGAGACTGAAAGGAAAGTCAAGAAGATTTGGTTCAAAAAGGAAACAAAGAGCTCCGCTAAGGAGAAAATGAAGGTAAGGTCATCATCTGCTAATGGTGATATCTCTTCAGCAAATTGAGCCTAAGGGCTTAAAGAGAACAGGTAGCCTGCCTACTGTTCACGGTGGAACTGGTGAGTAATGATCTCACACAGTCAAGAAGTGCAACTGGGAAAAAGTCACCGGTCTATCAGGTTAACCGGACAGGTTAGTGCTTCATGGTCCCAACCGGTGCTGAGAGGGGAGGGGTGAATCAACACTCACTAAAAGTTCAACACAGATATGATATCAAGTAACTAAAATTGTAAGAACAGATTCTATCACAGAAATAGCTATCACACAATCAAGCAATAAACAACACTAGATTTATCACGTGGAAACCCAAATCGGGAGAAAACCATGGTGTGAGTAAACCTCACAAATTTTGCACTCTTCTGAAGTGCGCCCTATAAGGAGCCTTCCCTGTTAAACGATTACAAATGCACTGTTAGATGCGACCCGGTTAAGGGATTTAATGAATAAGGCCTGTTAGAACCTGCCTAGTTAGAGGTCTTAGAACACCTAAACAAATGTCACCTGGTTAAGGGATTTAATACAAGGGACCTATTAATGTCCACCCAAAATACTGGGATTTCGCTATTGCAATTGTTAGAGAGCAATAGAGGGTTTGATCTTTTAATGATGACTTTGCTGAGCCTGGTAAGATCGCTGTTTTGTTCAATTGAGAATCATCATCGGTCACTGCAGGTATGTTCTCCTTGGCTGTTGTGCTTCTTTGCACAATCTACTTTCTTCTCCTCTCTTCACCTTAGTAGCTTCTTTAGCGTACAGGTTCACTCTTTTCTTTGGCAGAGTGAAGGCAAACTATATTCGTCTCAAACAGAGGAATATATAGACTTCTTGCCCTTTCTGCTTTTTACATGCACGACCTGTTTAAAGATCACCTTCGGATCCATCACCCAGTGGTGTCTAAGTTCACTGAGAAAACATCCGATGCATGCCATGCTTTTTCCGCTTTATAAAGGACGACAGATGCATGTCAGAAACTATCTTTCACAAGAGATATCTTCAAGTTTTAAAGCCACAAACTTCGGCATTAAAACCTTCAATCGCACCTGGCACCGATCATCATGATAACTTAAAGTCTACCAGATTTTGTGCAACAAATCCCGATCAAAGAGTCAGACAACTGTTGGTTGATTGTGACTATCCCCGGTTCATCACTCGTGATGAAATCTTCGCTGATCGGTTCATATCCTTAGGTTGTGCACAGGTAAGAACCTTAACCTATTACCAACCTGTTTGTACTTGCTGTACCGGTAGCAACCTTTCCTTGATCCTTGTTATCGGTTCCACCTTCCTTGGTCCCTGGTTGCTCTGATGATCAGTTAGTAAGAACCTTAAACTGTCACCAACCCATTTGTACTTGCTGTACTGGTAGCACCCTTTCCTCGGTTCTTGTTACCGGTTACCAGTTTCACCTTCCGTTGTCCCCGATTGCTCTGATCATCAGTAAGAGCTTTATTAGTAACAGAGTCAGTGCTTCCTCTTTCTTACTATGTGTTATCGGTCTCCAAGCTAGTCTCTCCTTGTGTTTATTATTTGTTGATCTGTCCTTGGTTTTTAGACATAACTGACAATCACTCTTTGCTAATCAATGACAAAACCAGTTTGCCATATACCGGTTACATTCCTTACCAGTTGATCTCCTAATGCAAACAATCTCCCCTTTTGGAATTGATGGCAAAACTATAACAAACCATAACATTACCGGATCTCCACCGGTCATAATCTCCCTCTTTGACAATAATGCCAAAGGCTAGTCAGAAAGACTACCTTAATGAAATCCGCTCCCCTTATGAGCAGCAGTCCTATTCATCAATCCTGTTAGGATGAGGCTGAATCGTTTGTTGAAGCACAATGAATTGATGAACATCTTTGTTTAATTACTGAAGATCAGGAGGGGACATCACCTCTAATTTACCTCTGAGATACTCAAATGTACTATTTGGTAATGGCTTTGTGAATATATTAGCAACCTGTTCTTTTGTGGTAACATATTCCAATCTTACTTCTTAATTTTGAACTTGCTCTTTCAAATAGTTAAACTTTATAGCAATGTGCTCTGTTTTAGAGTGCATGACAAGATTTTTAGATATGTTTATTGCACTTGTACTGTCACAGTATATTGCAATGGGTTCAGGTATCTGTTCTTGGATTCCTTCCAATATCTGTTTGATCCAGATCACCTGTGTGCAATTGATTGTAGCAACAACATACTCAACTTCTGCCGTGGACTGTGACATGCATTTGTGTTTCTTACTTGTCCATGACACGATCCTTTCTCCAAGAAAGAATGCACCTCTACTTGTGCTCTTTCTGTCATAAATATTATCAACCCAATATGCATCAGTGAATACCTTTATTTGGAAGCCTCCCTTGTGAGGAAACCATAGGCCATAGTCCTCAGTGCCCTTCAGGTATCTGAAAATTCTCTTCATTGCTATTAAGTGTGTGTCTTGCTACGATGCCTACTGCATGTGCTATGTTTGGTCTACTATCCACTGCATACGACAATTTGTCAATCATAGACCAATACAATGTCTCATTTACTTCTTTTGCATCATCTTCTTTTGATAACTTGAGGTTAGTTATCATTGGTGTACCAGCCGGTCTGGATTCTTCTAGCCCAAAGGATTTAAGAATTTCTTTGACATACTTGGACTGAGAAATAAAGATACCTTCTTTGAGCTAATGGACTTGTAATCCAATGAAGAACTTTATGACTCCAATCATGGAAATTTCAAACTCTTTCTTCATCTCCTCAGTAAAGACTTTGCTCATCTTGTCATCTCCTCCAAAGATGATGTCATCCACAAAAAATTTAGCAATCAAGTTCCCTTCTTTTCCAGTCTTGAGATACATATTGCTGTTATCTCCTGTTCTTGTGAATCCTATAGTCAGGAGGTATGAATGCAATCTTTCATACCAAGCCCTTGGGGCTTGTTTTACCCCATAAAGAGCCTTTTCCAGTTTACAGACTATACCACTCTTCTCTGTGGATGAGAAGCCTTCCGGTTATTCTATGTAAACTTCCTCCTCCAATATACCATTCAGGAATGTAGACTTTACATCCATCTAGTATACTTTAAACCTTTTATGAGCAACATAAGCAAGTAGGATTCTCACTCCTTCCAGTCTGGCCACAGGTGCAAAAGTTTCACCATAATCCAGTCCTGCCTCTTGTGCGTATCCTTTACAGACTAATCTTGCTTTGTTCCTTATCACCTTTCCTTCATTCAATTTGTTTCTGTAGACCCACTTGGTCCCAATGACATTCTTGTTCTGTGGTTTTGGAACAAGAATCCATGTTTCATTCTTCTCAATTTGCTCAATCTCTTCTTCCATTGCCTTGACCCAGTTTTCATCCTCTAGAGCCTCCCTGGTGGTTTTTGGCTCTATGTTGGAAAGTAAGCAAATATTTTCTCTAGCCTTTCTCTTGGTCAAAATATTAGCATGTTTGTGACCTATAATGTTATCAGCGGAATAATATGTGACATACCTTGGCAGAACCGGTTGGTGTTCCTGGTTTATATCTTCCGGTTGAGCAATTTCTCCAGCATGGTCATGAATAATTTCCTATTCATCATCTAGAGTTGGTCTTATGTTCTCAGGTACATCATCTTGCTCCAAGGGTCTGATTAGCTGCTCTTGTCCTTCATCAACAACACTCATTTCATTGAATTCCAGATGATTTTCAGCATTTTGATCCTAATGAATGTCGTACTCATTATGACTAATTTTACTTCTGGTTTTGAATATTCATCAATCTTCACATTGATACCTTCTACTATTTTTCCTGTCCTCTTATTCAGAAACCGGTAGGCTTTACTCTTGGTAGAATAACCCAAAAATATGCCTTCATCACTCTTTGACTCAAACTTGCCAGAATACATCTCTTTTAATGTAACATTTACTACCAAAAATTTTGAAGTAGCCTACTCTAGGAGTGCGACCGAACCATAATTCGTAGGGAGTCTTACCGGTTCCTTTCTTAACTTGAACTCGGTTCAGTGTATACATAGCAGTGCTGATAGCTTCTCTCCAGAAGTGATGGGGGAGATCCTTCTGAATCATTAGGGTTCTAGCACAGTCAATCAGAGTCCTGTTTCTTCTTTTAGTGACTCCATTTTGTTGCGGGGTTCTTGGTGCAGACAACTGCCTTTTTATTCCTTGTTCCTCTTAGTAGTGAACGAAGTCTTGAGAGGTGTATTCACCTCCTTTGTATGATCTCAGACACTTCAAGCTTTCACCGGTCTCCTTCTCTACTCGAGCCTTATAGATTTTAAACATGTGAAAGGCCTTTGAATTTTCTCTAAAAAAAGTGTCCACATCATTCTTGAGAAATCATCTACAAAAAACATAAAATACATGTCTCCATAGTAGCTCTTTGTTCTCATAGGTCCACACAAATTTGTGTGTACGAGATCCAAAATATTTTCAGTAGAAAAGGATTTACTACTGAAACTTGTTCCTGTTAGTTTTCATAACTGACAATCCTTACAAATATGTCTTTCAGGTTTTGTAATCTCAGGAAGCCCTTTGACTGACTTCTTCTTGCTCAGTTTGACAATGTTGTGAAAGTTTATGTGGAAGAGCCTCTTATGCCACAACCAACTGTTGTCCTCTTGGGTTACAAAACATATTTTGTTTGTCTTACCTTTTACTAATTCTATGAGGTAAACTCCCTCCATTGAGTTCAAATAGAACAGGTTCCCTTTACTCTGTCTACGGATAGCAACATGAACTCCTGATTGGTTCTTGACAACACAAGAACCTTGCCCGAACTCCAACTGGTATCCCTTGTTGTTTGGTTGAGCGACACTCATTAGATTGTACTTGTGTCCTACCCAGCACACATCCTCACATACAACTTCATTGCCCAGTGCAATTGAGCCTTTACCTTTGATAGCACAGGGAGCATTATTACCAAAGGTTAGCGATCCACCATCATTGAGCTTTAGGCTGATGAACTTGTTCTTATCACTAGTCATGTGGTGAGTGCATCCACCATCAATGATCTAGTCATCGTGCTGATGAGATCTTGAGATAAGTGCGATTTCACTTATCACTTGCCTTTCTTCTTTTATTGCAGCAAAGACAATTTCTTCATCTTCAGAATCTTCAGATTCATTGTCCATGATTCCTTCTGCAAGGTAGCACTCTTTCTTTGCTTTGTTCTTGAATCGGATGCTCCTCTTTATTTTTATTATCTGGACATCTTGCAACAATGTGTCCTATCTTATTGCAAGAAAAGCATTTTAGTGGAAGTTTACCTTTGTACTTTCCTTTTCCTTTTGGAAATCTCCTTGCGATGAGGGCTTCAAACTCATCTTGCTCCATCTCTTCAGAGAGAAGATTTTCAACAAAACTTCCAGCGTTACCGATAGAACTATTACCGGTTTCTCTTCCTTTCTTGGTGGAAGAGGTATTGACAGAAGATTTAAAAGAAGCTTCTTGCATGTGCAAACTGTTATCATAATTGCTCAATTCAAATGCAGTCAACTTTCCGATTAGGGAGTCAAGAGTGACTTGAGCCATGGTCACTGATCTGAGCTCTTGTATGGCTGAGATTTTGATCGCATATTGTGGCCTCAGCGTTCTCAGTATTTTGCTTATCACATCTTCCTCACTCAGTGTTCCTCCAGTACTTTTGATGGATTTCATCAATTCTTTGATACTATTGTTGTAGTGCTCAATATCCTCTCCATTCATTCTCATATCATCATATTTGCCTCTGAGGCTTTCCACCTTTTCTCTTTGAACATGTGGGTCACCACCATATACTGTTTGAAGCTTAGCCCACATCTTGTGAGTAGTAGTTAGATTTTCAATCTCTGCATAGACATAGTTAGGTAGCGTGCTTGCTATCATTTCCATTGCAACTGTATGCTCTGTGTTGATCGTTTGTTCATCAGGTGTAAAGGTGTGGGTGGGTTCAGAGTACTCATGAGTTACATGAGTCCAGTATTGATCTCCAGTGGTTTTTATGTACAACTTCATTTTGCTACACCATAGAGTGAAGTTTTCCTTTGAAAACTTTGGTCCTTCCTTCCTCGTCATTTGATCTTTTTCCTATTGCGGTTAAGTAGCTTAAAAAAAAGCAACTAGGCTCTGATTCCAATTGATGGTCCCAACTGGTGCTGAGAGGGGAGGGGTGAATTAACACTCACTAAAATTTCAACACAGATCTAGTATAAAGTAACTAAAACTTTAAGTAGAACAGATTCTATCATAGAAATAGCTATCACACAATCAAGCAATAAACAACACCAGATTTATCACGTGGAAACCCAAATCGGAAGAAAACCACGGTGTGAGTAAACCTCACAAATTTTGCACTCTTCTGAAGTGCGCCCTGTATGGTCCCTTCCATATTAAAGGATTACAATCGCACTGTTAGATGCGACCCAGTTAAGGGATTTAATGAATAAGGCATGTTAGAAGCTGCCTGGTTAGAGGACTTAGAACACCTAAACAAATGTCACCCGGTTAAGGGATTTCATACAAGGGACCTATTAATGTCCACCCAAAATATTGAGATTTTGCTATTGCAATTGTTAGAGAGCAATAGAGGGTTTGATCTTTTAATGATGGCTTTGCCGAGTCTGATAAGATCGCTGTTCTGTTCAACTGAAAATCATCACCAGTCACTGTAGGTATGTTCTTCTTGGCTGTTATGCTTCTTTGCACAATCTACTTTCTTCTTCTCTCTTCACCTTAGTAGCTTCTTCAGCGTATAGGTTCACTTTTTTCTTTGGCAGAATGAAGGCAAACTATATTCGTCTCAAACAGAGGAATATATAGACTTGCCCTTTTTGCTTTTTACATGCACGACCTGTGTAAAGATCACCTTCGGATCCATCACCCAGTGGTGTCTCAGTTCACTAAGAAAACATCCGATGCATGCCATGCTTTTTCCTCTTTATGAAGGAAACGACAGATGCGTGTCAAAATCTTTCCTTCATAAGAGATATCTTCAATTTTTATAGCCACAAACTTCGGCATTAAAACCTTCAATTGCGCATTGCACCGATCATCATGATAACTTAATGTCTACCGGATTTTGTACAACAAATCCCGGTCCCTGTATAGGTTCTATTAAGGCAAAACATTGTGTGGCCCATGACCACGTTGCCATGGCTGAAGACTGCTTCCATCTGTCGAGATGAAACTTCCTTCGGTCCTCCATTCGACATCCCTCTCAGCACAATCTTTTTGCCATTCACCTCGAAGAACTCCATTTGTTTGAAACTCTGTGTGTATTCGTTCAATGTTTCCATCCACTATATGCCCAGAATGACTTCCATGTCATCCAAATCGACCACGAAGAAATCATCTGTCACTTTGTGGTTTCCCATGGTTATGCTTGATTGCGGAACCAGATGGGTGCATTTTAACAGGTTTCCTTTTGCCACCTTGACGTTGAATCCCTGGTGTGCCTCCATACACAAACTCCGCCGACTCACCAGCAATGAGTTAATGAAGTTGAGCGTGGCTCCGCTGTCAAGCATGACCACGACCCATTGCCCTTGGAGGGTACCCCATACCCGGAATATAGTACACCTTGGAGTTCCCGCCAGTGTAGCAATGGCGCCTCCTCTCTTCAAGAGTGTGGCTATCCTTTCTGTGCAATTGATGTTTACCTCTCTAGAAGCTTGCTGTTCATCCCCTTCAACTTCGGGTGCCTGTTCCTCCTCGTTGTCGGACAATATGTCAATGTAATGGATTTTTCCTTTTCCAAGGCATCGATGTCCCGTTACCGATGGCTCCTTACAGTTGAAACAAAGTTTCTTCCTTCTGAGTTCCTGCCTAGTTGCCTCATCCAACGGGGTCTTCTTAGGTGGGGGTCTGTTTTCATTCTCCCTTTGAGCGATAGGTGGTTTCCACTGTGAGTAATATTTGGTTAAAGAAGAAGAGGATGTCGCCATGTCGCGTGCCTTCTTAATTGCCTCCGTGAGTGTGATGGGGTCAAATCCCTTCACACAACCCTTTAAAGGTTTTGCCAACCCATCCATAAATAGTACTGATGGTCCCAATCGATGCTGAGAGGGGAGGGGTGAATTAGCACCCACCAAAACTTCCAAAAACAAATCTAATGTAATGTAACTAAAACTGTAAGTAGAAAAGATTCTAGAACAGAAATAAGTATCACACAATCAAGAATAAGCAACACTAGATTTATCACGTGGAAACCCAATCTGGGAGAAAGCCACAGTGTGAGAAAACCTCACAAAATTTTGCATTGTTCTGAAGTGCGCTGTAAGGATCATTCCTTGTTAAAGGATTACAAATGCATTGTTCGATCTGACCCGATTAAGGGATTTGATACAATAAGGCCTGTTAGAGCCTGCTTGATTAGAGGACTTAGAACACCTAAAGAAATGCCACCCAGTTAAGGGATTTAATACAAGGGACCTGCTAATGTCCACCCAAAATACTGGGATTTGGCTATTGCAATTATCAGAGAGCAATAGAGGGTTTGATCTTTTGATGATGGCTTTGGTGAGCCTGATAAGATTGCTGTTCTATTCAACTGAGAATCATCACTGGTCATTGCAGGTATGTTCTCTTTGGCTGTTGTGCTTCTTTGCACACTCTACTTTCTTCTCCTCTTTTCACCTTAGCTTCTTCAACATACAAGTTCACTCTTTTCTTTGACAGAATGTGGGCAAACTATATTCTTGTCAGGCAGAGGAATATATAGACTTTTTGCCCTATTTGCTTTTTACATGCATGATCTGTTCAAAGATCACCTTCGGATCCATCACCCAGTCAAGTATTAGGTCACTGAGGGAACATTCGATGCATGCTATGCTTTATGTGCTTTATGAAAGAAACGGTAGATGTGTGTCAAGAGCTTTCCTTCACAAGAGATATCTTCATGTTTTAATGCCTCAAAATCCGGCATTAAAACTTTCAATCGTTGTACCGATCGTCTTGATAACTCAAAGTCTATCGGATTTTGTGCAACAAATCCTGGTCAAAGAGTCAGACAACTGTTTGTCGACTATGACTTTTCCCGGTTCATCAGTCAAGTTCATCTTTAGGTTGTGCACAGGTAAGAACTTTAACCTATCACCATCCCTTTCACTAGTTGTACCAGTTGCATCCTTTCCTCGGTTCCTGTTACCAGTTACCGGTTGTATCTTCCTTGGTGACCGGTTGCTCTGATGATCGGTTAGAGCATTATTAGTAATAGATATAGTCTCTTCTTATTTGCACAGTGTCACCGGTTTCCAAACCAGTCTCTCCTCGTACTTATTGTTGTCGGCTGTGTCTGTCCCTGCTTCACAGATCGAATAGTGGTATCATTAGTCATGAACGAGAAAACCTTTTAGCCAATCAATGACAATACCTCTTTTCCCATGTATCGGTTGCATTCTTACCGGTTAATCAACTAATGCCAACAATATCCCCCTTTGGCATTGATGGAAAAACCATAACAAATCATGACATTACCGGATTTCTACCTCTACCTGTCATACTCTCCCGCTTTGACAATAATGCCAACGGCTAGTTAGAAAGACTGCCTTAATGAGATTTGCTCCCCCTACGAGCAACAGTCTTATTCATCAATCCAATTAAGATGATGCTGATTCCTCTATTGAAGCATAATGAATTGATGAACACCTTTGCCTATTTACTGATGATCAGGAAGGGGTATCACCCCTATTTTACCTCTAAGATACTCAAAAGTATTCTTCAGTAATGGCTTTGTGAATATGTCAACAATCTGTTCTTTTGTGGGAACGTACTCCAATCTAACTTCTTTATTTTGCACCTGCTCTCTCAAATAGTGATACTTTATAGCAATGTGCTTTGTTTTTTAGTGCATGATAGGATTCTTAGATATGTTTATTGCACTTGTATTGTCACAGTAAATTGCAACGGTTCAAGTATCTGTCCTTGGATTTCTTCCAATATTAGTTTTATCCAGATCACCTGTGTGCAATTGACTGCCGCAACAACATACTCAACTTTAGCTATGGATTGTGAAATGCAGTTTTGCTTCTTGCTAATCCATGACACAATCCTTTCTTCAAGAAAGATTGCACCACCACTTGTACTCTTTCTGTCACCAATATTACCAGCCCAATCTGCATCAGTGAATACCTTTATTTGGAAGCCTCCCTTGTGAAGAAATTATAGGCCATACTCTTCAGTGCCCTTCAGGTATCTGAAAATTCTCTTCACTGCTATTAGGTGTGTCTCTTTTGGATTAGCAGAGAATCTTGCTACAATCCCTACTGCATGTGCTATGTCCGGTCTACTTTGTACTGCATACTGTAATTTTCCTATCATAGACCGATACAGTCTCTCATTTACTTCTTTTGCATCATCTTGCTTTGATAACTTGAGGTTAGTTATCATAGGTATACCAACCGGTTTGGATTCTTCTAGCCCAAAGGTTTTAAGAATTTATTTTACATACTTGGACTGAGAAATAAAAATACCTTCCTTTAGCTTATGGACTTGTAGTCCAATGAAGAATTTTATGGTTCCTATCATGGACATTTCAAACTCTTTTTTCATCTCTTCAACAAAGGCTTTGCTCATCTTGTCATCTCCTCCAAAGATGATGTCATCCACAAAAATTTCAGCAATCAAGTTCCCTTCTTTTCCAGTCTTGAGATACATATTGTTGTTATCTTCGGTTCTTGTGAATCCTATTGTCAAGAGGTATGAATGCTGTCTTTCATACCATGCCCTTGGGGCTTGTTTTAGCCCATAAAGAGCCTTATTTAGTTCACAAACCATACCACTCTTCTTTGTGGATGAGAAACCTTCCAGTTGTTCAATGTAAACTTCTTCCTCTAATATGCTATCCAGGAATGCAAACTTTACATCCATTTGGTATACTTTGAATCTTTTATAACCAGCATAAGCAAGTAGAATTCTTATTCCTAATCTGGCAACAGGTGCAAACATTTCACCATAATCCAGTCCAGCCTCCTGTGCAAATCCTTTGCAAACCAATCTTGTTTTGTTCCTTATCACTTTTCCTTGTTCATTTAATTTGTTTCTGTAGACTCACTTTGTCCCAATGACATTCTTCTCCTGTGGTCTTGGTACAAGAATCGAAGTATCATTTTTCTCTATTTGCTCAATCTCTTCTTCCATGGCCTTGATCCAGTTTTCATCTTCCAGAGGCTCCATGGTGGTTTTTGGCTCTATGTTGGAAAGAAAACAAATACTTTCTCTAGCCTTTCTTTTGGTAAGAATATTAGCGTGCTTGTCACCTATAATGTTATCAGTGGAATGATATGTGACATACCTTGGAAGAACCGGTCAGTGTTCTCGGTCTAATTCTTTCGGTTGAGCAATTTCTTTAGCATGGTCATGAACAACTTCTTGTCCATCTTCTTGAGTTGGTCTTGCATCTTCAGGTACATCATCCTGTTCCAGAGGTTTGTTTTTATGCTCTTCTCCTTCATCAGCAGTAGTCATTTCATTGAATTCCAAATGATTTTCAGCATTGTGATCTTGCAGACTATTATATTCATTATGACTGATATTTCCTCTTGGTTCTGAATATTCATCAATCTTCACATTGATACTCTCTACTATTTTTCCTATTCTCTTATTCAGACACCGGCAGGCTTTACTCTTGGTAGAATAACCCTGAAATATTCCTTCATCACTCTTTGGCTCAAACTTACTAGAACACACATCTCTTTTAATGTAACATTTACTACTAAAAATTTTGAAGTAGCGTACACTAGGAGTGTGACCGAACCATAATTCATAGGGAGTCTTACTGGTTCCTTTCTTGACGTGAACTCGGTTCAGTGTGTAAACAACAGTGCTGATAGCTTCTCTCCAGAAGTGATGTGGGAGATCCTTTTGAATCATTAGGGTTCTTGCACAGTCAATCAACGTCCCGTTTCTTCTTTTTGCTACTCCATTTTGTTGAGGAGTTCTTGGTGCAGACAATTGCCTTTTTATTCGCTGTTCCTTATAGTAGTGAGTGAACTCTTGAGAGGTGTATTCACCTCCTCTGTCTGACCTTTAGACACTTCAAGCTTTTACTGGTCTCCTCCACTCGAGCCTTGTAGATTTTGAACATGTGAAAGACTTCAAATTTTTCTCTAAGAAAGAGTGTCTACATCATTCTTGAGAAGTCATCTACAAAAAGCACGAATTACCTGTCTCCATAGTAGCTCTTTGTTCTCATAGGCCCACACAAATCTATGTACAAGATGCAGAACATTTTCAGCATAAAAGAATTTATTACTGAAACTTGTTCTTGTCAGTTTTCCTAATGGACAATCCTTACAAATACCTCTGTCAGGTTTTGTAATCTCAGGAAGTCCTCTAATTGACTTCTTCTTGCTCACCTTGACAATACTGTCAAAGTTTATGTGGTAGAGCCTCTTATGCCACAACCAACTGTTGTCCTTTCTGGTTACAAAACAGATCTTGTTTGTTTCTCCTTTGCCTGATGCTATTAGGCAAGCTCCTTCCATTGAGTCCAGATAGAATAGGTTCCCTTTACTTTGTCTACTGGTAGCAACATGAGCTCCTGTTTGGTTCTTGACAACACAAGAACCTTGCCCCGAATTCCAACAAGTATCCCTTGTTGTTTAGTTGAGCAACACTCATTAGGTTGTTCTTAAGTCCTACCGAGTACACATCCTCAAATGCAACATCATTGCTAAGTGCAATAGAACCTTTACCTTTGATAGCATAGGGAGCATTATTACCAAAGGTTACTGATCCACCATCATTGAGCTTAGGTTGATGAACTTGTTCTTATCACTAGTCATGTGGTGAGTGCATCCACTGTCAATGATCCAGTAATCATGCTGATGAGATCTTGAGATAAGTGCCATTTCACTTATCACTTGGCTTTCTTCTTTTATTGCAACAAATGCAATTTCTTGATCTTCAGAGTCTTCAGATTCATTGTTTGTGACTCCTTCTGCAAGGTAGCATTCCTTCTTTGCTTTGTTCTTGAATCGGTTGCTCTTGTCTTTATTATCATTGTCTGGACATCTTGCAGCAATATGTCGTATCTTATTGCAAGAGAAACATTTTAGTGGAAGTTTACCTTTGTACTTCCCTTTTCCTCTTGGAAATCTCCTAGCGATGAGTGTTTCAAACTCATCTTGCTCCATCTCTTCAGAGAGGAGATTCTCAACAAAACTTCCAACCTTACCAGTAGAGCTATTACCAGTTTCTCTTCCTTTCTTGGTGGAAGAGGTATTAATAGAAGATTTAAAAGCATCTTCTTGCATGGGTAAGCTGTTATCAAAATTGCTCAATTCAAATGCAGTCAACTTACCGACTAGGGAGTCAACAGTGGCTTGAGCGGTGGTCACTGATCTGAGCTCCTGTCTGGCTGAGATCTTGATAGCATATTGAGGCCTCAACATTCTCAGTATTTTTCTTATCACATCTTCCTCACTCAGTGTTCCTCCTGCGCTTTTGATGGAGTTCATCACTTCTTTGATTCTATTGCTGTATTGCTCAATATCTTCTCCCTCGTTCATTCTCATATCATCATATTTACCTGTACGGCTTTCTACCTTAGCTCTTTGAACATGTGGGTCACCACCATACTCTATTTGCAACTTAGCCCACATTTTGTGAACAGTTGTCAGATTTTCAATCTCTGCATAGACATGAGTAGGTAGCGTACTTGCTATCATATCCATTGCAGCAGTATGTTTAGTGCTGATCTTTTGCTCATCCGGTGTGAAGGTACCATTGAATTTGGTGTAATCATGAATTATATGATTCCAATATTGATTTCCGGTGGTTTTCATATACAGCTTCATTCTGCTACACCATAGAGTGATGTTTTCTTTATAAAACTTTGGTCCTTCCTCATCATTTGAGCTTTTTCCTGTTGCGGTTAAGCAGCCTTTTGACAAAGGAAATTTCGCTCTAATACCAATTGATGGTCCCAACTGGTGTGGAGAGGGGAGGGGTTAGTCAACACATGCTAAGACTTCCAAAAACAAATCTGATATAATGTAACTAAAATTGTAAGCAAAAAATGTTAGCAATTTGAGATTGTCATTAGTGTAAATTCACAAACACCATGCACTGGTAAAAGGTCACCGGTCACTCACGTTACTTAGAAGACACCGGTAGACAAGAAACAGAGTCTATGCACCGGTAGTTAAAGAAAAGGGAATACACCGGTAGACCGATCTAAGCTTACAGTACCGGTCTCAGAGTGCATACAAAGTTGAACCGGGAATAAAGGTTACATTGGTCTAAACTGCCTAAAGATCCGCACTGGATTCTGCGGAGCAGTTTAAGTTAAAACCGGATTATACGGAACATCCACCGTTTAGAAGTGGAGTTAGTTTTTTAACTAAAGTTAGCTTTATTTCTAAAGATGTTTTGCAAGGTAAACTCCAGATCATAACGCATACCTTTCTGTTTGTTGCATGATCTATCGCTGAGTTTACAGCTTGGCGGCTCTATAAGTTAAGGGTTTCATTACAGTGAACTCTTTTATAAATACAGGTCATAGGACGCAAGAAAAAGGTTGTTGAAGGTTGTTGAGAATTGTTGAGGAGTTAGAGCAGTGAAGAGACATCTGCGTAGAAATCACAGTCACTAGAGGTGTAAGGCATAGAGGTAGAAAAGATTCAACAGCTAGGCAAACCAAGAGAGATCAACATGTATGATCTAATCAGACAATCAGTGTCACATAAGATCATTGCTTTTATAAGGCGTGAAAGCAAATTGAAATCCCTCTATCAGGGTGGACCTAATCGGTTCGTTGTAAAATCCCCTAATAGGGTAACGTCTTTGTTGATGTTCAAAGTCTTGTAACCAGGCAGCTCTTAACAAGGTTCAGATCTTAACCAATCTTTTGTAAAATCCCTTAACCAGATAGCACCTTAACCAGTGTTTTGTAACCTCTTAACAGGGCACCTTCATTCTGCAGTAGTGACGTTGTGAGCTCTATCTCATCGTGGTTTTTTCCTTCTAACCGAGGGTTTCCATGTATAAATCTTGTGTTGATCTGTGTACTTCTTTTACAGTTATGAATGTTTGTTTTTCCTTTTCTTAGATCACAAGAAGTATAGAACAAGATTTGAATTACAGTAGAAAATAGTTCTTACTGATTCACCCCCCCCTCTCAGTAACCGGTCAACAATAGCAAAAGATTCTAGAACAGAAATAGCTATCACACAATAAACAATAAACAACACCAGATTTATCACGTGGAAACCCAATTTGGAAGAAAACCACGATGTGAGCAAACCTCACAAAATTTTGCACTCTTTTGAAGTGCGCCTTGTAAGGAGCCTTCCCTGTTAAAGGATTACAAATGCACTGTTAGATGCGACTTGGTTAAGGGATTTGATACAATAAGGCTTGTTAGAGCCTGTTTGATTATAGGACTTAGAAAACCTAAACAGAGGTCACCTGGTTAAGGGATTTAATACAAGGGACCTGTTAATGTCCACCCAAAATAGTGGGATTTGGCTATTGCAATTATCAGAGAGCAATAGAGGATTTGATCTTTTGACGATGACTTTGCTGAGCCTGATAAGATCGTTGTTCTATTCAACTAAGAATCATCACCAGTCATTGCAGGTATGTTCTCTTTGGCTGTTGTGCTTCTTTGCACACTCTGCTTTCTTTTCTTCTTTTCACCTTAGCTTCTTCAATGTACAAG
Source organism: Chamaecyparis obtusa (assembly GCA_027943335.1). NCBI lineage: Eukaryota > Viridiplantae > Streptophyta > Pinopsida > Cupressales > Cupressaceae > Chamaecyparis > Chamaecyparis obtusa. The sequence continues at coordinate 414,930 of BSBK01002271.1, read as the reverse complement.
TTCACTCTTTTCTTTGGCAGAATGAGGGCAAACTATATTCTTGTCAGGCAGAGGAATATATAGACTTCTTGCCGTATTTGCTTTTTACATGCATGACCTGTTTAAAGATCACCTTCGGATCCATCACCCAGTGGAGTATCAGTTCACTGAGAGAACATCTGATGCATGCTATGATTTATCTGCTTTATGAAAGAAATGACAGATGTGTGTCAAGAGCTTTCCTTCACAAGAGATATCTTCATTTTTTAATGTCTCAAACTCTGGCATTAAAACCTTCAATCACGCCTTGTACCGTTCGTCTTGATAACTCAAAGTCTACCAAATTTTGTGCAACAAATCCTAGTCAAAGAGTCAGACAACTGTTTGTCAACTATGACTTTCCCCAGTTCATCAGTCGAGTTCAGTTGATCAGTTAAGATCCTTAGGTTGTGCATAGGTAAGAACTTTAACCTGTCACCATCGCTTTCACTGGCTGTACCGACTGCATCATTTCCTTAGTTCTTGTTATCGGTTACTGGTTGTATCTTCCTCGGTGACCGTTTTCTTTGATGATCAGTTAGAGCATTATTAGTAACAGATATAGTATCTTCTTTTTTGCATAGTGTCACCAGTTTCCAAAACAGTCTCTCCTCCCACTTATTGTTGTCAGCTGTGTATGTCCTTGCTTCACAGCTCGAACATTGGTATCCTTGTCATAAATGACAACACCTTTTTGCCAATCAATGACAATACCTCTTTTCCCATGTACAGATTGCATTCTTATCGGTTAATCAACTAATGCCAACAATCTCCCCCTTTGGCATTGATGGCAAAACCATAACAAATCATGACATTACCAGATTTCTACCTCTACTGGTCATACTTTCCCCTTAGACAATAATGCCAAAGGCTAGTCAGAAAGACTACCTTAATGAGATCTGCTCCCCTTACGAGCAACAATCTTATTCATCAATCCAGTTAAGATGAGGCTTATTCCTCTGTTGAAGCATAATGAATTGATGAACACCTTTGCCTATTTACTGATGATTAGGAAGGGGTATCGCCCCTAATTTACCTCTGAGATACTCAAAAGTATTCTTCGGTAATGGCTTTGTGAATATGTCAGCAATCTATTCTTTTGTGGGAACATACTCCAATCTAACTTCTTTATTTTGCACCTTCTCTCTCAAATAGTGATACTTTATAGCAATGTGCTTTGTTTTTGAGTGCATGACAAAATTCTTAGATATGTTTATTGCATTTGTACTGTCACAGTAAATTGGAATCGGTTCAGGTATCTGTTCTTGGATTCCTTCCAATATCTATTTTATCCAGATCACCTATTAATCAACTAATGCCAACAAGTACCACCAATCGTCTTTCTGAAATATCTGTTACTAGGACAAACATTCTCTGAAATTCCGTTATGTAACCATCGACTGTGCCAGATTGCTTCAATTGAGCCAACTCTTTGAAATTCAGTGCTGGATCTCTTTTGTCAAAATGATCTATCAGTCTCTCAGTGAATTCTGCTTAGGAATTTATTTGATTTGGGCCAAGAGTAACCATGCCATGAGGCCACCATTCGTGGGCTACTCCTTCCAGATGTAGTGCAGTAAATTTGATGGCCTCATTTTGTGGCATAGGGTTGAGCTGGAAATATGTGTCTGCCTTTTGCACCCATGCTCGAGCTGTGATGGATTGAGACCCATCAAAGGATGACAGGTTAACCTTGCCAATCTTCTGTCTGAGAGCATCATTATGATAGCCACGCTTCTTTCCGCTAGAGTATCTCATTCTCAGCTCAGCATAATCTTTGTAGGATATATCGCCTTCCATATTTGCGTTCCTCCAATCTTCCCGAAGTTGATCTTGCAGTTCTTGGAAATTTGGTTTCTCTCTCTGTTGCTCTTCCTCCCGTGGAGAGAATGTTGGCATCGATGGTCGAGAGCGTACGGTTCGGGGATTCGCCCTTCCCGAGACAGAATTGGCACTTTGTTCAGCAGATATCTTGCCCTCAACCAAATTTCCCAGTGTTTCTTCCATGAGGCGTTGAGTGTCATTTATCTGTGCTTGGTTCCTAGTGAGCTCTCTCAAAAGAGTCATGACTTCCGCGGTAGGATGTTGGGGTTCTGCCATTCTACCAATTGAGTGATATCTTCTCCTCTTCCTGGTATAAACTTGCATTCACTACCCACAAGCTAGCAGAATCACCAACTCTGATACCACTATAATGTTCCCGACCACACTCACAGGGAAACACTATACCAGTTCCCACGCAACCTTGACACAAGTCAATTCGGATTGTATGAAGGAGGAAATGGGAGCAAGGAGGCTGTACGGTGGAAGACCGTACGAAGTTGCTAAAGGCCGTATGGGGTTGTTCGGATGTTGTACGATGTCAATGAAGAAGACCATACAAAGTTGCTAGCAAGGTCGTGAAATGGTTGTGTTGAGGCCGTACGGTGTGGTAGGTGTGAGGACCGCATGGTGGTGTTTGCACCCATACGGTGTGGCTGTACGGTGATGATGAAGGTTGTACTGTGTAGCAGAGGGGCCGTTTGGAAGATTGTACAATGGTTGGGAAATACTTTCCAAACGTTGTATGATGTAACCTTCGTGATAATTAAATGATTATTGTAGACACAGAACAATACGCAAACCAAATATATTTGTCAGAAGAAAACCTTATTGATATTATTGATGATACTTCAGATTCGCTAGACCCGACACAATAGAAGAACAGAATAGGGTGGGGGTTGAATCCCACTAAAACTGCAAATACCAAATAGGGAGGATCTTTCACCTCCGAAATGGTAGCCAACAGAATCCCAATAGGAATTCGCAAACATAAATAAAATATCAAATCTCAACATATTAATTTCATCCTACACGTCGGGTATAAATACCCGTCGGAAAACTCCCAAGGGTGCACAAATAGTGCCGACGGCAACAACTACTCCTACGCCAACAAATGAAAAAAATGGGCCCGAGATAAACTAAATCGATTGGGACCCAAATACCATTTTTTTATTATTCATTGAATGACGGGGACATTACATTGGTGAATGGCATGTGTTGACATTCTAATAGGTCAATACTCAAGATATTAAATGGATAGAATCACCGATGGAGGCAATCCACCTAAGGACTTGTGGATAGAATCGCCGATGGAGGCAATCCACACATTGAGAGTATGTTTCTATTGATTACATCATGAGGATGATGCCTTTATTGCTTACATCATATAATTGATGTTGTCAAGTGTCTTAAGTGTTGACATTAGATTGATTTATCCTCCCTAGCTAAGAGGGAGTGTTGATGTTTGTAGCATCGGTCAGATAAATAATACTAACTATATGATTATTATTATGAGAAATATATCAATATATATAATAATTGATATTACTATATATATATATATAAAGTTAGATTATAATTATTCTCATAATAACTAAATAGTTAAATTGTTAAAATAAATTAATGAATAGACATGCCCCATGAAGGGTCTCTTCTTGTCCTTGTCATGTATAAATACAGAGAGATCGATGCATTTGGAAAATACAGACAACATAACTGTGTGATTACATTTGCAATCGATCTCTAGAAATCAACATATTTAATTAACCTATTTAATAAAGTTTTTTTAGTATATGAATGTGATTTTTATGCTATTTGTATCAACAAATTCAAAATGAATCCAACTTCAATTTTTTGTTTTCCAAATCCATGATCTGAATCTGGGAACTTGAACCTGGATGCAACCAGAACTAGAAACTTAGGTATGAATTGTTTGCCCGTTGGGGTAAACTTAATATTGCATAGACATAGTACAGGAAATGTAATAAACAGTATATATCAGAGAACACTAGATGCTTTCATTAATCATTCCAATGTATGAGTACATTCACATAATGATTCCTCACCTGTAGGTGGTACATATTCATCTACTTGAAGGGGTGTGACCAAACGTCTCCAACCAACCCAACTACCGTTCGGTAATAACTAATTCCCGTTGGGACAACTTAAACTAATACATAACCTAAAGTAATCTTTCCGGCTAACATCATCCCCCCCAAAAAGGAAAGTCGGCTCCGGCGACTCACAACAAAAGGGAGATGAAATATACACACTACATAGAATAAGAAAATCACTGAGAAGAAGGGGCGGAGGGGCGTCCTTGAAGAAGTTGAAGTGCCGCTTTCACCATCAATGCTGCTTCGAGTAGTTCTTTTTTCGTCACATCACATTCCTCTCGTGTTTGCACCAAACTTGTTTCCAAAACACGCTTTTCAGTTGTAGCCTCCACTAACTCTTGTTCAAATGATACTGTCTCCCTAGCCAATTTGACCTTGATAGACACCCGTGCCGCCTTCTTCGCTTCCAACTCCTGGGTATGCTAGCCAAGTGTCGCTCTACTGCCTCCAACCAGGTGGTCAACTCCTCCCGAGCTCTCTGTGCATCCACCAAGACAGCCTCACCTCCAACCAAAACCTACGCTGAGCACCTCAAAGTGTAGTACCCCTCTCGAAAGGCTTTCTCTAGTGCTCTCTCCACCTCTGGCGTGCAGACAATCCATGCCTGCAGTAGCTCCGGTTCTCATCAACTGGTCACACTCCCCAAAGGCTAATAACTGAACTAGATAATTTCCTCGTGCCGTACAACTTCTTGTTCTTGCAAGGTTGTCATTCTTGCAATGCCTTCCCTCAAAATTTGTTGGTTCACAACCTCCAAATCTGTCTCCCTCTGCAGCTTAGGGCTTTCCTTCCAATGCTTGGCTTCAGGCTTCTCTCTCACCGTAGGAAAGAAACCCAATGCTTACGTTGATTGCTCTGATGCCCCAAATCACAATTGTAGTGTACCTCAAAAATAAAATGGGGGTCTAGGGGCAACAAACAGAAGTCCATGGGGCACACCATTTTCGTGATTTGCTTCTGATGCGATACTCTTTCTTCGAACTACTTATGGTACTTGTGCAAATGGCCATTTCTTTACTACCTCCTTATGTCCTTCCCTTTGGTACTATTCTTTATTTGTCGTCGTTTTTTTTTTAATTTTTTATAAGAATCGCCCTCGCTGCTGCCACTCCTTGCTATTTGTACGGGGTACGGAATCGCAATGCTCTTCACCTTGCATTTTATTCCTCCTTTCACCCGTGTAAGGCATCGTTCGGTTCCCTCAATTCTTCGCATACCGTACGACCTCTCTCATTTACATACTGTACGGTTTTTAACCACGTGCGGCCTTCTTATAACGATGAGTTGTCATCGTTCGATAATAGTCACCATTCGGTATCGTTCGATGACTTCACCATCCGGTACTTGCCGCCGTTCGGTGACCTCCAATGATTCTCTCTATTTTTTTGTTTTAAATTTTTTTTTAATATTTTGTTTTAAATTTTAAAAAAATAAAATAAAAATCTAATTACCTTCCGGATGCTTCTCGGGTCACCTGTATTGACGGCTCTCGGGTCACCTACCTAATCTCTCAAGTCCCTTTCCATCCTCTCGGGTGCTCTGTCCCTCCTCTCGGGTCCATCCTCTCCGGGTAAGGTTTCAATTTGGACCCATTGATGGCCGCATGCATCTCCAGTCCGTCGAGAGTCCACAACTTGACCGCCTTGTTGTAGCCGACTTCCCGAGCTTTGTATGGTTCCACCCTTTTTACTTCAAATTTTCTTGGCTTAATCTCATTCTTTCCATTGTACTTCAGCACCGGGTAGCCAGGGGAGGAACACATCTTTCGTAGGTGCTTATCGTGCCAATATTTTCTCTATTGTTGTGCGACCTTAGTTGCCCATTGTGCTATCATTCTTCTTTCATCTAATTTATTGAGAGTGTGGAACTGCTCCCTCAAGCTTTCCTTGTCGCCGAGTCTATTTTCCATGGCGATCCAAAGGGTTGGAGCCATAAATTCTACAGTGACCACAGTCTCTGGCCCGTACATAAGAAGCAGAATAAAGATTTTGAAGGCTGCGGTCTTCCACTCAGGATTCCAATTGTCGCCGACAAGAATGATCTTAGGTTCCTCTTCCTTGCCGAGATTCATTGGCTTGACAGACGACTCCTTATACTTCATGGGGTTTTGCTCATCAAATTTATGTGTCGGGACTTCGCTTACTTTCGCATCCCCTTCCTTGTAATCACCATACTCTCGGGGAAATGTATCTGGCTCTTCCTCAATACTGAGTACATTGCATGCTGGTCGGAAGAGTTTGTAGTCCTCCATTTGCCAGTGGAAGAGACCATTCATAGACTCTATATCATCCTCCAACTTTAGTACCCCTTCCTCGTTGGGCTCCATACTCTCCTTCCCTTCGTCTACTCTATCGTCCGATTTGGAGTTTGAGGAGGATGCCATTTCTTCTCCTACCATCTGCGTGGTGAGGTCAACGACAAACTTTTTGCTTCCCTTCTCGAATGATAAAATGTTTCTTTTCTAGTTGTGATTTGTTTTAGCAGCCACGAGCCACCCTCGCCCTAGGATGGTGTCGTACCCTTTCTGCTTTAGGGGAATTACTACGAAGTTGAAGATGAATGGCTATGTCCCAATGGTTACTTGTGCCATCAAGGTTCAGAGGGTTTTGATGCCACGTTGGTCAACCCCCAGTAAGTTGAAGGTCGGCGGCCACAGTGTTGGTTTCCCCAGACTCTTCCAAGTTTCTTCGGGTAGAACATTCACCCCTGATCCACCATCGACAATTGTGTTAGTGAGAATGGTACCCAAGATACCCATCTCTACTACTGCAAGATTTCGCCCACTGTTTATAGCTAGTGTCATGGGGTCCGCTGCAGAGCCGCCAAGAACCTCCGTCTGTTCCAATGCACTTGTTGGGACGTTTTGTCCTAAAAATAGGGCTGTTTTTAGATGCGGCATTGTTTCGAGTAGGTCCTTGACCTTTATCGGTATCTCCAATCGCATCATCTGCCTCAGGATGTTTTGTTCTGCCATGGCTCGAGTAGAAGTGTCGAGGGTATTTGTTAAGTCCCTTTGGTCTTGCAATTCCCTCTCAATCTTGGCCTTGGCCTCGAGTACTCTTTGTTTCTCCGTACGAGGGTTAGGATAGATGGCCTTCTTCATTTGTGCTTGTGTAATTGCTAAGATCTCCTTTTCGCTACCCCCTCTCTCCACGTCAAGGAGGTTGCAGCCGAGCTTTGGGCTGCTGGCTTCCTCATGGTCCCTCGGTCTGCACCACCGACACAATTTTTGTGGAGCGGGAGCCTCCTTCTGGCAATCTTGGGCAAAGTGTCCCCATTGGTTGCAATTTTTGCATTGTATCATTGGTCTCCCCTTCGCATCATACTGTATGCAAGGGCAGTTATTATTGTTATCATTATTCCATCTGCCTCCCCGTCCGTTATTTCTGTAGTCGCCGGATGATGCAGTATTTTGTTGACTGTCAGTTCCAGATGTGGAGGGTTGCTCTTCGATAAGCAACACTTGTTGATTCCTGGCCCTTAGATTGTAGGGACATTCTTTGGTGGAATGTCCTGCAATCTGGCAGATGTCACAAAAGGATTTCTTCGGACAAGAACCTTTGGTGTGTCCCGCTTCTCTGCAGTCCATACACCACACAAGATCTTCCTCGGTTTTTCTTGAACCTCCTTTGGTTGCCTTTACTTCTTTCTTCATCCTTTGGAGGTCTTTTTGTAAAGCATGCACTTTCTTACTTGATTCTTCCTCACTACTTTCGTACTTTATTCTTCCTCACTACGGTTATATGCATTATTGTATGATGTCGGGGGTACAATTTTCGTCTTCTTGCAGAGGGAAGTTTTTAGTCCTTCGACGAACCATTGTTTCTTTAGTTCGTCGGCTAGGGCAGATTCCATTTTTCCAATGAGTTCCTTTAGTCGCCGCCCGTAGGCTTGAACCAATTCGTTCTTTGTTAGTTTTGTGTTGTAAATTTCGGCAAGGATCTCATTGTCATCTCTCAGCAATTGAAATTCTGTCTGGAAAGCCTTCTTCACTGTGGCCCATGTTGTCAGACCAGTTTTATCCACATCGGAGTACCAGTAAATGGCCCCTTCCCTCAATGTGGCAGGGAACTGTCTGACCCACTCGTCCTGGTTTGTGGCTCCGTTGGTGGTCCATATGGTTTCACAAGTTCGGCAATGGCAAACAGGATCCTCCTTCGCTTGGCCCATGAACTTGGGCAATTTTTGTTTATTCGAGGCCATGGCTATCGGTTGTGCCCCTTGGGGTTGGAGAGGTGGGGTTTGTGTCTGCCCACCCAGGTTAAATTGCAATACAGTGGGTACCACATTCCGACTACCAAATTGTCTTCCTATGTTCGGCGTATGAGGATCAAACAGTGTGTCTTGAATATCTGGTGCTTGTGCCCCTTTAGCACCTCTAGCCGCGATGGCTCCTTCTTCACTCTTGCTTCCTATTTCCTCTATTTGTGGTGAGATGGACAAGTTTTAGAATTGTTCTCGTGTTCCCTCAATCAGATTCAACTTTTGTCGTGTTTCCTCTAATAATGCTTCACTACTTCTTACCCGTCACCGTTCCCTTGTACAGTAATTGTCTACTTCGGTTGTTACACCTCTCGTGACACCCCCATAGTTACCTTCGGTACCATCTCCATGGTCCCCTTTAGTTAACCCATCAGCTGGTTGTCCCTCGGCGAGTTGTTTGAACCGTCATCGACATTCGACTTGTTGGGCAAAGACTAGGGCTTGATGCGTGCAGCCTCCAGGACATTCGGCTGTTCCTTTTTATTCCTATCCTTATTTAAAAGCTTGGGCATCAATTCTAGTCACTCATCATATTAAAACATAACACCGAACACTTTTTATTTATTAATGTTTCGGTACAACAGATCAACTGTGATCTTGTTATTATGGGTTTATGTGATTCCGTCCTCATTCGTCCTCACATTGGTATTCTCCTCAAATGGTAGTCCCATTTATCCACTCATTCCGTCACTTGCGAGATTTGTTTGGCAACAAGGCCAAATGTTTGCCCGCTGGGGTAAACTTAATATTGCATAGACATAGTACAGGAAATGTAATAAACACAAAATATATCAGAGAACACTAGATGCTTTCATTAATCATGCCAACGTATGAGTACATTCACATAATGATTCCTCACCCATAGGTGGTACATATTTATCTACCTGAAGGGGTGTGACCAAACGTCTCCACCCAACCCAACTGTTCTTCGGTAATAACTAATTCTCATCGGGACAACATTACTAATATATAACCTAATGTAATCTTTCCGGCTAACATAAATCATACATATTTTTTTGAAGAAATAGAAGATTTGCAATTAGTTATTGCAGAGTTACTTAAATATTGTCAGTCTAGGCATTAAAATTTACCAACACTTCAGGAGTTTATTCTTTAAGATGGCAAAGTTTCCTTTTCACATGAACAAAAGATAATTTTTAATTGTTTGATGAGGAAGAAACAGAAAATTATGCTTATTAGCAATAACATACAAGATTGTTTAGTGCAGAACAATAAATGCTCACAAAATTTGATGATTACAGCTACTCTAATGACTCCATTCCTCACAACGTTTGGCAAATCTTTAAAGAAATATATATGCAAATATTTCTTAAAACCCCCTATATTTCATATTATAACTGGTTTTTATTTAGTGAACTTAGCTAATTAAGCATGTTTTAAAAAACATTTAATTACTTTTTTCAGTTTTCTAGTTGGAAAACTCAGTTTTTTTGCAAAGTTTTGCAAAAACAAACCTAGTAAAGTTGTTTCTTAGGGCCTTACTACCCCAAACCCCTAATTCTTGCGAAGTTTTTCTAATATATTGCATGTGACTACATTGATATATCTGAGGGCTAGCTGTTCTATTTTTCATGTTTACTACAAGTTTTCTTGTATCTCAAATGATCTGTTCTTATTGTGCATTGTTTTCTGAGAAATTCTGTGTTAAAATGTCTTCATGAATTGTAGTTAGTTGGCATTGATGAGGCAACAACATGTGTGGGACTAGTGATTTCAAATCGGACTACTAGAATGTAAGTTTCTGTTATCATAATTGGTAATTCTTGGATTGGTTTCCTAGTTCATATTCACATAAGATTATTTAATCTTTTTACAATTACATGGATTGCATAATTTAAGAGTTTTTGTGGAGACTTGAATATTGATTTTTCTTTTTTTTTTTTGGCAAAGCACAGGACATCTGTTGCTCATTTTGACTCTCCAAAAATTGTGAAACTGGGTTTGCTGCAAATGTTGGAAGGAATTGTATGTGGAGAAAAGGATGCTGATTTAGATGTTTGTTTCCTTTGCTCTCACTTTAGTCATTTGAATTTTCATCAATCGCTTTTATCCTTTAATAGCTTTACTACATGAGTGTAAAAAAGAGTAATTCAAGTCATGCATGGGAGCATTTTTTTAATAACATGTTAATTGAAAGAACTTGTCTCTCTATTTTAATGTCAAAATCAGATATTTTATATGGGTAGTTTTTAGCACAGATACTTGTACATGACTGATATACAAGTTTGGAGACTTGCAGGTGCATCTTTTGGGAGGGTTTGATGATACTCGTGAAAGACATTTTAACAAAATCTTCAAAAATGAAAACTCTGTGACAAACAATGCTGTAAGAAATCCTCTCTAATGTGCAGTGGGACTAAAGATGAACACTTAAAACTTTTACCTTGCCATTTGTAATAATTGTGATTGAAATGATTGGCAATAGTAATACAATCGGTTTTCTGTGCAGCATAGCTGTGATGGTGCCTTGATTATGGACCAGTACAAGGAAAAGCTAGTATTGGATGGATATTCCTGGCCTCTTTGTTTAAAAATAGTTGAAACCTTGCAAAGCATGCCTCATAATTTCCATCTTCAGATATTTTGTGTTCTTAATCATAATACATTGACAGGGCCTAAAGGAGAAGCTTGCCCTATTATTAGAGGTTTTGTGGTTAGTTCTTTTACTCTTTTTTTAATATTTTAAATTTTTAATTCATTTTGAACATAAAAGATTGTATATCCAAGCTTTTCTTTAAATGAACGTGATAAAAAAAAAATTAAAAGAAAATCATCTTTATTCAGCATAAAACCTTAAAATGATTTTATCTCCATTTTCTTAGTGCCAATTTAAATTAAACTACCACCCTACACTAGTAAATTTTAGTCTAATTTTCAACGCGCATTAGTCGATTTTTCGATGCACATTGGTCAACTAAACGACCATTATTGTTGTCGAACTTTCTTTCTCGGTTATTCAACACATTAAATTAGTCGAACATTCGACACATTAAATTATTGTCGAACATTCGACCCATGTAGTGGTCGAAATGTTGACTAATCCAATGTCGAAATAATCAAATGGGTGGTGAAGAATGGCCGACATATCTTTGATCGTTTTCGACCAACCTAGGTCGAACATTTGACCAATGGTGGTCGAAACAGTCAAATGGTTGGTGAAGAATAAGCGACATATCTTTGATCATTTTCAACCACAGTTGGTCGAACATTTGACCAATGGTGGTCGAAATAGTCAAATGGTTGGTGAAGAATAAGTGACATATCTTTGATCATTTTCGACCACAGTTGGTCGAATGTGTTGGTTCCCAAAACCGCAGATTGGAAATCCTAGAGCCTGCCAACTCTCCAACAGAATTCCAAATCAATTCTGGCCAATGAACGGGAATACTTCAAACTCCCCTGCACTTTAGGCTTCGCTACACTTAGGTGGGTAAACCTTTACTTCAAACTTGATCACCTGGTTCGAAGCTCTTTTATAGCGAATTTAAGCTGGTGAGTTCCTCGGTTGGCAAAAAACCCTTGAACTCGATCAAAATAAGGTTGAATGCTGAATGTTTGAATTAAAATGTTGTGTAATGATTTAGTAAGGTTTGTAGGAAGGATTTGATAGATTTTCTGATTTCATATATAAACCCAATATTTCAACAATAATAAGACCAGTGCCTCTGCTTATTCGGGCAATAGAGTCAACTTCAATGAAGGTTTACGTACAACTTTATAATGTTTAATGCATTTTATATTGCTAATCGATTAAATAATCAAGATGCGACAAATCAAATATTTACGCAATCCTAAATTAATCCAGATTGAATTCAGGAGGCTATTTGACCGTATCCACTTATCTGATATTTAAATTGTACAATATTCAAAAATAATAATTACAAAGGACGAATCATTTATAGTTTAATTCTCCATGCCTCTATCAATAAACAAAAGACTTTTTATTTTATTATTAAAATAAAATAAATTTATATTAATAAAGTCATTATTTCCTTATCCCTTCGTACAAAATATATAAAATGCTTCTATTTTTTCAATCTGTCTCCTCCTTTTAGTCAATAATACAATATATATTTATATCTGATAGCGTGACTTTTCAAAGGGTCGTGTCTCTAAAAAATTACTCTCTCTTCAAATAATCGCACTTCTTTAGTTTTGAGTAATTTTTTCTTTATCTTAAAACATGAACCTTTAATAATCTTAATTACCGTAAGAGATTTCTTCATCTGGTTTTTCCGTAAAAGATTCCTCCTATGCTATCAATTGTTACGTAGTGTATTTTATTTCTTCAGTCCTTTCAATGATTCCCGATATCGCATTTGATCATTGCTCAAGCGTATGCTGTCGATTATTACTGATGCCCTTTTACAACTTTGTCATTATTGTTATCGAACCTTCACTTATAGCGATGACGTCCATCGCTGGTTGTGAATCAAACTGACGACATCTCTAGGATATTCCAAACTTTTAATATGCACTTTCATATTCTTTAAATATTATTTCTCCGCCTCATACTCCCGTTTCTTCCACATATGCTTTTCATTCTATTCCACTGCCATTTATGAGGTTGCGCATATATATGGTCACCAAGTTTGCTTCTTCCACCATTTATATAGTCACTTTGATATAATGGCATTGTGTTCCCCAAGTATTTTCGAAAACATGAAAGTTTATAATATGTGGCTTTTTGATCGTATGCTTGACTTGATCTTCTATCAGGTTACCTTCCAAACTTTAACGTGTATGAAGAGATTTTGTGTTGACGTGTACAAGGAAATTATGCCGCATATCATCAATAATTATAGCTCTGTTTCAATCCCTTATTGCTATTGTCTTTGAATTCATCCTTGTTTACTTTACGCTATAGACCGGTTATTTTATATCCACACCAAGCTGTTGTGGCATCCCATCACTTGTCCTTACTATCATCACTTCCAGAAAGTAGATGGAGTTTGTCCTGAGATACACATCTCACCAATCTAACAGGTCTATCATGACCCTTTATTTTCCATAAGACCATCCCACTCTTCACATCGATAACCTGATAATTCTTTTATTTCCACCAGTAACAATGATCTGTCCATTAGATCTGAAATGTCCTTAATATGCATCAATAATGTATAATTTTATAAGAACTCTATTTTGTGTAGTTTAATGGTGACAAGTCCCTCTCTGTATAGTTCTGATTGTAATTTTTATCTTGGACTATAGTATAGTTAATAAACTGAAAGTCACATCATCCCCTTGAACTGTTAGTCAAACAAGCTCTGATATCTTTGCAAGTGTTTCACCATATTTTTCTTACTTCATGTGTACAAATTTTGCTATGTTCATGGCATGTTTGTTAATCTATCAATGATAATATTTCACAAATGGAGGCCCTAAATTTTGTAAAAAATAGGGCTCCATCAGAATGTTCGACCAATGGTGGTTGTAACAGTCAAATTGTTGGTGAAGAATAAGCGACATATCTTTGATCATTTTCGACCACAGCTGGTCGAACTGTTGACTGCTGAATACGTCGAGAGTATAGCTTGAACGTCGAACAATACAGTCTTCTGTGTCGAAAAAGCGATGACATTCAGTTTTTTTTAAAAAAAATAATATATATTAATCATCTATTAATATATTATTAATAATATGACATCATATTATTACCAATATGAATCAATAGGATGACATCATATTATTACCAATATGAGTTTATATGATGTCATATTATTGGTAAAGCGACCACTTCTTAAATTAATAGTATTTCTAACTAATCATTGTTATTAGTGATATTCAACACTATCCTAAATCGTTCCCTTTGGGATCACTATTAATATTTCCTATTCAGTATATCACATCACTGCCTTAATGATCATCATCATTCCTTGCTATAATTCCCTTAATCATATCTTTATTATTTGTCTAGCTTGTAATAACAAGGTAATGAACATTAGTTATTTTGAAACTAATCTGAAACTAATCATGTTGAATAATAGTTCTATTAGGATCATTTTGATTCAGTCGTAGCCTGTACCATTTGACGACGAATAGAATTAATTTGAAGGAGTTAAAGTGGAACTCAAGTATATCATCCAAGATGCCATAGTATCGATTTTGAGATTGTTGAGGATGTATGTCATTTTTAGATGAAATATTAGTGACCTCGAAGACTGCAGTTATTCCAAAATCACAAGTTTTCTTCGTGTTATCCAACTTTTTCATGCGAAATTTGTGGCCATGATAATACACAGCTTTGTGGTGTTTGACTTGCAATTTTTCAAGTGTGTGAAAATTATTTGCATTGTGAGTTGATATGAAACATATGGGTCATGATCATTACTAAATTTTTACGTACCTGTCTACCTCTTAAACCATATGCTAGATCAATTACCATTGGCGTAACATTAGAATTTCCATTACGATGAGTTTCTCTAACTAATGAAGCAACACCTTCCCATGTTAATGAGCAACCATTTTGTTGACATTGTTCAATTCACATCGTTATCCAATCAAGATTGTTCGCAATATACAAATGTATTGCATCCCACTTGACCAATTGTATAAAAAAAATAGACCAATTACAAATAACTTATATTGAACATTTATAAGAATTAATTAACTACAATAACATCTTATAATTACCTCTCACTTTCGTCAATCTACCTTTCCCCATCACGTACTCCCCTTTGAATTTGTTAATGGAGTTGGGATCCCAAATACGATCTACATGGATCTTTGTTGCAAACTTAGGAAGATATTCACTAATGTACACCATGGTCTAGTATACCATATATCCCTCCACCATAGAACCCTCAGGATGTGTTCTTTGTCGAACCAAGCTTTTCAAAAATTTCAAGTGCCTCTCAACCATCCACATTGACCTAGTTTGTACAGGTCCACACAATTCATTCTCTTCAACTTGATGTATGAAGTAGTGTTCTTGTGCATTGAAAAAAGTTGAAGGTAGATACTTTTTCATTTCACACATAAGATGAAGAATTTTTCTCTTTTAATATTTTATTTTCTTTATTGATTTCTTTCGATGACAACCACCTCATGTATTTTCTAAGATCATATATAACTTGTTTGAGACTATTGTCGAATTGGTGTGGAAGAGATAGATGTAGAACATACTGCAATAATTGTAAAATGATTTTTTCAATATTTTATAAAATAATACAATGAAAACTACATGTAGTATACAAATATATAGTGAATACAAAATAACATGAATTACCTTAATAAATGTATGCCAATCGTGTGTTTTCACCCCTGACCCAAATTCACTTTTCTTTGATATGAGATTGTTTATGTTCGCAGAAAATCCTGTGAGAAATCGTATTTTTTATGACTTCTTTTATAGCATTGCTCTGCTGCTCCGAGAATAACCAAGGGCACTTATATCAATTAATCTCCATTGTTATTTGATCGAATGACATTTTTATTGCATGGTTCGATTCTTTAATGTCACTACAAATTTTGACAATTTTGTCTTTGTCACGCCTTCCATCCAATATTTTCCATGATGTCCCTGTTACATTCTTTCCAATATGAATAGCATCAAATAAATGCACGATTGAGAGTTACTCGTAATACGACAACCCTATTAAATTGTGTAGGATAACTTTTTAATCCTTTTGAAAGTTGGTCATTAATGCCTTGACGACCTTGACAAGCATCAATTACATCATCAGTAAACAAAACACAATATCAAAATATAAATTTCAAACAAAAACCATCAGATGGAATGACATTACCTTGACGATTTATTCTGTTGTATTCCAACTTCCATAGGCGAGGTGTCATTCTCCGTGACTTTGATGTAGTTATTCCTAACCGATTACTGAGAGGGGGGGGTGAATCAGTAAATACTATTTCTATCTCAATTAAACCTTGTATATAGATTCTTACAGAATAAACAGATTGTAATCAACCATTCATAAACAGAAATAGAAATACTAAGATCAAAACAACATATATATGTGGAAACCCTCGGTTAGAAAGAAAAAACCACAGTGAGATAGAGCTCACAACTTCACTATTGCAGTAATAAATTGGTGGCCTATTAAGAGCTTACAAAGCATTTATAAGAGTGCTACCTGGTAAAAGGATTTGATAGAAGATCCCTTAAGATCTTGATTTTGTTAGGAGTCGCCTTGCAAATGGACTTTCAACACCAATTAAGATGCTACCCAGTTAAGGGATTTATACAACGAACCTATTAGGGTTCACCTTGATAGAGGGATTTGAATATGCTTAACAATATTAAAGCAATGATCTCTAATGACACATTCTGTCTGATTAAATCATACATGATACCCTTTTCACTCTGCTTGGCTGTTGAGCCTCTCTGCCTTTTACCTCTTGTGACCGTAGCTTCTCTCTGAAGATATATCTTTTCTTCTCTATATATTCAACAACACTTCTTTTGTGTCCTATGACCTGTATTTATAAGAAATTAATCTTAATAAAAGCTCAACTCATAGTTCCGCCAAGTTGTAAATTCACCCATAAATCATGCAGCACAAAAGCTTTGCGAAATGATCTTGAGTTTACCTTGAAACTTTTGCGTAGAAATAAAACTAACTCCTGTTAAAAATTAACTTCAGTTCTAAACAGTGAATGCTCCGTATAATCCGGTTTTAACTCAGACAGCTCCGCATAATCCGGTTTGGAATAACATGCAGTCAACTGGTATCAATCTTATATCCGGTTGTTCATACATCCTTTGTATGTTCTATAGACCAGTTGTAGACACACTGTTTGATCTCCCGGTACATATACTCTGTTAGGTCTTACCGGTGCCTATCAGGGAGTACGAGTGGTCTACCGGTTTACCAGTGGGTATGATGTTTGCATCTAACTTAACCAATGACAACTTAAATATGTTATGTCAACAGTAGTTTATTCTTTCGCATTGAAAAGATGTTTTTCGGTAATTCGGTACTTATGATTTCTGTGGTGAAAGTGTCTATACTCATGGAACACCTGCTTTCCTAAACTTTTCGAATGACGAGATTTCATCTTTGGACCACAAACTGGACATGCAAATTTTCCCTTTGTCCAAAGACCTACAAGATCGTGTATAATTGGATTAAATATGTTAATTTTGTGTTAGCACTATAACATACCAAAAAAGAGCTGTTAACAAGAGAACATGCCACAAAATTATGTTTGCCCAGGGGCATCATGTATTGTCCATACAAGCATTGCATGAAATTGAAATTGTCTTTGTCATATTGGTCTAGAGATGTCATACATAGCGACTCCATTCCATAACACTATCAACTCGTCGATAAGGGGCTCAATATATACTTTCATGTCTTTAATCTGGTACTTACCTAGTTGAATGAACAAAAACATTACATAATTATTATGACCATTTTGATGGATTATTTATAATAAATTAATTTAGATGACTATTAAATGAAAAAAAACATGGAACAATCATTGCCAACATTATGTGCTCCCTCTTTATGGACATCCAAGAAGGAATGTTATTGTTGATAACAAAAATAGGCCACACCGAGTAAACAGATCTCATCTCTCAAAACGGATTGACACCGTCTGCTGCCAATGAAAACCTGAGATTACGAGGTTCTTCTTTAAAGTGTGGCCAAGTTTCCTCTATTTCCTTAAATGCCGAACCATCCGCAGACATTTGCATAATGTTATCTCGACTTCTATTGTGTGCATGGTAATCCATAAATTGTGCTAAGCTAGTGCACCTGAATAATCGTTGTAGACGTGGAATAATGGGAATATATCGAAGAACCTTGCGAGACACCTTTTTTGTTATTTGATTTGATCAATATTTACTAATAAGACAATCAAGGCATTTTGTTGCAAATTCATGTTGTCTATAATATATAATATGATCATTCGGATATGCATTTATTGTTTGATACTCCATTTCAATATCTTTCATAATGGCATATAATTCTCGGTATGAGCGAGGTAGAATGTTTGATGGTGTTAACAAACAGTCACCTATTAACCTATGACCAAAAATATAATTTGTTAATATAAAGAATATTAATTGGTACATGATTCACCCTTTGTTAACTCTAAGAAAATTACGACTAAAAAAAATGAAAAAAAATGACATATATGACATACCTTAACATACGCGTGATTGCTACATTGGATAAACCATTCATAACCTTCAAGTTCACCAACAACAATACAACGACAAGAAGAGTTGTTTGGGAGCATTCGTATAGGGGCTCATATGCCTTCTCAAGTATAGGTACATCAAAGTCATCTTCATCATCATCATCAATTGCGCCAGTACCATTATCTTGATCATTGTGATCTTCTTCCATGAGATCATTACCTTCTACTTCAATATTTACACCTCCATGTTCCCTTATATGGAAATCCACATTCTCTGGATTGTTATGGTCCATAAAATGAAACCCAGGGTGGTTGACCTATATCAAAATGACGACCTTAAATTAACCATGACTATGACGTCATCATCAATATATTGAAATACATACCAATAGACGAAATTTGTTTCTCCCTTCAATGTGACCATGCTGCTTGCAATGTTCCTCAGCTGTTTTGATTAGATATCTTCGGGTCTTTAAGCCCTTGCAAATTTTGCAGGGACAATAACATTTTCCATCACCTTTTCTTTTAAAGCTAGACCACAATCTAGCAATTGTCTCCTTATTTTGTTCTAGGTTGATATTGTCAGACATGGTCTTTCTTGAATGGAATGATTTGTTAATTGTACATTAACTAGAATGTTGGTAGAAGAAAGATGATTTGTTTGCAACTTGTAGATATAGACACTGAACAACCATTTTCTCAACTCTAATTTTCTCAACACAAAGGGACATTTATCATCGCCATAGAAGCCTGATTATTTTTAAATGGAATACACCAAGGAGTACCCTGACAAACGATCCTGCAACACCTGATGACACTGTGTAGGCGCCCTACTAAACCAAGCTATGCCCAAAATACCACTTACTATAAATAGTAAATCATCCAATCTGTCCCAAACGAAGAGCAAACTTGACAACCAGAACCTTCAGAATGGAATACAACTACTAGCTCTGCTAACTGATCCCGTCTGATCACCTGATTAGCTTGTGAGGGTCGCTAAACTAAGTTAATCTCAAGAGACTGAAAAACGGGGACATTACAGTTCTCCCTTCCCAAGATTGCTTGTCCTCAAGCAATCGAGAAAAACAAGCAACATCAGAGACCACCTAGATCCTAAGGGTGGTCATAAGTAATATCCCGATCCTCACCATACTCCTATGAAGAAAATACCAACATCAACAGTACAGACACCAGCATCTGAGAAACTGCACTCAACACCCAAATAATTGACATCACTGAAAACATCATATGAAGACCAACTGTAAATGCCGATGGAGGAAACAACTCAGCAAAACTCAACCCAACCGAAACATCAACTTCGTAAAAAATGGAGTCCCTGTCTAACTGACACCCACACCCAACTGCATTGTGGATATGACAACAACCAGAGGTACCTGAGTCACTGCCACCAAATCCAACTTTTGATAAATTATCCTAGGTTTGTCGATACTGCAAATGGTCTAACTTGCAACTGTCGATTCCATCTGCAAGAGATGGTGCTGATCCATCCCATAATGGATGGTAAGAAACTGGAGCTAGTCTACACTTGCATGAGAACAAATCTTCTACTCGTGGGTCAAAAGAAAAATGATGAGCATACCCCACCGTATAATGCCGATAGCCCCAAACTCTGTCAATGTCTCATCATTACCAAACTAGGAATCATGAGATGGCTCCAATCTCTAACTCCACATAACTGCAAGCTGGATAGGATCCTAAGCAACCCTATCAGCAAACCCAACCGCGAAATTCTTGTAGGGAAGCATAGTAGATAGATCTCTACAATCTTTCTTACCAACCTCCGAATAGCACAAGAGCCTCGAATAAGATTACCCTTAGACACTCTGTATGAATCCTCTCGCACATCTGCACTCTCAAGTAAATACTCCATGAATGACTCGGTGCAGTAGAAATTATACGTGGTAGCGTCAACTTGCTCCCCTGCAACCCACAGCTGATCCCTCTGAAAATGTGGCATTGCCAATTGACCCATGCTATCAGCTATATGAGATGAAGAAATAGATTCACTTCCATCAAAAGGAAGCAAATCAACATGAGAGCTTGATTCCACTGATACTCTTTCCTCATCCGTACCTACTGCACCCATATCCTAAACAGATGTGTCTGCCACATCATCATGGCGCGCATCCCCAATTGTGGAAGCAAACTCACCACCAACCACCTCAATGTGCAACCGAACTGGGTCTAGAGCTGGTGTGGACCGAATATGCTCCAACTCCACGGTCACCTCTTCTAACTGGAATTGCGACTCTTGAAGAGCCCGCTGAGTGCCCTCTAAAGCCTCAAAAGTCGTTGTGAGCTCCTGAGTAAGCTCACTCACCTCCTCTCTGTCCATCAGTGCCTCATATGTTGTACTCCCCCACTCAACTAGGTGATCTCGGTTGGCTACCATCCGTAAATAATCCTGTCCCAAAATTCTGACAGCCTCATGCAAAGAATGGATCTATGTCAAGGAAAGGTAACCACCACTCTGCTCATTCGTCATAGGAGCACCTCAATGATAAACAGCCAACAACTGACGAGCAACATCAAAATGCTCGAGAGTAGAAGTAATATCTCTCTCACCAAATCTCAACTGGCTAGTCACATGATGCAGGGGCATTCTAGGGTACTCGGTGAATTTGCATGGAGGTGTGTTGTTTTGGTTCTGTATTACGCGGTTGCAGCTTTAACCGACGGTCTCGGTTATTGAAGGAAGCTCGATCGCTGAAGGAACTCGGTGAAACCTCTTGTGCTCGGTGATGCCTATGTTGCTTAGTGTTGCTTGGCTTGGGCGGTTGTTTCATTGATGCTCGGTTGTTTCTCTGGTGCTCGGTAGTTCTGATTTACCGACGGGAGTTCTTGGAGATTTGGTTGACCGACTTGGTGCATTTATTGTTGGTATCTTTTGCTGTAGATCTTGAGGCCGACATGGAGAATTAAATATTTGTAAGGCTATTTAAGTGCTGACTGTTGTTGCATTTAATATTTGTTTGTAATAGGAGCTGACTTGGCTTAGGAGTTAATTGTTTCTTCCAGTCGACTTGTGGCTGAAGATTAGTATTTAAAGGGTGTTTGGGTAGTTGTTTAGGGGCAGCAAATTTTGGGAAGATAGAAGATTAGATTTGGATCCTACGAGATCTTGAAGATCAGATTGTTATCTGATAGTTTGTAATAGCAGAGCTAGTGGTTTGCATGCTTGGAGACAAGGAGATTGCTTGGAGGCTTGCGAGTTCAAGTTCAGATCTACCTTAGGGTTTCCATCAGTTGATTTGTTTCAGAGTTGGACTAGTTGAGAGATTGCAGAAATACTTTGATTATAGTTGGCCTTAACCCGGAAGGCCTTACAGCCGGGCATGTTAATGAAAATTCAGTTGAAAACATTGTCTTGTGTTATTCTGCAGTGTGGTGTTTGGCTACTTGTTTGGACTGTCCTTAATTGGATCCTCCTTACTTGTCCTGCGTCATCGCATGATGACTCTGCACAACGGGCCTCCTATGTACAATCTCAACTACACTGTCCACACTATGGAAGGAAGCTGCATCCAATAAACTCCCCTCAAGATCACTGTATCTCTGTGTACTTTCATCCGAGCACACATCTACAAATTGAGTACTGACATCGGACTCATCCTCATCTATCCTTGAGGAAGCTGCTGCTGAATCCAACTCAACACAATCCCCAACTACCTTGTCTTCTGTAGCCACTTGACAATCCAGATCCTGGGATCCATCCTCACTCGCTAACAACTCAAAGTCCTCCCCCAGGGTCTGATAAATCAAGCATGATTCGCTGCAAGAAGAATCATCCTCATGAGTCACCGAAGAAGTAACCCCATCTCTAGAAGTGGAAGCCCTGGCTGTAACAAACTCTTGCCACTCATATGCTTCCCTATCCTCATTCGTGAGTCCCTGTAACAAAGAATCCTAGAACCCACCACCACCGTATGACAACGCTGAGTCCACACCCAAAGTATGATATAAAAAACTAGAAACACTGCAGCACCCATCATCCTCGCTCTCAACATCAGAAATATTTGTGATGCCAGTGTCCACATTGTCTATCCGCGACTCCTCCACTAACTCTGGCTGCATACATGACTCAATGTCATCATGTGAATCAACTACATTGTGGCATGAATCTATGTCACCCAACTCAATTGCAACACTCCCATCATGAGTGTCATCACTATATAGCTCCATGCTCATATCCTCAATATAGGAAAAGACCATTGTCTCTTGTACAGATTCCACACTGTGACTACTATCATAAACGTAAGAGCTATCAGAGCTCATACACTCCTCCTAGTCATCACCCAACATCTCACAGGGGTTGTCATCCCCAATGCGGCTCATAGCATCCTCAAAAGTATCATCAAATGTGTCTATACTATTTGCATCCACATTTCCTATTGAAGCCTCAACTGCTGACACCTGACTTTGCACACATGACTCAATGCAGGTTGTGCACCAATAATGCTAGAGCATGAACCGCCATCCACTGACTCCGCTGTAACGCCCAGATCATCAACATCATAGCTAGGTGACTCCATACATGCATCGGTCCCATATGAGGAAGCAACTACCTCTGCATTGGAGCAACACTACGATAGCTAACATAAAAATCTCCAATAACAACTCTCTCCACGGAAGAGTCTGAACACTCAGTGACAACTACAACATCAACTACCTCTGAACTAATCGTATTGACTACTCTGGGAGCCTCAACCTGCTGAAGCTTAGTGCTGTTGTCCACCAATGGTATTGATACATCCAAATGTCCCTGTGAAATAAATCCATTACCAGCACTATAGATACAACTAGCAAGTGCCGTACTAAATATAGGTACATCTGCATCATGGGCACTTGTCGAGGAAAACTCAAGCTTTCTTCCCTGTAGTCTAGATATCGGCCTTCTAAAGGCAGAAACCATATACCTCGCTGCCTTGTCAACTGTCTCTAGATTTGACAAGCTCTCTGCTAATCTTTGCTGATGAAGCTTAAGTCTTTCCATACTTTCCACCAAGGCATTTATTTCCTCTCTTTTACCCATACTGCAACGCTGACTCCCAAAACTAGGCCTCCTGTATTTATTCATAGCTAGGAAAAGTGGGAGTGTTGATCACTTTAAAATAACATTAGAATATAAAAGAATTCATACCCCATAGGATGGCAGGAAAAATGCTTTGATACAACTGTAAAGAACCCAACTAGCTCTCAACTGAAAACTAGCTCTTTCCTCAATTTAATTTGCAATTTTTACAGAGCTCTGAAATGTTCATAACTTATTTGTAAATTTTCAATTAAAATCATAGATAGTAATTCACTGGATTTCTCTACATAAGCAAATGAACACTAGCATTTTACACCAACTTGATTACTATTTAAAACTGAAAATCAACTAGACTTCATTAACAAAAACCATAACAATAAGACTATTTAGGAAATGGCACCTTGACAAAAAATGTGGCTGCTGTAGTAGGAAATGCAGCACCATGAAGAATTGACGCCAGCCATTAAAAAACTTTCCTTGCAGCTTAGAAACTACCAGCAATTCAATGGAGAAATCTTGGTTCACACACAACAGCTCCAACCGAAACTGAGTCTCCCATTTGTTAACCACATTGTATCAAAATGTATAGCCAGGCATATCCATACGGTAGCAAAGGAATTCTGTACGACAACAAAATAATTCCATACGGCCCTTGTTTAGATTTGTACGACAGCCTTGTTGATTCCTTGCAATAACAATTTGCTGCTCTCCGCATGAATGATCCAAAGGACAAGAACAAGCATTAGAATTTCGGAAGAGTTCTCTCCAAAGATGAAGACCAAATTCCTCCAAATCCTCACTCCAAGAGAATTTTGAAAATCTCCTCCAAGCACCACTTTTCAATAATTGACAAAATGACATAATGTAATGAATTCGATTTCACCAAGGCATATTTAAAGGCTTTAATGAAATCTTCTTCAAGACACTTTTCATTAAAGAGTCTTCACCATCGCAACATTAAATTAAAACATTAAAGTCCAAAAGTTATTAAATTATCATAACTTAATTTAATAACTTTTATTATAAATGTGATGCACTAAGTCTTATTGACAAAATCTTTCAAACTTCTGACAATAGTACCCGAGCTCATACTGCCCTGCTAGAAATAGCTAATTGCCCAAAATAGATTTACTATAAATAGTAAGTCTCTCAAACCGGAGATCCCTGACAAACAATCCTGCAACAGCTGATGACATTGTGTAGGCGCCCTGCTAAACCAAGCTATGCCCAAAATACCACTTACTATAAATAGTAAGTCATCCAATCTGTCCCAAACGAAGAGCAAACCTGACAACCAGAACCTCTAGAATGGAATCCAACTATTGTCTCTGCTAGCTGATCCCCTCCGATCACCTGATTAGCTTGCGAGGGTCGCCAAACTAAGCAAATCTCAAGAGATTGAAAAACGGGGACATTACACTTTCACTAGGGAAGAAGTAGAGACAAGCAGAAGAAGAACAACACAA
Source organism: Chamaecyparis obtusa (assembly GCA_027943335.1). NCBI lineage: Eukaryota > Viridiplantae > Streptophyta > Pinopsida > Cupressales > Cupressaceae > Chamaecyparis > Chamaecyparis obtusa. The sequence goes on along the minus strand of BSBK01002271.1, from coordinate 390,064 downwards.
GAAGAACACATGACTAGGACAATGCAGGATAGACTGAGCATTAATGCCCATCAGGAATCTGTGCAGGAAAGAAGCAAAGAGCAAGATATCATCACTGAGGAAAGTCTCGACACTCTTGTAGAAAGAGAGATGATGGAAGAAGTTCTTGAGACCGAAGCGAAAATTCCTGCAGTAGAGGCGGAGATCCCTGAAGTAGAGGTACGAGCTCCTAAGATAACAACAAAAAGTCCTAGAGCTGAGGAAGAAATAGATATCAGGGCAGCACAAGGGCAAGAACAATTGATAGTTCAGAATGATCAAAATGTTGTTGTTCCGAAATGGTTGAGGCAAAGGATACAAAGAAGTCAAGAGGAGGTCGACCCGGTAGTCGAATTGCAATAAATCTTGAATCGAGTCAACCAATCAAAGGAGAAAGGAAAAGCTAAGAAGTTCACAAAAGTCATTAGGGGAGAAACTGGATCCAGAATTTTTGCAAGTTGCAACACCTACGGTCTACGGTGGATAAGGAAAGGGACCAGATTACTCCAGATGAATACAATGTGATAGAGATTGATTTATGCCATGCCTCCCGAACGCAGGGTATGGAAGAATTTGATGATTCTACACAAGTAGTAAAAGATAAGATGAGGAAACTAGAAGGCAAATATCATAAACAGAAAGGTGAGATCAAGGCCTTGTGTGAATACATAAACAACCTACCTCACCCAGTGAGAGAAGAAGGCCCATCCTTTGTTCCTCCTCCAGTTATTCCGACTGAGTCAGTGGAAAGTATAGACAAGATTAGATGGATTTCTTAGGGTGTAGAAGTTTGGATTGAAGGCATCTAGAATGAAGCATACAGGCATGCTGAGGACTTAGTGCGAGTTGATGACAGGGCACTAGCCATCCTTTCCAAGGTACATTACATGGAAGAGTCATGGGAAGAGAAGCACATTTATCAAGAAGAGGTGATTTCAGATTTGCAAGATTTGATGGAAACTCCTAGACAGTTATTGATTGATGGGGGAGTCATCAAGGAGGGAGAAGCATATGACTTTACCCGATGGTAAAGGACAATGATCACGGCTAAGGAAATGTTTGAACATTTCACTGGGGAATCCATTTGATTGAAGGGGATAGCTAAGAATATCCGACAGGAGATATCCAACACAATCACATCACTACTATTACGGAGGTTGGCTGAAAATGAAATAACTATAGGCAACCTGAAAAGCAAGTTAGAGGAATCCTTTTGATTGAATTATTTCATGAGGCATGACTTTGTAAACCTCTCCTCCTTCTCAAATAACATGCATACAGCCCAAGACTTGTTGCCAGAGTGGGAGATAGCTTGAGCAAATCTGAGCGAGTGATAGCGGTCTTGGAATTCTAACAGGAATCGGCGCCAAGTGTCATCATGGACAAGTTGTAGACAGTGTTGGACAGATTCCAAGCGTTCAACCAACAAAGTCAGATAGGCTATTTTGGGCAATGTATTTAATGCAATATGGGCATGCATAGTGGGCATTTATTACCCAATAAGATGGTGGATTCCTTTTAATTGGTCAAGGTGGACCCATGCATTAATGCAGATTCCTTTTCTCTAGCCCTAACCCTAATTAGGGCTGAGGTGGCAAAATCTAGGCCATTGGTTATTGTTTTGATTTGGGCCAGCCATTGTAACCGAGGACCTATATAAAGGCCTCACTTCTCATTTGTAAGGGAGTGAATTTTGAGATTGTTGCTTAGAGCTACCAAGATAGTAGTGTTTTAATTGTTGGTTTGATGGTGATTGCTTGATATATTTTGGTGCTTTCTTGGTTTCATTATTCCCTCATTTAAGATAGAGTTGTTAGATGAAGTGTTGTGATTTCAATGGAGAATGCAATGGCGTTTTGATGAATTCTATGGTTCATATTTTGACAGTTTACTGATTGTAAGTCATTGTGCAAAGTTGGCCTGAACCCCATTTCTATGTATGCTTAACTTCTATCATTCAACGTGCATCGTTCGTCTTGATGGTGTTTGTTGTGATATGAAAATCATATGCATAACCGCTTGAAGATTGCACCAGTTCCTATGTAGTTGTAGTTTAACTTGGTGAAGCAAAGCTTGGTTATTTGAGAATTTGTCCACCAAAACTGTATTCATTGTTGTCATTGCCCCTAGGATTAGATTAGAATTCCTAAACCCTTTCCCCTTTGCTTTTCGCATATCTTGTGAAAACCCAAAAAGTACTCTATTGCCAAATCTTCCGATAGCTCCCATCAAGTATGTTCTAAAATCAATTCAAGCAACATACTGTAAGGCCCCTCGTGATAATCAGCAAATCACATCAACCATTGAGTTTATCCATGGTCAAGACCTGACGTGAAAGGAACCTTGGAGTCTGTTGTGTGATCTTCCGCAATCTTAGCACATAAACGACTTTGATCAAGAGATGATAAGATACTTTTGTATTTTGTTCTATTGTTTGGCGAGTCCTAAAACGCACGTCAACAAAACCTTGATAAGCTTAGATTTGTAATGGTTTGTGCTTGACAATAAAACATAAAATGAAATAAACTTTATGTAAAGGAAACTTAAGAACATAAGGATAAATAAACAAGAAAAAATGTCTGAGTGCTCCTCTTTTTTACCACCTATTAATAGCATCAATATATATAGCATTTAAGTACTAGCAGTCTAGCACACTTAATGAGCAAGTAAATCTGTTTGCTTTTTTCCTGGTATCATTTATCAAACATCACAGGGGAAAATCAAAGCTCTTCAATTTCTTAGTGTGTTATATTCACATCTAGATTTCAGATTTCACTGGACATTGTTTGATTTTTTCCAATTCCTGGCCATTTCTTTGAAAATCAAGTATTCTTCCCTTTGGTAATTGTGATGTGAATTCTTTTCCAGGTCAACACAGTCACTGGTAATGTAATGCCTGCCAGCTTTGATAGAAGTGCAAGATGTCCTGATGAAGTTGTCAGGAGACTTAGAGTATCCTTTTCATTCGAAGATTCCACTTGGGAAGGCCGTTTGCTGGAAACATATGATACATACTCTGATAGATTTGTCATTGCCCCTTGTAAGTGGTAAGGCAATCCTTATCTTATAGTTTCATTTTAACTCTTCAATTTTGTGATGGGTTTGCTTAAGGTCAGTGATAATAAATATTAATGAGTGTAATACATTTCTCCTTATCCCTTGGTCAATCTACAGTGTTCACATTTTCAAATCCTTTGTGGCCACTGATAATTCATTTGTCATTTTTGGTTTGGTGTATGTATCTTTATGTCATTGTCTTTCCCATATTTTCACGCATTCATTTCTGAAATGAGAAGCTCTTACCAGCACTTAAAATAGGATAATTACTTCCTAGTTTCTGCTGAGAAATCTGACTTCCCTGTTTTGACAGATCATACAATTTATAAAAACATGACCACACTGAAGGTAAAATTCTGCATTAGCTGGAACACATTAAATTAATGAAGAAAATTAATGTTTAACTTCACTTTTTAGTGAACTGAGATGGTCTTTTCTCAAAAGAGAAGAATTCTACCAGGGTATGCTTTCTGGTTTATCCTATATTTATGAGATATTTTCTCTGATTTTTCAAGTCATTTGATCACTTGAAAACTTCTTGGAAGTAAACGGTTATTCATATGGAATACATCATTAATCATTAATACACTGGTTTTTGTTCTCAATCTGTTTAATAATAATTGAATTCCCCCCACCATTTATTCTATACCTGTTCAGCTGTGACGTCCCTTTCTATAATAGAATTTAATTACAAAAGGTAAATAATAAAGTTAAGAAACAAATAAATACTAATAGAACTATAATATAATTTGTTATTAATATAATATATAAATTAATGTAATATACTATTACATATTAATATAATAACAATATAAAATGAATAAATAAAATAATAATTAAATAACTTAAAATATAAAACATTGAAAATAATTAACTATGTTTGACCATCCCGTGTGAGACAACTTATACAAGTCAATTATATGTGCACTAATCAAGCACGTACTATGAATTTTGCATGGTTAAAGAAATACACTACCAATATCGAAACATTAGAAGACAACGTGGAAACAAGAACAATCAGTATGCCCCCGATAGTGATAGTTTGTGTATTGCCCCCTTTCTCGAATAGGATTTAATAATAAATGATAAAAAACAAAATTAATGAACAAATAAATAATAATACATTATAATATATAATTTATTATTAAATTCTCTATATTATTATTCTAATAATGAAAGAATATAATATTTTTTTTTGGTAAAAAGAATATAATATTAATAATATTATATATAATATTACTAATGAATAAATATAATAACATAAATAAATAATAATTAAAATATTAATAAATTAATTAATCATAAATTATAATGAAATATAATATAATTACCAAGTAAAGTAATATCTAATACTTGATATTTTTTAATATCAATCACTATGACTGGTAGTAATCGACTAAGACCTTAGAAAAGTATGCTAAACATTAAAACTAAAATTAACATATAAACCCCTGATTATAATGAAAGATGTGTTTAAACTAGAGACATGTCTCTATCAATAGACACTGCTATGTTATACATGGGGAATCGATTCTCATTCCCAAGGGGAAATAAAAAAGGAGATAGAACACTTAGACAGATAGTCAACCAATAAAATACCAGTCTGAAAACATAATCAATCAGCATTCTAATGAGCAATTAATATATATTCAGTCAAGTGATAAGAATACAAGGAGAAATAATATACGGCATTCTAATCAGCAATTAATATATATTCAGTCTAAGTGTAATGTCAAAGCTTAACCACTTGTGTAATGTCCCCGTTTTTCAGTCTCTTGAGATTACCTTGGTTTGGCGACCCTCGAAAGCTAATCAGGGGATCAGAGAGGGTTAGTTAGTGGAGCCAGTGTTTGGATTCCATTCTGGAGGTTCTGGTTACCAGGTTTGCTCTTCGTTTGGGTCAGTTTGGTCAACTTACTATTTTTAGTAAGTGATCTTTTGGGTATGGCCAGGTTTAGCAGGGTGTCTGCACGGGGTGTCAGATGTTTCAGGATCGAGTTTCAGGGGATCTTCAGTTTGAGAGACTTACTATTTATAGTAAGTCTATTTTTGGCAGATGGCTATTTCTGGCAGGGCAGTTGGAGTTTGAGGTTCTGATGTCAGAAATGAGTTTGTTGCAGTCAGTGGATTTCAGTGGCTTCTTATTTTAAGTTATCGTTATTAAATTAAGTTATTTTAATTTAATAACTTTACGACTTTATAACTTTAATGTTATAAAGTGATGTTGTAAGGAAGAAGCTTCTTTAATGAATAATGTAAAGTTGAAGCTTTTTCAAAAACCTATATATTCAACTTGAAAAAGCACTTTACATTACCATTGATCATTTGATGAATTTGTAAAATTTGTTCTTGGAGAGGATTTTCAAAACTTCTTTGGATGAGCTAGGGTTTGGTCTTCTTCTCAGGAGAAAACATTGAGCTTCTTCCTGTTTGAAGAGATTTTGATATTTGGTCTTCAATTCTGGAGAGAATATCAAATATTTATTTGCAGAGATTTGTTAAAGGTAATTTCCATTGAGATTTTGTGTTTATTGTGAAATCTGGAATTGAAGAAAGAGTTCGAAATTCATTGAGGGTTTGTGTTTGGTCTTCACATGTGGAGAGGACACTAATTTTGCTGTCAAGAAAATTGCTGACCATAGCTACACATCGAATCCCTTCGTTAAAGACAGTTTTTTGACTGAATTCTGGTTTTTGATGGAAGCCGTACGGAATTCTTCAATTCAAGGCCGTACGAAACTCTGCCAGATTTGTACGGAAATGTCAAGCTTACGGTTATGAGTGTGGATGGCTGGTAAGTGTTGCAATGTGTGTTAAGCATCCCCTATTTAGTGATTTTGAAGCCACATTATCTTTCCTGTGAGCTGCGTCTATTATTCAGCTGTTTCGTATGGTGTTTGAGGAAGCACGGGACTGTCCTTGGTTGGCTGCATTCTGACTTGTAGTGCCTGCCTTTTGATTGATTCACATTCTGAGATTAAGGTGCTTCCGGTCACTCATAGTAATTGCAATGTTTAAAGTTTAAATATCATTTCAAATAATAACATTATGAAGAACATTTTAGTCAAATTCAGTTGCTATGGTTTAATGGAAAACAAATTCTGAGTTATTCATTTACGAGTCTTAATTGGGAAATTTAGATTCATAATTATTTCTGAAAATACACAAAACAAATTGCATTTGAATGTGAAAAAAGTCAATTTGCCATAGAGAGCCAGCTGGGCTCATCACAGTGGTATCAGAGCATTGAGCTTGCCATCCTTAAGGGTATGAAAATAAAATAATGGCATACAAATTTATACTAGGAGGGTACTATACCCGCAAGGGTAGAAATTCACCACCTCCTGAAGGTAATGAATAGGGCCCACAGAATGAACATGTAGGGAATAGGAATAATATTGGAAATGATATTGATAGGGAGGCCAGAGATGCCTTCAGAAATATTGCAGATGGTCAGCATCATGTTGCAACTGTATTGCAACAACTTTCAGACACTCTACAGCGCATGGCATTACCAGTTGATCATGCTAGAGACAAAGGTGCGTGGAATGCTTCAGTTAGCTCACATAGGTCACGAGCTGATGACAGGCGAGATTATAGAGCTGACCATACTGTACTTTTGACAGGCCTCATCATCCGACTTTCTTGAGGCCAGAGCTGGATGCAGTTAGTGTAGAGACAGAGCCAACACCATTTGTTGATGACATGGTGGCACATTTTGTAGAGTGGGATGCTCTTCGTGAGGCACTAAAGAGAAATTTAAATTTTGACAAATATTTGACATAGAAATGTGAGCATTCCAGAGGCAGGCCAACTCCTGACACGAGGCAGAGACCTAGGTAGAATGAACTTAAGCAGGCAACCAACAAGTTGACATTAGACCACTTCGATGGAAGTGGGAAGACTACAACTAGAGCATGGGTCCACAAGCTGGATACTTATCTATCACTTCATCCTATGTCTGAGGAGGACGCTATTTGATATGCCGTGCTTCATTTGGATGGGGTAGCTCATGATTGGTGGTATCATGGGTTAGTGTCTCTGCATTACGATCATATTGTGGAGTACCTGGAGTTCGAAGATAGACTGATAGAGCGGTTCGACAGGAAGGATCCTTAGGCTTACTGCAGAGAGTTAGCTCAGCTGAGACAGATAGGTGACCTTGAGGCCTTCATCAGTGAGTTTCAGTGCCTATCAGTTATGGTATACGACATCTGCGAAAGGAGAGTCATGCTTTTCATAAAGGGTTTGTTAGAGCCGTACAGAGGGTGGGTCAAGTCTCTAGATCCACCTACTTTGCGCGATGCTATGAAGAAGGCAAGAAATCTTGAGCCTTCTGCTTTACGAGGCAAGTCTACTCCTAGTCCTACTATTCCTCCTGCAGATGAGGTACGTCCACCAGTTGTTGACAGAAAGAAGTCTGCAGGTAGACTTGATGATGCCACGCGAGAGGATTTGAGGAGGCAGCTTTGCTATTGGTGCAAAGAGCCTTATGATAGAGAGCATACTTGTACTATGAAGCCTAAGGGCAGGGCAAATCGCTTTATGTGGGTTTATTCTGGTGAGAGTGAGATTGAGTCTTCTCATCGGGCTACTGGTTTTGATACAGAGGAGCAGAGTTACTCCAGAGTTTGGTCTTGACACCAAACTATCTCCAATTGTGTTGTCCACCTCTGTGCCACTTCCCTCTGCTTTCAGACTGAAGAGATTAGTGGAAGGACAACCTTGTGTTGCTATGTTGGACACTAGAGCCACACACAACTTTATTCATGAGTGACTTGTTAGTCAGTGTGGGCTTTAGGTAGAGGAGTTTACGGGGTTTAGACTCAGGGTAGCTGATGGCTACAATTTTACCTGTACCAGGCGCATTCGAGATCTCTCCTTGTTTCTTGGTGATTATGAGCTGATATCTGATTTCTATGTGTTTGATTTGGGGGAGATGGATGTGGTGTTAGGGATGCAGTGGATATAGGAGATTAAGGAGTTCTGCCTTAGCGTGAGCCCGATGCAAATCAAATTTGAGTGTCAGGGCAGAGGGTATGTGTTGTCGGGCCTTGCTGAGGGGAGTCTACGCACGATGTCCTTTTGTGCTGTAGATAGTGCTGATTCATAGAGACATGAGTCCATACAGGTAGAGCTGATTACACATCATGCCTCTCAGAGTTCACCGTTTTATAACTCAGATCAGTAGATGGCTGTTGTTCACTTTGTGAATAACCCCTTATTTGATGTGGATGTCGTTATGACTTATGACAATCCGCTGTTTGAGCTTAGTGATGATCCCTTACAGGTGTTGTATGATCATGATGTTGATGATGTTTGAGATCTGATTTGTACACTTGATCATCATGCAGATTACACAGGAGGTCAGTCAGGCCTAGCGGAACAGCTTACAGGGGTGTACACCCTGAGGAGTGCTTATAGTTTTACTTTCAATCCTCACGTTCAGGACATCTATCAGTCACACAGTTCTTCAGGGCATCCTTTTGATGACTGGTATGATGTTTTGGTTAGCTCGAAGACTGGGAGCAAGTCCAGTTTGTTGGTTAAGTTACTTTCGTGTGAGTTACTCTCGGTTGAGTTTCTCCCACGAGGCGATCTTGTTGCAGCATCATCAGTTTGGGTGTTGAGTGTAGTTTTCCAGTTGCTGATGTTGTTACTGTTGATGTTGTTGACTTCTTCACAGGAGTATGAGGTTGATCGGGACATTACTCATGACCATCCTTGGGATCCGGGTGGATTGTGATGTTGCTTGTTTTTCCTGATTGCTTGAGGACAAACAATCTTGGGAAGGGAGAACTGTAATGTCCCTGTTTTTCAGTCTCTTGGGATTAGCTTGGTTTGGCGACCCTCACAAGCTAATTAGGTGATCAGAGGGGGTCAGTTGGCGGAGCCAGTGTTTGGATTCCATTCTGGAGGTTTTGGTTACCAGGTCTGCTCTTTGTTCGGGTCAGTTTGGTCAAGTTACTATTTTTAGTAAGTGGTATTTTGGGTATGGCCAGGTTTCGCAGGGCGTCTGCACGGGGTGTCAGATATTTCAGGATCAAGTTTCAGAGGATCTCCAGTTTGAGAGACTTACTATTTATAGTAAGTCTATTTTTGGCAAATGGCTATTTCTGGCAGGGCAGTTGGAGTTTGAGGCTTTGATGTCAGAAATGAGTTTGTTGCAGTCAATGGGTTTTAGTGGCTTCTTATTTTAAGTTATCGTTATTAAATTAAGTTATTTTAATTTAATAACTTTACGACTTTATAACTTTAATGTTATAAAGCGATGTTGTAAGGAAGAAGCTTCTTTAACGAATAATGTAAAGTTGAAGCTTTTTCAAAAACCTATATATTCAACTCGAAAAAGCACTTTACATTTCCATTGATCATTTGATGAATTTGTAAAATTTGTTGTTGGAGAGGATTTTTGAAACTTCTTTGCATGAGCTAGGGTTTGGTCTTCTTCTTAGGAGAAAACGTTGAACTTCTTCCTGTTTGCAGAGATTTTGATTTTTGGTCTTCAATTTTGTAGAGAATATCAAACATTTATTTGCAGGGATTTGTTAAAGTAATTTCCATTGAGATTTTGTGTTTATTGTGAAATCTGGAATTGAAGAAAGGGTTCGAAATTCATAGAAGATTTTTGTTTGGTCTTCACGTGTGGAGAGGACACTAATTTTATTGTCAAGAAAATTGCTGACTATAGCTACACATCGAATCCCTTGGTTAACCACAGTTTTTGGATTGAAAGCTGGTTTTTGCTGGAAGCCATACAAAATTCTTTAATTCAAGGCCGTACAAAACTCTGCCAGATTTGTACGGAAATCTCAGGCTTACGGTTATGAGTGTGGATAACTGGTAAGTGTTGCGATGTGTGTTAAGCAGTCCTTGTTTAGTGATTTTGAAGCCGCATTATCTTTCCTGTGAGGTGCGTCCATTATTCAACTGTTGCGTATGGTGTTTGAGGAACCATAAGACTGTCCTTGGTTGGCTACGTTCTGACTAGTAGTGGATGCCGTTTGATTGTGTCACATTCTGAGATTAAGGTGCTTCCGGTCACTCATAGTAATTGCAGTGTTTAAAGCTTAAATATCATTTCAAATAATAACATTGTGAAGAACATTTTAGTCAAATTCAATTGCTATGGTTTAATTCAAAACTAATTATGAGTTATTCATTTACGAATCTTAATTGGGAAATTTAGATTCATAATTATTTCTGAAAATATACAAAACAAGTTGAATTTGAATGTGAAAAAGTCAATTTTCCATAGAGAGCCAGCTGGGCTCATCACAGCTTGAGAAAAAGATCATGGAGGGTTACAGGTATTAAAAACAACTTGAGGAAGCCAACGACATCATTGCCTCTCTGGAGAATAGGCTGAGAAGATCCCTTGCTAAAAGAAAGGAGCTGGCTCTGCAATTGAGTGAGAGCAATGAAACAATTTATGAACTCTTTGGGTAGAGTGGATCAGATGAAGCTGAGGAGGTAGTCTCTGAGCTCATGGAGAGGAACCAAATCCTAACCGATCAGATCTCCAACCTAAAGAGGGAGCAGTAGGATAATGCCGTAAGGATGATTGAACTGATTGAGAAAAAGAGGAAAGTTGAAGATGAAAGAAACACTGCAGTTAAGTCATTAACAACTTCTGAGAGAGCAAGGAATTTGACAGAGGAAGTGGTAAGGGAAAATGATCTTGTCGTTCTGCAACTTCAAGAAGACATGCAAATTGTCACTCAAGAAAACGCCAACATGCAAAAGGGTTGGCATGATAGAGACGAAGCATGCAAAAGGCTGGCAATAGAGTTGTATCAACTGAAGGAACAGATGAAAGAACTTGGAGAAATGAATGAAACCCTAAGAGGATACAACAAGAGCTCAGTCAAGCTTAATGAGCAACTCAAAGCTCAAAGAAAGCACAAAGATCCCACCGGACTTGGGTTCACCAGTCAAGGCACCAAAGAGATTGGTGTGTCATTAGGAGAAAACAAAAGAAAGAAGGAAAAGAAGAAACTGGAAGAACAAAAGGGTAAAAAGACCTTCAACATTTTTTGCAAACACTGTGTTAATACCAACTGATTACTGAGATGGGGGGGCTAAATCGGTAAGAACTATTTTCTTTTTCTTATTCTTTATTTTGTTTAACTCTTCTTGAAATCTAAGCAAAGTGAGAATCAAACAATCATAACTGTAAAAGAAGTACACAGATCAACACAAGATATATACGTGGAAACCCTCGGTTAGAAGGAAAAAACCACGGTGAGACAGAGCTCACAACTTCACTACTGCTGAATGAAGGCGCCCTACTAGGAGCTTACAAAGCACTAGTTATGGTGCTACCCAGTTAAGGGATTTTACAAAAGGTCGGTTAAGATCTTAACCCTATTAAGAGTCGTTTGGTTAGAGGTCTTTTAACACCAATAAAGATGTTACCCTATAAGGGGATTTTACAACGAACCGATTAGGTCCACCCTGATATAGGGATTTTAACTTGGTTTCACACTTTACAAAAGCAATGATCTTCTATGACACTGAATGTCTGATCAGATCATACCTGTTGATCTTTCTCGGTTTTCCTGGCTGTTGATCTCTATTGCCTTTCACCTCTGTGACTATAGCGCCTCTCTCAGAAGATATGTCTCCTCTGCTCTATGCATTCACCAATTATCAACAACTCTTTATCTTGCGTCCTTTTACCTGTATGTATACAAGAGTTCACCGCAATCAAACCCTTAACTCATAGAACCGCTAGGCTGTAAACTCACCAAAAAAATCATGCAACTAGCAAAAAGCTATGCATTCTGATTTGGAGTTTACCTTGCAAAACATCCGTAGAAATAAAGCTAACTCCTTTTAAAAAGCTAACTCCACTTCAGAGCGGTGGATGTCCCGTATTATTCGGTTTTAACTCAAACTGTTCTGCAAAATCTGGTGAGGATCTTTAGACAGTTAGACCGGTATATCTTATACTCGGTTTATCCCTTTATACATGGAGAGACCGTTACGGAGTTCCTAGATCAGTCTACCGGTGTATCTTCTTTGCTTCAACTACTGGTGCATGCACTCTGCCTTTGCTCTACCGATGTCTTCTAAGTAAAGCGAGTGACCGGTGAGTGTTTATCGGTGTATGGTGTGTAATGTCCCTAGTCGATTGGCCATTTCAACGATTTGATGCAGGACCGGTTTATCGGTTCTCCAATGCACTTTACCGATAGCCGGGAAGAAATTTAAGTTGAAGTATAGGCAAACTAGAAGGGTTCCATACTTCATGGATTTCTTTCTCACAACTCCAAGCTTCTTCATGTTTTCAAATATTTGGCTTTGAAGCATTGCACAGATGTCATATTGGGCATTGTCATGCATTATACTGTGTGCGGCGTGAATAGCTCCACCCGGTATGCTATTCAAATTGCTTGACTGATAAACCTTGTACCCAATAATAGCAGACGCAAAACGTACTCCATCATCCTCAATGTCGTTCACGGTCATAAGTCGACCATCAGATCTTGACTTAGTGAGTTTGTTGACAACGGCATTGGCAATGGTCCGCAGGGTTAGTCCTTCCCCTTTGTTACTATATCCAGTTACTCTGTGGAGATCTTCTTTGGTGATTTCGTGACATGCACCTCTGGTGAGCCAAAAACCTGGTTCGTGAAGACGGCTCAGCACCAGTCTGATTTGGTCTTCCCGGAAGATGGTCGGGTAGCATACTCCATTTATCAATCCGGATGATACAAGCTTGGTACTTGTCGGGAAGTTTCCCTTCTTCGCATAGTGACAGGTACTCGCCTTGAATATATGTTTCACCCAATTCTTCCTGTTTGGCGTGAATAAACGCCATGACATCTTCGATTAAGAAGACTCTTGGTACAGATGAGAGCACACTAGCCATGTCATTCTCTTTGTTCTGAACCGGCAAAATGTTGTATGCTGGCCTGTCTGCCTGATCTCCTTTGATCAACTTTACGGTAGAGGATGATGTTGCCATTGCGAACAGTTGATTAACAGAAAGAAGCTTTGATCGGTCTAACAGATAATCGCTAAAGATGATCAAGGCGCAAGAATATTACTCGTAAAAATTCGTTAATGACAATGAAAGCAAAGTAAAATTTATGAGTAATGCTTCTTTCTTTTATAGGGTTAGGTCACAACAGTAATTACCAAACGGTAACTATTCATTAAACGGCTACAGTAATAAATGCCTTACCTAACTTTTCTTTCCACTTTTGCCAACCGGTGATCCGGCTTTTTCAGTTTCGCAAACCTCGATTGACTACTTCTTACTTGTCCAGTTATTCTTGTAGACTGAGTGAGTCCGCTTCTCACCAGTTCTACCGGGAATGGTAGATGCTCTACTGGTTCCCTCTAGGCCTTTAAGGCTCAGTTTGCTGAAGAGATATCACCATCTGCAGATGATGATCTTTCCTTTGTCTTCTCATCAGTGGAGCTCTTTGATTCCTTTTTGAACCAAATCTGTTTGATTGTTTTCTCAGTCTTCTCTTCCTTGTTGGTCTTCTCTACCGGTTTGACCAGTTCTCTTTTCTTGTTGGATGACCGGTTCCTGCAGTTTTTGGCTAAGTGTCCAACTTTGTTGCAGTGATAGCAGACTATCCCAGTAGGCTTCCATGGGTTCACTCTTTTTGTGTTGGGTGACTTACACCATGAATCATTGTGGCAGTGAGTCCCACAATTTGCACAGTTGGTTGTGCTCCGGTTCTTGTTTCTCTTGGCGTATACTGGTCTTGGTGATCCGAATGCCATAGTTTTCGATCTGCAATCTTCAGCCTCGTGTCCAAACTTGTTACAAGCATAACAATAGCCCTTGAAGCTTCCCCTGCTTCCATTAGACACAGAAGTGGGGTTGGACTAGCATTCATTGGTCTTGTGACCATTTTTGCAACAGTTCTTGCAATAGTTGTTGTTTGGTTTTACTGGTGCATTCCTGCATTTATTTGTTCTGTGACCCGATTTCGCACAATGATTGCAAGAAATGTTAAAGGTCTTCTTACCTTTTTGCGCCAGTGGCTTCTTTTCTTTCTTGCCTATCTTGGCTCCAGAAGATTCTCCAATTTCTTTGGTAACTTCACCAATGAATCCAAGACCGGTTTGATCTTTATGCTTTCTTTGAGCTTTAAGTTGCTCATCAAGCTTGACTAAGCTCTCATTGTATCTTCTCAGGGTTTCGTTTCTTTCTTCGAGTTTTTCATTTGCTCCTTCAATTGATACAACTCTAGTGCCATTCTTTTGCATGCTTCATCCTTGTCACACCAACCCTTTTGCATGTTGGCATTTTCTTGGGTGACAATCTGCATGTCTTCTTGAAGTTGCAGACTGATAAGCTCATTTGCTCCTACAACTTCCTCTGCCCAGTTTCTTGCCTTTTCAGAGGCTGTCAAAGACTTGACTACAGTGTTCCTTTCATCTTCAGCTTTTCTCTTTTTCTCAATCAGTTCAGTCAGCCTCAGGGCATTATCCTCTTGTTCCCGCTTGAGGTTAGAGATCTGATTGGTCAGGATCTGATTCTTTTCCATTAGTTCAGATACTGCCTCCTCAACTTCATCAGATCCACTTTGCTCGGAGAGTTCGTCAATGGTCTCATTGCTCTCATTTAATTGCAGAGCCAGCTCCTTCCTCTTTGCAAGTGATCTTCTCAGTCTGTTATCCAAAGAGGCAATAATGTCGTTGGCTTTCTCTAGCTGCTTCTGATATCTGTAACCCTCCATGATCTTTTTCTCAAGCGGTTAAGCTTTATATAAGAGAACCGAGGCTTTGATTCTAATTGTTAATCCCAACCGGTTACTGAGAGGGGGAGGGGGGTGAATCAGTAAGAACTATTTTCTTTTTCTTACTCTTTATTTTGTTTAACACTTCTTGAAATCTAAGCAAAGTGAGAATCAAACAATCATAACTGTAAAAGAAGTACACAGATCAACACAAGATATATACGTGGAAACCCTCGATTAGAAGGAAAAAACCACGGTGAGACAGAGCTCACAACTTCAATACTGCAGAATGATGGCGCCCTGTTAGGAGCTTACAAAGAACTGGTTAAGGTGCTATCCGGTTAAGGGATTTTACATAAGATCGGTTAAGATCTTAACCCTGTTAAGAGTCGCCTGTTAGAGGTCTTTTAACACCAATAAAGATGTTACCCTGTAAGGGGATTTTACAACAAACCGATTAGGTCCACCCTGATATAGGGATTTTAACTTCCTTTCACACTTTACAAAAGCAATGATCTTCTATGACACTGAATGTCTGATCTGATCATACTCGTTGATCTTTCCCGGTTTGCCTAGTTGTTGATCTCTATTGCCTTTCACCTGTGTGACTGTAGCGCCTCTTTCAGAAGGTATCTCTCCTCTGCTCTATGCATTCACCAATTATCAACAACTCTTTATCTTGTGTCCTATGACTTGTATTTATACAAGAGTTCACCGTAATGAAACCCTTAACTCATAGAACTGCCAGGTTGTAAACTCACCAAAAAAATATGCAACTAACAAAAAGCTATGTGTTCTGATATGAGTTTACCATGCAAAACATCCGTAGAAATAAAACTAACTCCTGTTAAAAAGCTAACTCCACTTCAGAGCGGTGGATGTCCTGTATTATTCGGTTTTAACTCAAACTGTTCCGCAAAATCTGGTGTGGATCTTTAGACAGTTAGACCGGTATATCTTATACTCGGTTTATCCCTTTATACATGGAGAGACCGGTACAGAGTTCTTAGATCGGTCTACCGGTGTATCTTCTTCGCTTCAACTACAGGTGCATGCACTCTACCTTTGCTCTACCGATGTCTTCTAAGTAAAGTGAGTGACCGGTGAGTGTTTATCGGTGTATGGTGTGTAATGTCCCCATTTTTTATAAATTATTTTTATTTAATTATTGGTCCCAGAATTTAAAGAATATTATAAATGGACTTTTAATTAATAAAAGGGGGCCCATTTTTATTATTATTGTCTGTAGGTGGTTGCCGTGTCGGCATTCTTTAGTAAACCCTCGGGAGTTTCTCCGAAGGGGTATTTATGACCGGCATGTAGGATGTATTTGTCATGTTGAGATTTGATATTTTATTTGTATTTGCGAATTCCTGTTGGGATTCAGCTGACTGCCATTTCGGAGGTGAAAGATCCTCCGTATTTGGTTTATTGCAATTTTGGTGGTTCACAGCCACCCTAGTCTGCCATCGGGAATATCACTCCGATATTTTACTATGCGCCAAATCTGTTGTGTTTTGTTGGTTTTGGATCTGGCGAATCTGAAACACCATCTTTGTATACATCTTTGGCATTAATACAGCTTGTGGTATTGTGGATACCTATCATTCATTGTTCTGGTGTCTGTAGCAATATTATTGTTGAATCTGAATTACTTTTGGCTCACTGGCATTTTGGCGACGATCTACCTAGCATATCTGAAGTGCTATCATTATTTATTTGTGTGCGATCCTCTGCAATATAATTGTTATTTTTGACGGTTTATCTTTTCTTGTGCGGATGCATGCAATACATCTTTGGAATTCAATTTTTGTGCAATCAAATTCATCTTATTGGGTGACACTACATTTTCGAAGGCTTCGAAATCGTCCAAAGGCAAACTCCTTTCACCGTAGGGATCCTTACCATACGTTCTCCCCTGCCTCACCGTACGGCTTCCACCTAGCATACCGTACGAACCCATCAACATCGTACGACCCTTTGTTTTTCTCCATACAAATCCACCCCTTTTCCAACCGTGTGCTGCCATTACCGTGCGGACTGCATATTGGTCCCTCCGTACGGCCTGAAGTGCAACACCGCACGACACCTCCAATACTGTATGATGTACGGGCCTCAGCAACTACATACATCGTACTACCTTTCTGCTCTCTACACCGTACGGCCTCAGGCATTCCGATCGTATGGCCTCAGGTAACCATCCGGGACAAAAACACCTCCGGGACAAAATTCCCCTTCGGATAGAAATCACCTTCGGGACAGAATTCACCTCTGGAATAGAAACACCTCCTAGACAAAATTTACCTCTGGACAAAAATCACCTCCGGACTCAAAAACACCTCCATGATAGAATTCACCTCCGGGACAGAAATCACCTCCGGGACAGAATTCACCTCTGGGACAAAAACACCTCCTGGAAAGAATTTACCTTCGGACAAAGATCACCTCTGGAACCAAAAACACGTCCGGGACGGAATTCACCTCCAGGACAGAATTCACCTCCGGGACAGAAACACCTCCGGGATAGAATTTACCTCCGGACATAAATCACCTCCGGAACTGAAAACACCTCTGGGACAGAAACACCTCCGGGATAGAATTCACCTCCGGGACAGAAACACCTCCGGGATAGATTTCACCTCTGGACAGAACCACCTTCGGAACCGAAAACACCTCCGGACCGAAAATCACCTACAGGACGAAATCACCTTCGGGACATTACATGGTGTTTGTGAATTTACACTAATGACAACTTAAATTGCTAACACATTGTGGGAAACCGGGCCATAAAACAAGCAACTGCAGAAATGCACCAGTAAAACCAACTAACAGTTACTGCAAAAACTGCTGCAAACACGGCCACAAGACCAATGAATGTTGGTCTAGCCCCACAAGTGTGTCTAGTGGAAGCAGGGGAAGCTTGAAGGGCTACTGCTATGCATGCAACATGTTTGGACACAAAGCCGATGAATGCAGATCCAAGACTATGGCATTCAGATCCCCATCGAGACCGGTATTCCCCAAAAGGAATAAGAACCGAAGCACAACCAACTGTGCTAACTGTGGCATGCACAATCACAATGACTCTTGGTGCAAATCACCCAACAAGAGAAGGGTAAATCCATGGAAGGCAATCGGGATAGTCTGCTACACTTGCAACAAAGTTGGACACTTAGATAAAGACTACAGAAACCGGTCAATGAACAAAAGAAAAGGATCGGTCAAACCGGTGGAGAAGACCTCGTTTTCAAATGAGAAGAACAACAAAGGAAAGAACGAGAAAGAAGTCAAGCGGATTTGGTTCAAGAAGGAATCAAAGAGCTCCGCTGAGGAGAAGACAGAGGGAAGATCATCATTTGTAGATGCTGATATCTCTTCAGCAAACTGAGCCTAAATGGCTTAGAGGGAACTTGTAGCTCCTCTACTGTTCCTGGTAGGACTGGTGAGCAACAAACTCACTCAGTCAGGAAGAACAATTAGACAGGTAAGTGTTGATCAACCGGGATTTGTTCAAAAAGGAAAAAGCTTGAATTACCGGTTGGCAAAAACAGAAAGGTTAGGTAAGGCAATGAATGCTGTAATTGTTAAACGAATAGTTACCGTTTGGTAATTACCGTTATGCCCTAACTCTATATAAAGAAAGGAGTACTACTCATTTACTTTTACTTTGCGGTTTTGTGATTAACAATTTCTTATGCTTGAGTAATATTCTCGTGCTTTGATCATCGTAAGATATTGTCTGTAATACTACTCTAGTGACTTTTGGTGTAAACCAGTTATCAAGAAATGACATCATCATCCTCCGTTGTCAAGCTGATCAAGGGAAACCAAGTCGACTGACCTAGATACGATATTATGGCAGTTCAAAACAGGGAAAACGACATGGTTGGTGCGTCATCGTCTATGCCAAGTGGAGTCCTCATGACTGAAGATGTCACGGCCTTCATTTACGCCAAGCAGGAAGAACATGGGCGAGACCTACATCCAAAGCGAGTACCTCTCGCTATGCAAAGATGAAAGACTTCTGATAAATACGCGAAGTTGGTGTCGTTTAGACTAATCAACGGAGTTTGTTACCCGACCGTCTTCCGAACCAACTGCATTCGACTGGTTCTTAGTTATCTTCATGAACTGGGTTTCTGTCTCACAAAAGGAGTAAGCAATCAAATCACGAAGGAAGACCCGCATCGAGTGACTGGGTACAGTCAAGAATGGGTGTAATATCCCCATCATTTGCAGGTCATTGGTCAGATGGTGCCAGGTCATTATTGCAATCCTCGTGGTCTGGCGAGGTGTTTAGAGGGTCATTGGTGTGAACTTACTATTTATAGTAAGTCAATGGATAGTTTCGATGAGCTCAGATGAGTTAGAAGAGTTGAATGATGCTCTCGGTTTTCATTTCTGGCTTCCAATTTGGGCTCCAAGAATCTTGGAGAGAGCGTCTATTTTTAGTAAGTCACCCCGTTAGGTTCATTCGTCATCTTCCATCATCAGGATCAATCCTGTGCAGACAGATTTCGATTCGGACGCTTCTTCAATTGTTTGCGCAAGACGGGTGGTTTATTATTATTATTTAATTAAAATTGCTAAGGTTGCCATTTTTGTTGGTATTATATGCTAGATACCTTAGTGTTATAGCTCGTTGGAACCAGGATGAAAAGTTTTAAATCTTGGGCACAAGAAACAGGGACCTTGCGTGTCATAATTTCATGATATTGGTGAAAAGGTCCTTTTTGGAGCCAAATGAATTAATAAATTATATTATTCAATATGTGCCTAAGTGTAGAAAGTGTTTTAAGTGAAGAGAGTGTTCTTGAAGCTGAATAGTGGTGTATGGAAGAAGTTTGTTAATAAAGGCCAAGGACTTGCGTTTTTTCTCATATGCTATGATTATTGAATTTGTGGAATTCTGGATGGAGTACAAAATGTTGAAGCAAGGGTTTGTATGCAGCTTTGGAGAAACGTCCTTTCTCCCAAGAAATGCACTGTGAGATAGATCTGTATGCTATTGAATGGCAATAGAATGCCAGCGTAATTAATTTTCAGACTGCTGTTATTATTCTTGGACCGTACGTGTGCTAGCAGGGCCATACGGTTGTTGTTTATTGGCTGTGTGCACACGGGCTGTGTGCTAATTGAGGTCTACTTCCATACGGTAGGCTCATGCATGTAATCTGAACACCGAGCATTGTCTACAACAGCAGCCGCTTCCAGGAAGGAAATTGCGTGAGGACATCAGCTTGGAGACTCACGTTTGCAGCCTGGAGACTCATGTTTGTAGACTGAAGTCTCACGTTTGCAGATGGTGTAATTATCAGGTGTTTAAATAATTGCAATTAGTTTTATATTGATCAATAAATTGGAAGTGTGAATGTTTGATTGTAATGGAAGTCAATTCAATTAAATTCCTTAGCATTATAATCTAAACCGAAATCCAAAGATAGTGAAATTGTTGTTTTCTGAGAAGCATAAGTATTCGAATTATCAGTTTTCTTTTGAATTTCATTATTGCAAAATAAAGAGCTACAAAGGCTCTTTATAGTGGTATCAGAGCTTTCTTCCTGCCATCCTGTGGAGTCTGGATTCATTTATTTTCTAAAGTTTTTAAAAGTGACCAGCACTTCCATTTTTCCTAGCTATGGATAAATACAGGAGATCCAGTTCCAAAAGTCCTCATAGCAGTAAGGGAAATAGAGCGGAATTAAATGCTTTAGTAGAAAGCATGGAGAGACTTAAATTGCATCAGCAGAGATTGGCAGAGAGTTTGTTGGATCCAGTTACAGTAGATAGGGCAGCGAGATATATGATCTCTGCCTTTAGAAGGTCGACATCAAGTTTGCAGGGGAGAAGGCTAGAGTTTTCTCCAACAGTTGACCGTGATGCTGATGTTCCTACATCTAGCTCAGTGCGTGCTATTCCCATACGCAGTGCTGATGATGGATTTATTGCACCGGAACCAGTGGATGTTTCAGTGCCATTGGATAACAGCAGTGTTGAGCATCACCGGGTTGAGGCTCCCAGAGCAGTCACTATGGATTGTACAGAGGCAGATGATGTTGCAGTTATCATTGAGTGTTCAGACTCTTTCATGGAGGGAGTTATTATTGGAGATGTTTATGTTAGCTGTAGTAGTGTTGCTCCAGTTGCTTCCTCAGATAGGGCCGAGGCATGTACGGAGTCTCCCAGTGGTGAGGTTGGTGAATTGGGCATTACAGCGGGGTCAATTGATGACAGTTCGTGCTCTGACATTATTGGTGCATAGCTTGACGTTAAGTCATGTGTGTAGAGACACGTGTCCGCAGATGAGATTTCAACAGGAGATCTGAGAGCTGATTGTATAGACACATCTGATGACACTTTTGAGCATGCTGTGAGTTGCATTGGAGATGACACCCCCTGTGAGATGTTGGGTGATGATTGCGAGGAGCATATGAGCTATGACAACTCAGAGATTTATGATAGCAGTCGTAGTATGGGATCAGTACAGGAGAGAGTGGTTTCTTCCTATGTTGAGAATGTGTGCATGGAGCTTTCTGGTGATGACACTCCGGATGGGAGTGTTGTAGTTGATTCGGGTGACGTAGTTTCATGCCACAGTATAGTTGATTCACATGACGACATTGAGTTGTGTTTGCAGCCAGAGTAAGTAGAGGAGATGCAGATAGATGATGAGGGCACTAGCATTGCATATATCTTTGATGTTGAGAGCGAGGATGATGAGTGTTGTAGTTTTTCTGGCTTTCTATATCTAACTTTGGGTGTAGATTCAGCGTTGTCATTTGGTGGAGGTGGGTTCGAGGATTCTGTGTTACAGGGACCCACAGATGAGGACAGGGAAGCTTATGAGTGGCAGGAGTTTGTTTCAGCCAGGGCTTCCACTTCTGGAGAGGGGGTTACTTCGTCAGTGATTCATGTGGATGTATCTCAGGATCTGGACTATCAGATAGTTGCAGAGGACGTGGGAGCTGGAGATTGTGTTGAGTCAGATTCAGTGGCAGCTTCCCTGGATTTAGATGAGGACGTGTTCGATGCCTGTACTCAATTTGTTGATGTGTACTCCGATGAAAGTACACAGAGAGAGGGTGATCTTGAGGGGAGTTTGTTGGATACAGCTTCCTCTCATAGTGTAGACAGTGCGTTTGAGGTTGTTCATAGGAGGCCTGTTGTGCAGAGTCATCATGTGACTAGCCAGTTGCGAGTTGATGAAAGAGATATTACTTCTACTCTTGAGCATTTTGATGCCGCTCGTCACTTGTTGGTTGTTTATGGTTGGGGTGCTCCTATGACAAATGCGCCCAGTGGTGGTTACCTCTCATTGATAGAGATTCATTCTTTGCGTGAGGCTGTCAAGATTTTGAGACAAAACTACTTACAGATGGTAGCCGACCGAGATCACCTAGTTGAGTGGGGGAGTACAACTTATGAGGCACTGATGGATAGAGAGGAGGAGGTGAGTGAGCTTACCCAGGAGCTCACAGCGACTACTAGGGTTTTAGAGGACACTCAGCGAGCTCTTCAGGAGTCACAGATCCGGTTAGAGGGGGTGACCGTGGAGTTGGAGCATTTACGATCCACAACAGTCCCAGACCCAGTTCGATTGCACATTGAGGTGGTTGGTGGTGAGTTTGCTCTTACGGTTGGTGATGAGGAACATGATGTTGAGGTAGACACACATGTTCAGGATATTGTAATGACCCTTGTTTGACTCAGCTAGGAGTGTTAGGACAAATACTTCAATTTACTCCTCCTACCATGTCAGCTCAATAAGGAATGGAAAATAACCAATATCAAAAATGCATTCTCTGATATTCTGGAATTAATTATGCACTATCTCTGATATAAGGGTTGTCTCTGATATATAAACGAAATACTTGCACCAATGGTTGCTATCACAACCTATTATGCTCTTGAATCGAGTGCTTCCACAAGGAAAATATAAGTTTATATAATATCAATTCTTCATTCCAAGTATATATATTTATATGTTGTCATTGTATGTATCAGATCATAGTGTGTGTATATATATATATATATATATATATATATATATTCAATATATATATTGTCCTCTACTATCGATCTATCTCTTTATATGTGTATCTCGAATCTGTGTTGATGTCTTTGGTATATATATATACTGTGATATATCTTCTGCTTATATGTATTCTAGGTGTTGAGTGTACAGTGTATAATTATCTTCGATAGGCATATATATATCTTAATTTGCACTTGTATGAGATCGCTATAATATAAGTTGTTGTGTATATGTCAGACGACTGTGGGTATATAACAATCTGCAATGTATTATCAATCTCCAATATGTGTGTATCTTTCGTTAGTGATGAATGACAAATGCAAATGCTCGATTAAGCAAGTCCGAGAATGAGTTGAAGGAATAGAGATAAGTTTTCAAAGCCACTTGGATGTTTCAAAGACTAATAGAAGATACGTTCCCTGATGCGGCCCATTCCAATGCGGTCATATATGTCTGCCGTTCTTTCTTCCTTCTCTGATAAACTCCAATCTAAAACTAATTCCATGCTCCCCTTCCTATGATTGTAGTATATCCATTTTATATCCTCTTCGTGCCCTTATTTTCGGGATGCGACTATACTCCCATGTCGCTTCATGTTTGTTTCATCTTCATCAGCATGGGTGTCGGCTATAAATATTAATCGTCGACTATTTTATTGTTATCGACTTGGAACTGTTGACTAATAATTAAAGTCATGTAAACGTTCATTGTTTAGACATCGGTTGTATTGTTTTATTAAATATTAGCATTATTGTATTAATATCTAATTATATATTGATTAATAAATCACAATGATTGATTATTATTAGTTAATTAATATTATCAATAATATTTAATATTATTGATTAGTATTTTACGGCTTATTATTATTAATGTTTGAGAAATGTTGATTAATATTAATAGTAATTATTATTATTAATATTGATTAATATTTTCTTTGCTCATTAAATAAGGAGCTTGTATAAATAACTAGTTATATATTTATACTTAAAATAATTATATATACATTAAATAATTATATTGTTCATATGTCAACATTGGGTCATGACAATCCGCCCTTCTCGAATTTGCTTGTCCTCAAGCAACAATAAATTTTCTACTTAAGAGAGATTGGTGAGATAAAATCTTTTAGACTATCTCATGGTGGTGCCTATTCAAATTTTCTCAACACTACGTTTGTATGATGACATGCTTCTAATTCATTTCTCTCCAGTTATTCTATCATTCTAGATAAATCAAATAGAGTATACAATTGGAAATACAAAATATGCATGGGAATATATGCTAAAACATATTAGAAGTATATACTTGAATGTATGAAGACACAGAGCAAACACGAAGCATACACATTAATGCATGAAGACACGAAGTATACACGATGTAGACATGCAATGCATGCATTCTCGATAAAACCCTACAATTTACAATTTTCAATTAGCTAGGGTTAAGAAAATAATTTACAAAATTTACTTCTTCATTAGGCTTTTGATTATGAACCCTGCAACCACAAAAAATGAGCATCAGTACATACGTATATAGACTTCAAAGGAAACTTGAGTAATGATAAGTTAGTCCAAGCCAATTCCATACTAAGCCCAAGAGCGGAACTTTGGCCCCCTTGGCCCCGGTGGCAGGTGTTAGGCATCCACACGAGGCGGTCTACTTAGTGGATTGCTTGTCTTGCTTATCTACTTATACTTATCTTGTGAAAAGGGTGCCCTTAACTCTATTCCTACCCACAATGGACGGTAGAATTACTGCCCTAGGGATGGAAACAACCTACCATAGGCTCCCATTATGGCCTTGCCTTAAGGTGGTTGAATTACTCCTATCCACGGCAAACTCCCAGTCCATTATGCTTGTCTACAATGGATGGTAGAATTACTGTCCTAGGGATGGAAACACCCTACCGCAGGCTCCCAATATGGCCTTGCCTATGATAGTTGAATTACTCCTATCCACGACAAACTCCCAGTCCATTATAGATTTGAAGGCTAGATTAGAAAAATATGCAATTTGTAAACATATTGTCTGTATTAATTATAATTTATATTTTTCGCAAAATGTCATCATTTCTAGTAAATTTCTGTTGACATTAAACATAAATAAAACTGAGCCTTAATATTACACAAGTATACATACCTATGACCTCAAAATATTTTGTGATACCCTACAGGATGGCAGGATCATGCTCTGATACCACTTGTAATGACCCTTGTTTGACTCAGCTAGGAGTGTTAGGACAAATACTTCAATTTACTCCTACCATGTCAGCTCAATAAGGAATGGAAAATAACCAATATCAAAAATGTATTCTCTGATATTCTAGAATTAATTATGCACTATCTCTGATATAAGGGTTGTCTCTGATATATAAACGAAATACTTGCACCAATGGTTGCTATCACAACCTATTATGCTCTTGAATCGAGTGCTTCCACAAGGAAAATATAAGTTTATATAATATCAATTCTTCATTCCAAGTATATATATTTATATGTTGTCATTGTATGTATCAGATCATAGTGTGTATATATATATATATATTCAATATATATATTGTCCTCTACTATCGATCTATCTCTTTATATGTGTATCTCCAATCTGCGTTGATGTCTTTGATATATATATATACTGTGATATATCTTCTGCTTATATGTATTCTAGGTGTTGAGTGTACAGTGTATAATTATCTTCGATAGGCATATATATATCTTAATTTGCACTTGTATGAGATCGCTATAATATAAGTTGTTGTGTATATGTCAGACGAATGTGGGTATATAACAATCTGCAATGTATTATCAATCTCCAATATGTGTGTATCTTTCGTTAGTGATGAATGACAAATGCAAATGCTCGATTAAGCAAGTCCGAGAATGAGTTGAAGGAATAGAGATAAGTTTTCAAAGCCACTTGGATGTTTCAAAGACTAATAGAAGATACGTTCCCTGATGCGGCCCATTCCAATGCGGTCATATATGTCTGCCGTTCTTTCTTCCTTCTCTGATAAACTCCAATCTAAAACTAATTCCATGCTCCCCTTCCTATGATTGTAGTATATCCATTTTATATCCTCTTCGTGCCCTTATTTTCGGGATGCGACTATACTCCCATGTCGCTTCATGTTTGTTTCATCTTCATCAGCATGGGTGTCGGCTATAAATATTAATCGTCGACTATTTTATTGTTATCGACTTGGAACTGTTGACTAATAATTAAAGTCATGTAAACGTTCATTGTTTAGACATCGGTTGTATTGTTTTATTAAATATTAGCATTATTGTATTAATATCTAATTATATATTGATTAATAAATCACAATGATTGATTATTATTAGTTAATTAATAGTATCAATAATATTTAATATTATTGATTAGTATTTTACGGCTTATTATTATTAATGTTTGAGAAATGTTGATTAATATTAATAGTAATTATTATTATTAATATTGATTAATATTTTCTTTGCTCATTAAATAAGGAGCTTGTATAAATAACTAGTTATATATTTATACTTAAAATAATTATATATACATTAAATAATTATATTGTTCATATGTCAACATTGGGTCATGACAATATGGGAGCATTTGGTACAGATGAGGTAGGAGTACCAGTGGAGTCAAGCTCTCAGGTTGATTTGCTTCCCTTAGTTGGGAGCGAATCTATTTCATCATCTCACAAAGCTGATAGCATGGGACAGTTGGTTGTGCCACATTTTAAGAGGGATCAACTGTGGATTGCGGGGGAGCTAGTTGACGCTTCCACGTATAATTTCTACTGCACTGAGTCATTCATGGGGTATTTACTTGAGAGTGCAGATGTGCAAGAGGATTCCTACAGAGTGTTTGAGGGTACTCTCATCCGAGGCTCTTGTGTTATTCGGAGGTTGGTAGGGAAGATTGTGGAGACCCTATCTACTATGCTTCCCCACAGGGATTTCGAAGTTGGGTTTGTTAAGAGGGTTGCTCAGGTTCCTACCCAGCCTGCAGTTATGCGGAGTCAGAGATTGGATCCATCTCATGGTTTCTACCGGCAGTATACGGTGGGGTGTGTTCATCATTTGTCTTTTGACCCATAGGGAGAAGATTTGTTCTCACGCAAGGGTAGATTTGCTCCTAGTCCTTATCATCCTGTATGGGATGGGTTCTCGCCATCAGGAGTTGATGGGAGTTTTGGCTGCAAGTCAGTAGCAGGTGACTTGCAGAGTTATGGTGACTGCGGAGATTATGCAGTGTGTGGATATCCGGGTCCTCGTATAGCTTTGTTCAGGGGTATTCATCACTGTTGTGCAGATGGTCTACACACTCAGTACAGGTCAGTTGGATGCGAAGGGGGAGTTCAATGTGTATGGGATTTGAGTCTCCCATTTTCGATGGTCCTGAAGTTCACTTCTTTCGGGATCTAGGTAGAGACAGATTCAGTACAGGAGTTTGGGTGACTAGTTGTTTTGAGTCTCTTTATAGAGTTATTCAATTTGCATTTTGGGTGATACTACAGGAGCCTACAATTTATGTCAGTGGCATGGTATACTTTTTTTCTGTGGGATCCAGGTGGATTATAATGTTTCTTGTTCTGGTGATTGCTTGGGGACAAGCAATCTTGGGGAGGGAGGATTGTAATATCCCCATCTTTTGCAGGTCATTGGTCTGATGGTGGCAGGTCATTATTGCAATCCTCGTGGTCTGGCGAGGTGTTTAGAGGGTCATTGGTGTGAACTTACTATTTATAGTAAGTCAATGGATAGTTTCGATGAGCTTAGGTGAGTTAGAAGAGTTGAATGATGCTCTCGATTTTCATTTTTGGCTTCCAATTTGGTCTCCAAGAATCTTGGAGAGAGCGTATTTTTAGTAAGTCACCCCATTAGGTTCATTCATCATCTTCCATCATCAGGATCAATCCCGTGTAGACAGATTTCGATTCGGACGCTTCTTCAGTTGTTTTCGCAAGACGGGTGGTTTATTATTATTATTTAATTAAAATTGCTAAGGTTGCCATTTTTGTTGGTATTATATGCTGGGTACCTTAGTGTTATAGCTCGTTGGAACTAGGATGAAAAGTTTTAATTCTTGGGCACAAGAAACAGGGACCTTGTGGGTCATAATTTCATGATATTGGTGAAAAGGTCCTTTTTGGAGCCAAATGAATTAATAAATTATATTATTCAATATGTGCCTAAGTGTAAAAAGTGTTTTAAGTGAAGAGAGTGTTCTTGAAGCTGAATGGTGGTGTATGGAAGAAGATTTGGTGTTTGTTAATAAAGGCCAAGGACTTGCGTTTTTTCTCATATGCTATGATTATTGAATTTGTGGAATTCTGGAAGGAGTACAAAATGTTGAAGCAAGGGTTTGTATGCAGCTTTGGAGAAACGTCCTTTCTCCCAAGAAATGCACTGTGAGATAGATTTGTATGCTATTGAATGGTGATAGAATGCTAGCGTAATTAATTTTCAGACTGCTGTTATTATTCCTGGACCATACGTGTGCTAGCAGGGCCGTACGGTTGTTGTTTATTGGCTGTGTGCACATGGGTTGTGTGCTAACTAAGGTCTACTTCCATATGCAAGGCTCATGCATGTAATCTGAACACCGAGCATTGTCTATAGCAGCAGCTGCTTCCAGGAAGGAAATTGCGTGAGGACATCAGCCTGGAGACTGACAGTTGCAACCTGGAGACTGACGTTTGCAGACTGAAGTCTCACGTTTGCAGATGGTTTAATTATTAGGTGTTTAAATAACTGCAACTAGTTTTATATTGATCAATAAATTGGAAGTGTGAATGTTTGATTGTAATGGAAGTCAATTCAATTAAATTCCTTAGCATTATAATCTGAACTGAAATCCAAAGATAGTGAAATTGTTTTTTTTTTAGAAGCATAAGTATTCGAATTATCAGTTTTCTTTTGAATTTCATTATTGCAAAATAAAGAGCTACAAAGGCTCTTTACATTGGGAAGCACTTACCCTAAGAACCATCTCCAATGCTGTGGTCACAAAACTGACGAAGTCAAAAGCTGACAATTGGTTGATGACAGTCAACGACATCGAAGATGGAGTCGAGTTCGCATCTGCTGTGATAGGCTACAAGGTTTACTAGTCCAGCAACTTGAACAACATACTGGGAGGAGCCATTCATGTCGCTCACCGGATAATGCATGATAATGCTTAGTCCGATATCTGCTCAATGCTTCGAGGATAGATATTTGAAAATATGAAGAAGCTTGGCATTGTAAAGAAGAAATCCCTAAAGTTTGGCACCCTACTAGTATGTCTTTACTTTTACTATTCTAATTTCTTCCTGGGAATAGGAAAGGTAACATGGGCAACAAACCGGCCAGTTATGATGCAAATAAGTGATATGGCCAACCAACTGGGAAACCAGTTCAGAAAAGTAATGAGCGAATACTTTGAGGCATTTCAACTGAGAATGCATGCCAGAGAAAGGGTTCCATCAACTATTGTTGACCTATAGAAAGATGATGTATGTTTTCTGGTATCCACCGACCACTGCATCATACAAGCTATGGAACAGAGAACCGAGTACGCTCTTGAACTGGGTTACGAAATCTCATCCATGACAGCTAAGGCATATGCAGATGCCCTACAAGAAGCTAACCTAGATCTCTCTACTCTCTGGTTTGGTACCTATGAATAGATTCAAGAAAATCTAAAGAAAAGGGCACCAATCAAGAATGTATATGTAAAAAGGACCCCTACACCAAAGAAGAAACCGGTGACTAGTCAACCCAAAGCTCAAAGGAAGAGAGCACAACCGGTACCCAGCACTCAAGGAGAAGAACAAGAGGAAATAGAAACTGAGGAAACAATTCCTCTAGTCAGAAAGAAGAAATCTGGTAAACCGGTGAAAGAAGATGCACCGAGAGGAAGAAAACCCACAATTGATGAATTTGTGGCAGGATTGAAAGAATCTGGTGGAATGGGTTCTATTAGTAGAAACTATCAACTGGCCAATGAAGAAGATAGGAGAAAAATAGAAGAAGCAGTAGTTCACTGTATCTACAAATTCAACCTATCTCCTACTGAACTTCATAAGGTTGTGCCTGATGATCTCCAAGAAATTATTGAAGCTAGATGGAAAGCTTGAATGGATAGAGAAAAGGAGCTGAGGATTTGAGCTCTGCTTGGGTTTCAGAACCATCTTACTTTGGACGAGGCCACTCACTAAGCTGAACTGCATAAGCAAAATTTCTTGACAAAGAGGAGGATCGGTCAAATGCTTATTGGTGAAGCTGAGAAGGTTCACGACGAAGGAGTGGCAATATGGACAAAACTTCTTCAGACCCAGAAATAGGCAGAAGAAGCACACCAAAGGACAACTGAGCCACTGGTCATTGATACCGGAAAAGGAAAATGAGTACTTGGAGCAGAAGTATTGGTTGAAGAGAAGATTCCTACCGGACCGTTCATCGTCGACATCACTAATGATAAAGGCAGTGATCCAGCTCGCCCAATGGTTCTTGTCTCTCTAGAAAAAGGTAAGACTCGTACCATGACTGTCAATGATATAGTTGATGAAGTGATGGATTTTGGAGAAATAGACAATGCCGCTAGATGGTATAGTGTGCTAGGAGAAGAAGATAAACAGGCAGTAATAGTAGCTCTAGTGGAAACTTTTATGGATTACAATAGATCTCCAAGGGACTATAGGTCCAAGTTTCCCCCTGAACTCAATTCTAGGCTAATGACAAAATGGAGAACCAGTCTAGGCACCAACAGTAGAATCAATAAGGAGACATTGTCAAGGTCAGATCTGGTTTGAGTGAGGAGAGAATCAGGCTTCTACTAGAGGAAGCATCATTTAACTTGGACACCAAGTATAAAGTTGCTAAGATACTCAATGGGTATGAAAATGAAGTCTATAAAGAGACTCTAGATTTCTGGCAATAGTATGATTTCAGTGCTCTTGAGGGAACAGGTCCACAGGATCAAACTAAACCAGCACAAGAACCATCGGTTCAATTCACTTCTTGTGAAGAAGCTACAACCGGTGAGAACATTCATACAAAACAGTTCACATCTGGTGAACATATGAATCTGGGAGACTCATCAGTCAAGATGACCATTGACAACACTACAGGTGTTGAAGAAGAACTTGTTGTGGGTGATCTCCATACAGCTGAAGAGCAGCACAAGGAAGAAGTCCCACCGGAAGAGCAATTTCCACAAGAAGAGGATGCTCAACTAGAAGTTGAAGTGCAACCGGAAGTGGAAGCACAGACAGAGGAAGAAGGGCCAAAAGCAGAAATCCTAATGGAGAATGAAGAAAAACAAGATGAAGAGGGACACGAGTTACTTGCGCAAGAACAACCGGTATAGGAACCAAGACAAAAGGATCTGGTAGATGTTCCAAGCTCGTCCTCATCCAAGAGGAAGCTATCTTTTGCAGTTGACACAGAAGCCAAAAGGAGCAAGGCTACCGATACTGTGGTCGACATCAGCAAAAATGTCAACAACGCAGCTAAAGGAGCTAACTAAAAGGAAACAAGACATGGTCCTAACAAGTGACAAAAATATCCTGAGCAACTTTGTACCTAATGCTGACATCGATGAAGATGAACCTGTGATTGATCAATTGGAGATCTTGGCCCAAGCAATCGGAGAAGTTCTCACTGATCCAGAGACAATAGAAATTGATCACTATGAGAAGAAGAGAATAGAAATTCTCCACAAACAGGTTGAGGAAATAAAGGTCACAATATCCACCAATTTAAGGGTACTACAACAATAGAGTCAACTTGCAGGAAGTTTGATGACCAGAACTTCTAATTTTGATACGTTCATGCAAGATCTGACAGAGAAGTCAACAAAGACCTCTGAAGACATAAGAGTTTTGTCTTCAACATTTGATGTCAAGAATAAATGTGCAACAGATTTCAGCAGGGAAATGACAAGCCTAGGTCTCATTCTGAGAAAGGCGTCTGAAGAGAAGACCAAGAGAATCCAAGACATAATTGGATTTCATCTATTTCTTGCCCCAACTTTTGATTTAATGCAATAAACAACAACAAATGCAAATAATCTGATCTGTGAACCGGCCTACAAAACAGTAGAGGACATGGAGAATATCATAGTATCGCTGAAAGTAGCACTCAAAAATCCAGAACATGTCATCGGTCAATGGAATCCTTTTCTTCATTCAGCGAAGAACATTTACAAGGATATCTTCAACAAGCTCCAAATGGAAAATAAACACTGAAGCTAAACCCTTTGTCCTATGGAGGCAAAAAGGGGAAGAAGAAGAAATGGGAAGAAGAGAGAGATTAGAACAGAAGAAGGTCAGAAGGTAAAAAGCTTAGAATAGATACAGGACAGAAGAGCTAAAGCACTAGAACAGGGCAAGCACCAAAACAGGGGAAGACTGCAAACAGAAGAGGGAAGAGTTGAAGTGTACAGTACAAGGAAGCAGTCTACAGGTAAAGGAATTAACTGTGATAAGTGAGTAATGGTTTTGCCACCAATGACAAAGGGGAAGATTGTTAGCAAATTTAAGTTGTCATTAGTAAAGATAGATGCAAACACCATTCCCACCGGTAGAGGTTCACCGGTAGATCACTTGTATTACTTTATAGGCACCAGTAGACTAGAAACAGAGTATATGCACTAGTAGACAGAATAGAGTACATTGTACCGGTCTTGTATTGCATACAGGGATGGACTAGGTATAAGATTGATACCGGTCAACAGCATGTCTATTTGCACCGGTGAATGCGGAGCTGTTTAAGTTAAAACTGGAATATGCGGGACATCCACTGTTTAGAACTGAAGTTAGCTTTTTAACAGGAGTTAGTTTTATTTCTACGCGGATGTTTCAAGGTAAACTCAAGATTAGAACACCAAGTTTTTTTGTTGTTGCATGATTTATGGTCGAGTTTACAGCCTGACGGTTCTATGAGTTAGGATTTCATTGAGATGAAATTTTCCATTAATACAAGTCATAGGACGCAAGAAAAGTGTTGTTTATTATACAGAGCAAGAGAGAATTATCTTCTGAGAAGAGCTACAGTCTCAGAGGTGAAAAGCATAAAGGATCAACAGCCAGGCAGAATTGGGAAAGATCAACATGTATGATCTAATCAGATAGAGTGTCAAGTTAAGATCATTGCTTTTGTATTGTGAAAGCATTTTGAAATCCCTTTATCAGGGTGAACCCTAATAGGTTCTTTGTATAAATCCTTTAACTGGGTAACATCTTTATTGATGTTGAAAGTCCTTTAACAAGGCAGCTCCTAATAGAGTTAAGATCTTAACCGATTTTATACCAAATCCCTTAACTGAGTAGCACTCTTGGAAGTGCTTTGTAAGCTCCTAATAGGGCATCTTTATTACTGCAGTAGTGAAGTTGTGAGTTCTGTCTCATCGTGATTTTTTTCCTTCTAACCGAGGGTTTCCATGTATACATGATGTGTTGATCTGAGTATTTCTATTTCTGTTTGTGAACGATTGTTTACATTCTGTTTATCTTGCAAGAATCTTTCTACAAGTGTGAAATTGTAATAGAAATAGTATTTACTAATTCACCCCCCCTCTTAGTAACCGGTTAGGAATAACAGATTGGGCTGGTAATATTGATGACAGAAAGAGCACAAGTGGTGGTGCATTCTTTCTCGGTGAAAGAATTGTGTCATGGACAAGCAAGAAACAAAACTGCATTTACCGTCTACAATGGAAGCTGAATATGTTGCTACTGCAATCAGTTGCACACATGCAGTCTCGATCAAATAGCTACTTGAAGGAATCCAAAAATAGATACTTGAACCAATTGCAATTTACTGTGACAGTACAAGTGCAACTAATGTTGGCAAATTTAAGTTGTCATTGGTAGATCACTCATACTTCTTTATAGGCACCGGTAGACCAAGCAGACTATATGCACCGATAGCCTAAACAGAGGGGATGCACTGGTAGATCAAAGAGAGTACATAGTACCTGTCTTATAGTGCATACAGGGGATGAACCGGGTATAAGATTGATACCGGTCGAGTGCATAATAATCGACACCGGATTATGCGGAGCTGTCTGATTTAAAACCAGATTATACGGAGCATCTACCGTTTAGAATTGGAGTTAGTTTTACTTCTACACGGATGTTTCAAGGTAAACTCAAGATCATCTCGCAAAGCTTTTTGTGGCATGATTTTTGGGTGAGTTTATAGGTTGGTGGTTCTATGAGTTAGGTTTTAATAAGATTAATTTCTTATAAATTCAGGTCATAGGACAGAAAAGAGTTGTTGAAAATACAGAGCAGGAGAGAGATATCTTCTGAGAGAAGCTACGGTCACAAGAGGTGAAAGATAGAGAAGTTCAATAGCCAGGCTAAGCAGAAAGGTTAACAGGTATGATCTAATCAGACAGAAAGTGTCAATTTAGATCATTGCTTTTATTCTGTTAAAGCATATTCAAAATCTCTCTATCAGGGTGAACCCTAATAGGTTCTTTGTATAAATCTTTTAACCGGGTAGCATCTTAATTGATGTGGAAAGTCCTTTAACAAGGCGGCTCCTAACAGAGTCAAAATCTTAACCGATCTTCTACCAAATCCCTTTACCGGGTAGCACTCTTGCAAGTACTTTGTAAGCTCTTAACCGGGCACCTTTATTACTGCAGTAGTGAAGTTGTGAGCTCTGTCTCACAGTGGGTTTTTCCTTCTAACTGAGTGTTTCCACATACATATGTTGTGTTGATCTGAGTATTTCTATTTCTGTTTATGAATGGTTAATTGCATGTTGTTTATTTTGCAAGAATCTATAATCAAGGTTTAATTTAGATAGAAGTAGTATTTACTGATTCACCCCCCCTCTCAGTAACTGGCTAGCAATAACAATTGGTATCAGAGCCAAGTTCTCTTAAATATAAAGCTTACCTGCTTGAGAAAAGATCATGGAGGGTTATAGGTATCAGAAGCAGCTTGAGGAAGCCAATGACATCATTGCCTCTCTTGAGAATAGGCTGAGAAGATCCCTTGCTAAAAGAAAGGAGCTGACTCTGCAGTTGAGTGAGAGCAATGAAACGATCGATGAACTCTCTGGGCAAAGTGGATTAGATGAAGCTGAGGAGGTAGTCTCTGAGCTTATGGAGAGGAACCAAATCCTAATCGATGAGATCCGTAACCTGAAAAGGGAGCAGGAAAATAATGCTCTACGAATGAATGAACTAATTGAGAAAAAGAGGAAAGCTGAAGATGAAGAAACACTGTAGTTAAATCACTAACTGTCTCTGAGAGAGCAAGAAATATGGCAGAAGAAGCTATAAGGGAAAGTGATCTTGTCATTCTACAACTTTAAGAAGACATGCAAATAGTCACTCAAGAAAATGCCAACATGCAAAAGATTTGGCATGATAAAGATGATGCATGCAAGAGGCTAGCAATTGAGCTGTATGAACTGAAGGAACAGATGAAAGCACTCGAAGAAAGGAAGGAAACCCTCAGAAGATACAATGAAAGCTCAGTAAAGCTTGATGAGCAATTCAAAGCTCAAAAAAATCACAAAGATCCCATGGGACTTGGTTTCACCGGTCTAGACACCAAGGAAATCGGTGAGTCATTTGGAGCCAAGAAAAACAAGAAGGAAAAGAAGAAACCAGTAGAACAAAAGGATAGAAAGACCATCACTGACCATCACTTCTTGCAACCACTGTGGAAAACCGGGCCATAAAACAAGTAACTGTAGAAATGCACTGGTAAAGCCAATTAACAGTTACTGCAAAAACTGTTGCAAGTATGGCCACAAGACCACTGAATGTTGTTCTCGCCCCACAAGTTTGTACAGTGGAAGCAGGGGAAGCTTCAAGGGCTATTGCTATGCATGCAACAAGTTTGGATACAAAGCTGATGAATGCAGATCCAAAACAATGACATTCAGATCCCCACCAAGACCGATATTCCCTAAAAGGAATAAGAACCAGAGCACACCCAACTGTGGCATGCATAGTCATAATGACTCCTGGTATAATTCACCTAACAAAAGAAGGGTAAATCCATGGAAGGCAACCGGGATAGTCCGTTACACCTGCAACAAAGTTGGACACCTGGCCAAAGATTGTAGGAACTGGCAAGTGAACAAAAGAAGAGGATTGGTCAAGCCGATGATGAAGACCTTGTCTCGCAATGAAAAGAACAAGGGAAAAGAGACCGAGAAAGAAGTCAAGAAGATTTGGTTCAAGAAGGAATCAAAGAGCTTCATTGAGGAGAAGGCAGAGGGAAGATCATCATCTGCTGATGGTGATACATCTTCAGCAAACTGAGCCTAAAAGGCTTAGAGGGAACCGGTAGCCCATCTACTGTTCCTGGTAGGACTGGTGAGCAACAAACTCACTAAGTCAGTAAGTAAAACCAAACAGGTAAGTGTTGATCAACCGGGGTTTGTTCAACAGGAAAAGGCCTGAATACCGGTTGGTGAAAAAGGAAAGAAAGGTTAGGTAAGGTAATTAATGCTATAGCCGTTAACAAATAGTTATCATTTGGTAATTACCATTATGCCCTAAATCTATATAAAGAAAGGAGGATTACTCATTTTCTTTTACTTTGCGATTTGTGATTAACAATTTCTTAGAGTAATATTCTCGTGCTTTGATCATCGATAAGATATTTTCTATAAGATTGATCAAGATACTTTCTGAGTAAACCCATTGATAACAATGGCATCATCATCATCTGTCGCTAAGTTGATTAAAGGAAATCAACTCGACGGACCTGTCTACGACATCATGGTAGTCCAGAACAGGGAAAACGACATGTCTGATGCACGAAACTCTTGATGGAGTTCTCATGACGGAAGATGTCACCGCTTTCACTCGTGCGAAACAAGAATTGGGTGAAACCTTCATCCAGAGCGAGTACCTCTCGTTGTGCACAAACGGAAAGCTTCAAGACAAATATGCGAAGCTGGTGTCATTAGGGCTGATTAAGGGAGTTTGTTACCCAACCATTTTCCAACCGGACTAGATACGACTGGTTCTCAGTCGTGTGCATGAACCTGGTTTCTGGCTTGCAAAAGGAGCATGCACACAAATCACCAAGGAGGACCTGCACAGAGTGATTGGGTACAGTGACAAAGGGGAGCCTCTCACCCTTAGAACTATCTCCAATACCGTGGTCACCAAATTGACGAAATCGAAATCTGATAGTCGGCTAATGACCGTCAACGACATTGAAGATGGAGTTCAGTTTGCATCTGCAGTGATAGGTTACAAAATCTATCAATCAAGTAACCTGAATAACGTACCAGGAGGAGCCATTCATGCCACTCACCGAATAATGCAGGACAACGCCCAGTACGATATTTGCACAATGTTTCGAGGATAAAATTTTGAGAATCTGAAGAAGCTCGGTATCGTCAAGAAGAAATCCCTAAAGTATGGAACCCTACTGGTATGCCTTTACTTTTACTATTCTAACTTCTTTTCGGGAATAGGTAAGATGACTTGGGGAACTGATCGACCAATCATGATCCAGATCAGTGATATGGGCAACCAATTGGGAAACCAGTTCGGAAACGTCATGACTGAGTACTTTGGGGCATTCCAGCTAAGAATGCACGCCAGGGAAAGGATTCCGTCAACTATTGTTGACTCCCACAAAGACGATGTGTGTTTTCTAATCTCCACTGATCACTACATTCAGGCAGTGGAACCATGAACCGGGTATGCTCCAGAACTAGGGTATGAAATCTTTGCAAAAACAGCAAAGGCATATGCAGATGCCCTACAAGATTGTGATCTGGACTTGTCCGCTTACCAGTTTGGGACCTTTGAAGAGATTCAGGAGAATCTAAAAAAAAGGGCACCAATTAAGAATGTTCATGTCAAGAGGACCCCTACATTAAAGAAGAAACCAGTAGTAGATCAATCGAAAGTCCAAAGGAAAAGAGCACAACAAGTGACCAATGCTCAAGGAGAAGAAACAAAAGGAATAGAAACCAAAGATCCAACTCCTCTGGTCCGCAAGAGGAAATCTGCTAAACCGGTGAAGGAAGATGCACCAAGCGCAAGTAAGCCCACAATAGACGAATACGTGGTAGCATTAAATAATTCAGGTAGTATGGCATCAGTAGGCAGGAGGTATGATTTGGCGAATGAAGAAGACATGAGGAAAATAGAGGAAGCGGTAGTCTATTGCATTCACAAGTTCAATCTAACTCCTACCGGACTTCATAAGGTCGTCCCTGATGATATCCAAGAAATTCTTGAAGCAAGATGGAGAGCTTCAATGGAAAGAGAAAAGGAGCTAAGGATTAGAGCTCTTCTTGAGGTTCACAATCATCTCATTCTGGACGAGGCCACTCACCAAGCAGAATTGCACAAGCAAAACTTTTTGTTAAGAAAAAGGGTCAGTCAAATGCTTGTTGGAGAAGTTGACAAGGTTCACGAGGAAGGTGTGGCAACATGGACTAAACTTCTTCAAACCCAACAATAGGCAGAAGAAGCATGCCAGAAGAACACCGAGCCACCGGTCAAAGATGCCAGTAAAGGAAAGGGAATTCTGGGAGCCGAAGCCCATGTGAAAGCTAATGTATCAACTGAACTGGTCATGGTCGATATCATTGACGACAAAGGTGGTGATCCAGCTCCTCCAACCATTCTTGTATCTCCAGAAAGAGGTAAGGATTGCACTATGACTGTTAATGATATAGTAGATGAAGTACTGGATTTTGGAGAAGTAGCCAATGCGGCTAAATGGTATAGTGTGCTAGGAGGAAGATAAACAAGCAATAATAGTGGCTCTGTTGGAAACCTTCTTGGATTACAACAGAACTCCAAGAGACTACAGGTCTAAATTTCCTCCTGAACTAAATACAAGACTAATGACTCAATGGAGAACCAGTCTGGGCTCCAATAGTAGAATTGTTAAGGAGACATTGTCATAGGTGCAACCTGGTCTCAATGAAGAAACAATTAAACTTCTAATGGAGGAAGTATCCATAAATCTGGATACAAAGAATAGGGTTGCCAAGATAGTAAATGGTTATGAGACCAAAGTCTATAAAGAGACACTAGATTTCTAGCAACAATATGATTTCAGTGCTCTCAAGGCAACAGGTCTACAAGATCAACCTGAAACAGTACAAGAACCACCGGTTCAATTCACTACTCATGAAGAACCAACAATCAGTGAACAGGAAATTCCTAAGGAACAGTTCACATCTAGTGAATAGGTGACTCTGGGAGAGTCATTAGTTAAGATGACCACTGACAACACAGCTGGTGAAGAAGAAATTGCTGTGGGTGATCTTCATACAGCTAAAGAGCAGCATAAAGAGGGAGCCCCACCAGAAGAGCAAGTGCAACAGAAAGAGGATGCACAACCAGAAGTAGAGGTACTATCGGAAGGGGAAGTACAACAAGAGGTAGAAAAACCAGCATAAGAGGTCCTACTAGAAGAGGTGGCACAACCGGAACATGTGGTAATACTAGAAGAGATGGTAAAACCGGGGAACGAAGAAAAACAAGAACAACAGAATGAACAAGGACAAGAGTTACCTGTACGTATTGAGCAAGAACAACCGGTATAGGAGCCAAAACAAAAGGAAAAGGTAGATGTTCCAAGCTCGTCCTCATCCAAGAGGAAGTTATCCTTTGTAGCAGACACAGAAGCCAAGAAGAGCAAGGCTAGCGAGACTGTGGTTGACATAAGCAAAATGTCAACTAGGCAACTAAAGGAGCTGACAAAGAGGAAACGGGACATGGTTCTCACAAGTGTAAAGAACATCCTGTGCAACTTTGTACCAGATGCAGACATTGATGAAGATGAACTTGTAATTGACCAATTGGAGATTTTGGCTCGAGCGACTGGAGAAGATGTCACCGATTTGGAAACAATTGCCATTGATCACTATGAGCAGATGAGAATAGAAATTGTCCACAAATAGGTTGAAGAGATAAAAGTAACGGTATCAACCAACATAAGGGCACTTCAACAACAATTACAAGTTGCAGGAAGTCTAATGACAAGGACTTCAAATTTTGATACTTTTGAGCAACATATCACAGAGAAGTCATCTAAGACTTCTGAAGACGTAAGAACTCTATCTTCCCAGTTTAACATAAAGAATACATCTGCAACCGATTTCAGCAGAGAAATGACAAGCCTAGCTCTCATTCAGAGAAAGGCATCTGAAGAGAAAACCAGAGAATCCAAGATCTAATTGGATTTCAATTATTTCTGGCCCCAACATTTGATTTAATGCAAAGGAGTGCAACTGAAGCTGAGAATCTATTTAGTGAACCGGCCTACAAGACTGTAGAGGGCACGGAGAACATAATTGTCTCTCTAGAAGCAGCACAGAAAAATATAGAACCTGTCACCAGTCAATGGAACCCTCTTCTTCATACAGCAAAGAAAGTGTACAAAGACATCTTCACAAAGTTACAGATGTAAACTAGTCAGTACCGCATAACCCTTTGTCCTATGGAGGCAAAAAGGGGAAGAATACATTAGGGAAGGGGAGAAGATCAGAAAGGAAGAAGTTCAGAAAGGATACATACAGAGTTGATTCAGCTACAGAGCATAAGGCAACACAAGAATAGGGGAAGTCTACAGACATAAGAGATGAAGCGCACACACAGGTGAAGTCTACAGGACAAGGAATTAACTGTAATAAGTGAGTGATGTTTTGCCACCAATGCCAAAGGGGAAGATTGTTGGTAAATTTAAGTTGTCATTGTTGAAGTTAGATGCAAACATCATTCCCATCGGTATAGGTACACCGGTAGATCATTCATACTTTTTTATAGGCACCGGTAGACTAAACAGAGTATATGCACCGGTAGACTAAACAAAGGAGATGCACCGATAGATCAAAGAGAGTACATAGTACCGGTCTTATAGTGCATACAGGGGATGAACTGGGTATAAGATTGATACCAATCGAGTGCATAATAATTCGCACCGGATTATGTGGAGCTATCTAATTTAAAACTAGATTATACGGAGCATCCACCGTTTAGAACTGGAGTTAGCTTTTTAACAGGAGTTAGTTTTACTTCTACATAGATGTTTCAAGGTAAACTCAAGATCATCTCGCAAAGCTTTTTGCTGCATGATTTTTGGGTGAGTTTACAGCTTGGTGGTTCTATCAGTTAGGTTTTAATAAGATTAATTTCTTATAAATTCAAGTCATATGACACAAAAGAGTTGTTAAAAATACAGAGCAGGAGAGAGATATCTTCTGAGAGAAGCTACAGTCACAAGAGGTGAAAGGCAGAAAAGTTCAATAGCCAAGCTAAGCAGAAAGGTTAACAGGTATGATCTAATCAGACAGAAAGTGTCAATTCAAATCATTGCTTTTATTCTGTTAAAGCATATTCAAAATCCCTCTATCAAGGTGAACCCTAATAGGTTCTTTGTATAAATCCTTTAACCAGATAGCATGTTAATTGATGTTGAAAGTCCTTTAACAAGGCGGCTCCTAACAGAGTCAAGATCTTAACCGATCTTCTACCAAATCCCTTTACCGGGTAGCACTCTTGCAAGTGCTTTGTAAGATCTTAATCGGGCACCTTTATTACTGCAGTAGTGAAGTTGTGAGCTCTGTCTCACCGTGGTTTTTTTCTTCTAACCAAGGGTTTCCACGTACATATGCTGTGTTGATTTGAGTATTTCTATTTCTGTTTATGAATGGTTAATTGCATGTTGTTTATTATGCAAGAATGTACAAACAAGGTTTAATTAAGATAGAAATAGTATTTGCTTATTCACCCCCCCCTCTCAGTAACTGGTTAGCAATAACAATTAACATATCCAAGAACCCTATGATGGACTCTAAAACAAAGCATATTGCCATCAAGTATCACTACTTGAGAGAGATTGTACAAAATAAAGAAGTAAGATTGGAGTATGTTCTCACAAAAAGAACAAATTTCTGATATCTTCACAAAGCCATTACCGAAGAGTACTTTTGAGTATCTCAGAGGTAAATTAGGGGTGATACCCCTCCCTGGTCATCAGTAAACTTGCAAAGGTGTTCATCAGTTCATTATGCTTGAATAGAGGAATTCACCTCATCTTATCTGGACTGATGAAAAGGACTGCTGCTCGAAGGGGGAGTAGATTTCATTAAGGTAGTCTTTCTGACTAGCCTTTTGACATTTTTGTCAAAGGGGGAGATTATGATTGGGCACTAGTACGTGTGGACCAGTAGTGTTGTTATCGTTTTTGCCATCAATGCCAAAGGGGGAGATTGTTGGCATTAAGTGATGGTAATCAGTAAGCTTGCTACCGGTACATGGCAATTAAGTATTGTCATTGATTTGCAAAAGGGCAAAGAGGAAAGAGGTGCTGACATTTCAATCTAGGGGCACCAGTGCAGGATCTGTGAAGGGATAGGCACAACTTACAACAACGAGTGCGAGGAGGGGCTGGTTTGGCAACCGGTGACAATGTGCAACAAAGAAGAGACTATATCTGATCATCAGAGCACCGGTAACCAACAAAAGAGGTGCACCGGTAATCAACAACGCAATCGAGGAAAGGATGCAGCCATTATAAACAAAGGAAGGAAAGGTGACAGATCAAGGCTCTTACCTGTACACAACTTAAGGATGTTTACCGATCAAGTGAAGACTTCGTCATAATAGATGAACCGGGGAAGTCTT
Source organism: Chamaecyparis obtusa (assembly GCA_027943335.1). Classification (NCBI taxonomy): domain Eukaryota; kingdom Viridiplantae; phylum Streptophyta; class Pinopsida; order Cupressales; family Cupressaceae; genus Chamaecyparis; species Chamaecyparis obtusa. The sequence continues at coordinate 347,632 of BSBK01002271.1, read as the reverse complement.
AGTCAGCTATTTGTTATCTAACTCCTTGACCTGGATTTACTGCACTAAATCCAGTAGACTTTGAGTTATAAAGACGATCAGTACAAGGCGTGATTGAAAGTTTTAATGCCGGAGTTTTTGGCTTTAAAACATGGAGTTATCTCTTGCGAAGGAAAGCTTTTTGACACGCATCATTGTTTTCTTTTGTTAAAGCAGATAAAGCATATCATGCATTAGATGTTTTCCTTAGTGTACTAATACTCCATTGGGTGATGAATCCGAATGGGATCTGTAAACAGGTCATGCATGAGAAAAGCCATTAGGGAAAAGACTCTATATATTCCTCTATTTGTCAAGAATATAGTTTGCCCATTCTGTTGAAGTAAAGAGTGAACCTGTACGCTGAAGAAACTAATGTGAATAGAAAAGAGAAGAGAGAAGAGTGTGCAGAGAAGTACAGCAGGAAATGAGAACATACCTCCAGCGACCGGTGATGTTTCTCAGTTGAGTATAACAGAGATCTTATCAGGCTATGCAAAGCCATTTCTAAAAGGTCAATCCTTCTACTGTTCTCTAACAATTACAATAGCTAAATCCCAGTATTTTGGGTGGACATTAACAGGTCCCTTGTACTAAATCCCTTAATCGGGTGACATCTATTTAGGTGTTCTAAGTCCTCTAACCAGGCAGGCACTAACAGGCCTTATTGTATCAAATCCCTTAACCGGGTAGCATCTAACAATGCGTTGTAATCCTTTAACAGGGAAGACTCCTAACAGGACGCACTTCAGAAGAGTGTAGAATTTGTGAGGTTTCCTCACACCGTGGTTTTCACCCGATTTCGGTTTCCACGTGATAAATCTGGTGTTGCTTTATGGTTGATTGCTTGCTTTTATTCTTATGCTAGAATCTGTTTTGCTTATAGTTATAGTATACTACATCAGATTTGTTTTAAAGTTTTATAGGTGTTTATTCACCCCTCCCCTCTCAGCACCGGTTGGGACTGTCAACTATAAATAGTAAGCATGCCCAAAATTGCCTCAAAACCCCTCAAAATGGCCTACAACTGAAATTGTCTTGGCCAAATGGCCTCTAAGTCCGTCTTATGTCCTAGCTAGCCTACAAAACTATGGTGAAATAGGCTAATGACAAATCCATACTTGTGCTAGAAAGGGACATTACAATATTCTCTGTAAGACAATATAGGGATATAAACTTACCAAATCTGCTATCAAGAACAAAACCATAATTAGTAAGGGGGACAATAGAACGGATATTTGCAGAAGAGGATTTTGAGACAAAGAAAAAAGAAAGTCATATCATTCAAACGAAAGAAGATTTAAGAAGAAAATTGATGCAGATATAAGATAGAATACATTGCGTATATATAAAAGAAAGATTATGACAGTATTAAGAATCTATGTAGGGATAGAGGAGAAGATTGTTCACGTATAAAGCCGAAGATCTTATAGATGTAGAAGAAAAGGATCAAGCAAATATAGAAGAGAGAATATTGACAAATCTTGGAAATAATATATAGACAAATGTGTAGGAAGAATATTTGCAGATTTGAAAAGATCATTTCCTTATTTTGTTATCATTGCAATATAGCAAGGAAGTTGATAGCCGATTGCTATCATTTAAACTCTATAAGTATAAGACTTAATAGAAGGTCTCTTGCTATTAAATTTTAAGAAATCAGTCCCAAACTGTAGAGTATCGTAGAGGGGATATTACAGTCTGGAATAATAAGCGATGAAAATATAAATCATATAGTCTTGCGATTAAGAGATTAACTGTATGGCATATCGTGGACTTTGAGGAGCCAACCTGTAAGTATCAACGAATAAGCTAATGCCGTTGGCACCGGCTCCCAACAACATGTACGACAGTATTGATATCTCCCACGAAGTAACAATCTTATATGCATCAATCAACACAGGAATGTATCTATCAAGAAGTAATAACATGAATGGAATATCATCTTGATGCAGAGGAAAAGGTTCACACAAAACTTGGAAACATTCTATAATGTCAAGTGGGCATATTTCCCAACAAAGGGCTACAAACCAAAACTTGATTTGGGACCTTCAAAATCTACAAAACAATGCCTTGAGACACCTTTGGAATGATAAATGTGACATTACAATACCATACTTGGTCACCAAGAACATAAACAATCATATAACAGATTTCTACCACCTTCCTGTAGCAACAGTGATAGGAACTGACATAGACAAGACAGTTTTTATTAATCGGTTTATTTGACCCCTCAAATCACAAGATGATTTTTTCTCGAAGGAAGGAAAGTGGTTGACAACATTATAATCTATCCACACACCAAGTGTCAGGTCCTTAGTCGACCATACATAGCTGTACCAATACATTCTTCAGAGTACAAATTTGGGAAATCATATTCTTAACAGGACGTCCTTACAAAAGTGGGCATAACTTACTCATTTCCCAATGAAAATCACTCAAACTTGAAGCAAAAGAAAGTAGACTCAATATTCTTTCCAACCATATGACATTTTCACCATAATCCTTCCGTACAAAAGAGTACAAAGCGCTGCAACACATAAGAATCAGAGTTCTACCAGTCTGAGACACAACTAGGACAGCCAACAAAAATGGGGGTGAAAACCAATACAAGAAAAGATGATTTAAATGCTGTCTTTACATTTTGGAGACTCCAATCAATGAAACAACATTCCCCAAGTCCATGCAAGTGATGATCTAAATCCAAATGAGAATTTTTTTGTGAGCTTAACAGTTTGCTATTATGGCTGTTACAATGGCATTCTCTGGGACAGTTATTCATGAGTCCCTTTCCTTGGCATAAATGACCTCATTTAATGAAATAAACTAATGATTAGAGTCTCCACTCCATCCTCAATGATCCTCAACATTCAAACTCCTCCAACCTACCAACCATCTATACATGCAACCACTAAAACTCACACTTTCTTAACTGATACATAAAGATATTAGTCCTTTATTTTCTCAAAACCATAGAAGGTCTGTTGAATTTTCTGGTTTTCTCGATTATCCACAGGCAATAACTCTTATTGCTCTCCCAACCATAGACGATATATTTGTCTCCCCCGAGCACTTCGATATATATTGATCTGCATATTATTATTCAATTGTTATATGTATATGTATTGAACGAGATCACACATCATCTCATTATATATATGTGAGAGGTGTCTTTACACCAAGGGTTACCATTCTTCACATGTGGCTCCATTAATTAATAATTATATTATTATAATTATTATAATATAGTTGTATATAATAATTATATCATCAATATAATAAAAAATTATATTATCAATATAATTATAACAATATAATAACAATTATATTATTATATCACAATAATATTATATTATCACAATTTTTATGATAATTATTTCGGCCTGTGGATTCCAACCACCACTTAGGGAGGAATCCTGCTCGATATTTGAAATATGTCTTAGAGTTGTCCTCTTGACGCTATCTTCAACACTCCCTCTTAGCTAGGGAGGATGTACTCAGATATCAACGGTGTATCAACCCGATAATGGTAGCTTCTCCAACATTCAATATTTTGTGTCGTACAACACCTGCTGCCAACATGTATTTGTAACTTGCTCACACAAACCTGACTCTTCAAACACAAAATCAATTCTATCTATTTTCGAGGTTGCAGACAGTGATTAAAAGCTGCAACCATATTTCGCAGACTGTCAAATGCTACAGCAAACAAATCAGGTAACTTATCAAGTCTATCTCCAGAAAAACTGAACCATCCACCAGATGTAAATTGTGGAATATTATGAGCAGATCCTTCAGGTGTGAGAAAGAAGGCTATTCCATCGTTGTGAGAATCATTTTCATGAGAGTACATGGAAAACCAAAAATGAGTGCTAAAACTCGCTATAGACTAAAGCTGGATCATCTCATTATAGCAAACTCTGCTTGATGATTGATTCAATGTATTAAACAATGAGCTGCTAATATTCGTAACATGGACAACATTATGGGAAGCTGCAACATCACCCACAAAATCAATTCCATCTATTTCAGATGAAATCCCGATCGTTAGATGCAGCATGTTGGTTAAGCTTTCCCACAAAATCTGACACATTATGCCTGCGCACAACATGATTTGGATTATGCTCAAATCTTTTGCTCGATTCCCATGATAAACTCCTATACAACCGATGATTGCGGGGTCGAACCACAACTTTGTATATGAGAGGTAGCAGACCTTCCATTATGTTGTATATGTCGCTAATATTCGTCAATTTCCAACCCCCACAATAGTATCAAAGATGAGGCCCGCATTGGTCCCCTTCCATTACTCATGTCATAGAAGTCTCTCTACGCCTGATTATTCCTCCCACCTGATTACTCCTCCCAGGTTTTGCTCTAATACCATGTTGAATTTCCTGGTTTGCTGGATTATCTATGGGCAATAACTCTTATTGCCCTCCCAACCATGGACGATATATTTGTCTCCCCCAAGCACTCTGATATATATTGATCTGCATATTATTATTCAATTGTTATATGTATATGTATTGAATGAGATCACACATCTCATTATATATATGTGAGAGGTGGCTTTACACCAAGGGTTACCACTCTTCACATGTGGCCCCATTAATTAATAATTATATTATTATAATTATTATAATATAGTTATATATAATAATTATATCATCAATATAATAATTATATTATCAATATAATTATAACAATATAATAATAATTATATTATCAATATTATTATATCACAATAATATTATATTATCACAATCTTTATGATAATTATGTCGGCATGTGGATTCCGACCACAGCTACAATAAAATCAACACTCCCTAGCTAGAGAGGAATCCTACTTGATATCTGAAAAGTGACTTAGAGTCGCCCCCTTGACGCTATCTTCAACAAGATCTCCTTTTCTCGCCTTGCACATTTAAGACAAGCAAGAAAATCTAAAAACAAACTAATATACAAAAAAGGGGTATATTTCACCGAGTATTTCATGAGATCTACATTTTATTAGCTCTTGGCCTGCCCTAGCTAGGGTTTTGAGCCCTTTTTACAAAAATTGCTATAACTTGAACAAAAATGAATGAAATTAACCAAAACTTTCTTTGAATGAAAGTAAATTCATAGGGCTTTCATTCCCAATCACAAGGATATCTGGGAATAAAGAAAACTAAGAGAAAACGTGATATTTCAAATTGTAAAACCAAGAAAACCAGTATAAGCAGAGCACTTTTATTGCAAATACACTATCTTATCATCAAAAGTCTGTACAATGGAGCTAAATATGGCATATTTAAGTCAAAAATCACTAAGTGTAACTAATGGACGCCAAGAAAATGGCTTTTCACCTTCCTTTCATGATTTTTCCCTCTTTGAGCAACTTTTGACAAAAAAGTTACTTGACAACTTTTCACTATTTTTAGCAACTTTTGCAAACTTTTGCCAAAGGCTTACAAACTGAGATAATGATCAAATATGGTCTAAAATGACCTTAGGGAACATTATTAGACTAAATAAAGCCAAAAGTAATCAAAAGCTCACTTTGCCTACTTGAGGCCAATCAGGACCTATAGTGCCCTACACCATACTCCCTGGGAAAAGAACTCAAGTTCCCACTAAGTTAAGACCTGCAATAGTATATCCATGTTTGATGATGTCTTCTTCAGTCATCCAAGTGCCATCCTCCATTGGTAGCCCTTTCCACTTGACTAGGTATGTCATGAGCCATAATCAATATAAATATGTTTTTTAAATTATATATATATATATATATATATTTGATTCCTTATTTAAGTATATTAATCAATGATATCAATCAAATATTATAAATAAATATGTAATTAGTAAATGAGTAAATACTAAATATTTTTACTAATTTCAATAATATTTTTAATATTGAAGTGTTGATGGCTCTACATTTTTGCACACTGCGACCTTTTTTCGGCGTTGAATCTTTGGATCATCAACTACGCGTTTTCGCAAAAACAAAATATGCCTCTCATCCTGTTCGAACCTGCAATGTACTCTCAGGGACACCTAGGGCTCCTCATTCCAGGAATCTGCCGGCAAAGAGCTCCTATGACACTCAGTCTGCAGCGAGTAGAGGGGGAGTGATTGGAGAACAATGGTGTTCAAGGCAAGAACTTAAAGGAAACAGACATAAGACGGAGGTCTCTGGATAGCAAGAGGTTCGATCATGGAAAACTCGTAAGAATGCTCCATTTCTTCTCATTTATTCACCAGTGCCTGTATCATTAAGCAACAAATTTGATTTGCTTAAGGCTCGGGAATCCTGTCAAAACCCTAATCTGTATTCTCCGCCTCATCGGCGAGGGCTAGCAACGAACAAGCTACAGGTATTATCCCCGAGAAAGAATGTTTCTTATCCAAGAGATTTCTCTAAGACGCTCTCACAAAGAAAGCTTGAGCATAATCCAGCGATGTGTCCTCAACACTCTGGAAACATCCAGGAGAAGGGACTCTATTCTCCCCTGCATCGCAGATCCCTCATGACGGTATATTCTCCCCCCCACAGAAGATCCCACTCAGGTAACCCTAGGCTCAACCCACATTCAACTAAGATCCACTCTCCTTCTCATATTAATATTTCTAACCCTAATAAAGAGGATTCTATGGTAAAAACTCTTTTCCAGAAAGAGTTGGATATCAATAGCAATATTACTAACAATATGCAGAGGATGTGTGCGAAGTTTGGATGTTTTTGTAGATGGTCTGGCGTCGGGGCATCCCCGGAAACGACAGCAAGATGGATCAAAAAACAACGGGACTCAAAGGTATGCATTACAATCATCTCAAATAAATTTCTCTATGTTGATTGCACCAATACTTCATTTAAGGCCAAACTAATGAAGGAAGGCCTTCCTAAATTTAGGAATATAGGCTTCCATATCCAGGATTGGTCCCCCTTCTTCAACCCTCGAAAATTAGAAAATTTTTTGGTAGAAAAAGCTATTAAACTTAAAAACCTACCTATTGAACTCTCGGACACAGATTCACTTAGAATTATTGGGAATTGTCTAGGGAAATTTGTGGGGTTTATAGATTTACATAAGAATTACGCCGAGAAGATCATCATAGTTAAAATGGATCTGAATGATCCTTTAGATTTTTCTTTAAAGATCAACTGTAGAAACGGGGTAGCTCACATCTATCCCGAGATTATTGATGGGGACTTTGTAGAAGAGAATGATGATCATGAGAGCTCTGAAACAGTTGAGCTTCTCACCGAATCAAAGAACCAATCCCTTAGCAAAAATTCTTTACCAATCTCAAATTCATCTTATAGGAATATGCCATTGGAAAGCAATCCCCTACCTACGAAGTCTTCACCAACAAAAGGAGCTCTCAAGGAACTTCAATATAGCTTGTCCTCCCTTCTTGTGGATAAGGCATTTAAGGAACAAAGGAAATTTGGTCCCCACTCAACCTTATTGTTCTCTAAAGATCCCAATCCCTTTGTTTCTTTTAACACAGACTCAGGGGGCTTTCATTTGACAGAAAAGGATCCTGCTTTCATAACTAGTCATCCCCCCTCTCCTATGGATGAGTCACCTCCATCCCACCAAGCCCTATCCTCTCAGATACTCACAATTCAGGAAGCAATGTATGCCACTCATCAGCCCGACAAGAACCTTTCTTCAGCAGCAACTTTACCCCAAGCTTCATCTCCAGTTCAAATTTAAATAAAGAACCTAGAAATACTGTTCCAGGATTCATTTACATTTGCAAAAGACTCTCAGGTAGCGGATGAAGAATGTATCCCCATAACAGGTTCAAATAAGAGCTTGTTGGAACACAGTCAGGCAGAGGGAATCCCCATCAAGGAAAATTCGGCCTTAGAAAGGGAAAGAATTCAGGAGGAAGTGGATACAATAGCAGATTATATGAGAGAAACCTTAACAGACAAACTGATGGACCAGCTCCTAAATGAAATCTTTGAAGGGGAGCTTGAACTTCAAAAGAAGCTTCTTATTGAGGGTATTAACTCAAACACTGAAACTAAAGAAGACTCAATAGAAGAAGTACTGTTGGAACTCAAGGAAAAGGAAATTAAGGATCAAGATACTCTAGGCATTGCTTTCCTCAGTGAAGGAAGGAGCTCCCCAGACTATGCAAAAGTACCAAAAAAAAGGGGTAGGAAGCCCAACACAAAATTAAGGGATTTAGCAGGAGAAGCAAAGGGGTAGGTGAAAATTACATCAATTCTATATGCAAGGAAGGGGAAGTTCCTTCCCAAGGAGCCATGAACCTTCTCTCGTGGAATGTTAGGGGCATGAATGCCCCTAACAAGCAGTGTATAATCAAACATTGCATCAAAGTTTATAACCCAGATATAATGCTAATACAGGAAACTAAACTAGATAATATAGAAATGGATAATTTCAAAAAAAAGGTAGGATTCAGACTCATTGAGACATCAAATGCTATAGGAGCTTCAGGAGGCCTTGCCTTCATTTGGAATCCTAGACACATTGCTATAGACATTCTTGAAAAGAGACGATACTGGATGGCTGGTTTAGTCAAGGACTTTAGGAATAACCTAATCTTTAATCTTATTAATATATATGGCCCTACACAAAATAAAGAGAAACTTTTAGTCTAGCAGGAAATTGAATCTTTTATGAATCTTAAGAATGATGAACTTTGCTTTTTAGGAGGTGATTTTAATGTGATCTCTAAACTTTTGGAGAAAAAATGGGGAGCAAAATCTCTTCCAGTAGCAGCCAGAGACTTCAACCATTGGAATGAGAGGAATTCTCTCTTAGAAATCCCAACAGATGACAATTCCTTCACATGGAATAATAGGAGGAATGGATTTTGCAACATCTCTGAAAAGCTAGACAGATTCTTCCTTAAGGGAAGCATGATTGATCATGAGTTCTCCCTTGAAGCCAAAATTCTATCGGTCTCAAGTTCGGACCATTATCCGATATTTCTCAACATTTTGACACACGCAAAATCGAAGAAGAGTTCTTTTAAGTTTGAACAGGCTTGGCTGAGAGATCCAGACATTTTGAAGCTTCTGGAGACTTGGTGGTCAGAACTTAATTTTTCAGGATCAAGAATGTTTATGATAGTAAACAAAAATAAATGGATTAAAAGGAAACTACTGGAATGGAATTCAACTAAGTTTGGTAACATTTTTGAATCAAAAGTAAATTTAGAGAAGGAAATGAATGAGATCAATTCACAAGTTATTCAAAAAGGAATGAATGAAGAATTGTACCTAAAAGAGAAAGATCTGCTCAAAGAATATGAAGAAGTCTTGGCAAGAGAAGAATTATTTTCAAAACAAAAATCAAGGGAAACTTGGTTAGAAGTAGGAGATAGGAATACAAAATTCTTTCACAATAGCACGAAACAAAGACGAAATTTGAACAGAATAGCAAGCATAACCAATGAGGTGGTAGTTACAATCGACAATCCAAAGGATATAGCCTTGGAAGTAGTCGATTTCTTCGATCAAATTTTGAATAATAGGGAGAGTTCAAACTTAAAGAGTCAAGCGGAAATGCTTAAAAATATACCCAAAATTATAAACAAACAACACAATAAAAGACTATCTGACAAATTTACAGAAGAAGTTAAGAATGCTCTTATGCTCATGGATCCGGACTAATCTCCAGAACCAGATGGCTTCTCAGCCATTTTCTTTCAGAAATGTTGGCACTTTGTAGGCAAGGAAGTAACAGAAGCTCTAGGAGTAAGAAATTCAGGGAAAATTCTAAAGGAAGTAAATAATAATTTCAGGGAAAATTCTAAAGGAAGTAAATAATAATTTTATTGCCCTTATTCCCAAAAAGGATAAACCCTCGAACCTCAATGACTACAGACCAATAGCACTGTGTAACACGTTATACAAACACCTCACTAAAACTCTCTCACTTAGACTTCAAAAACTCCTACCACTTATTATTAGTGAAGAACAAATTGGTTTTGTGCCAGGTAGATCCATCTTTGATGGGGTTATCATAGCTCAGGAAGCTATCCATTTGATCCAAAAAAATAAAAATCCAAGCATGCTCATTAAACTAGACATTAAGAAAGCTTACAATAAGGTTGATTGGAGATTCTTGTGCAAATGTCTTGAAGCCTTTGGATTTTTTAAAAGCTGGATTAATCTGATTTTTGAATGTATCTCTACCCCCATGGTTTCCATATTAGTAAATGGAACCCCAGAAGGCTTCTTCAACATATCTAGAGGTTTAAGACAAGGTGACCCTATTTCTCCCTTTTTATTTATCATTATGGCCAAAGCCCTAGGCAGAACTATAACTACTGAAAAAGAGAAAGGAAATATAGATGGAATTACCATAACTAGTCAATTAGATCCTACAGCACATCAGCACTTCGTAGATGATACATTGCTTTATGGATCCAGTAGTAGGAAGGAAGCAAGAATCTTTAAAAAGATTTTGGAAACATATATGAAAGCCTCGGGACAAGAAATTAACCCGAATAAGTCAGAAATCTTCTTCTTTAACACAGACATAGAAACCGAAAAGGACATTTGTAGGACTCTCAACTTTAAACTAGGAGCACTCCCTTGTAAATATCTAGGCCTTCCCCTAGTAAAAGATTAGAGAGAGACAAACATCTGGGATCTTGTCATCAACAAAATCAAAGGCAAGATGAATTCCTGGAAAGGCAGATGGCTCTCCTTTGCTGGGAGAGTAACCATGATAAGATCTGTTTTGTCGACCATGCCAACATATCAATCCTCATGCATTCACCTCCCTTCTAATAAGAAAAAGGAGATCATCAAACATCTGAGAACTTTCATATGGCGAGGGAGTCATGAAAAAAAGAAAATACCCCTTATCTCATGGGAAAATTTATGCAAACCTAAAATTGAAGGAGGGGTAGGTCTCAAGAATTTGGAAGATCATGGGAAGGCTTTGGGTGCTAAGTTAATCTGGAGGCTATATAGGAATCCAAAGGCTAAATGGGCCCAAATCCTCATTTATAAATATCTTTCAAACGCAGACCCCTCAAGCATTTTTAGAGAAGCTTCTTCTCCCAGAGGATCCAAAATCTGGAATTATATGATGAGTTGTAGACACATCATTAAGGAAAAACTCACCTGGAATCCTGTCTCAGGAGAGAATATTCTTTTTTGGGATGATTCTTGGGGTGGCTATGAGACCCTATCCAAATCCTTGGATAACACCGCCCTCATAAATTCCCTCAAAGAAAAGATAGGTGTACGCCTCAAAGACTATATCAAGGTTAATGGAACGAAATGGGAATGAAAATCTATGGAGGGGTTGGGTATTTCAGCTTTAGAAGAATAAAAAATTACCGAAATCCTTAACAAATGGAAGCTTGTTTTTAGAGCTGCTGAAGACACTAGTTTGGGATGGCTCAAAAATAGGGGAATAAAACACCAAAGACGGGTACAATCTCATCTCTCAAAACTATAATCATCCCAAAACTAACTTGCCCATCAACCTTTGTTGGAATAAAAATTGCCTTCCTAAAGCAGGTTTTTTCACCTAGCTTACCCTCAACTATAAAATTTTAACAACAAATAGATTTAAAAAGTTGGGGTTCTATGGTCCCAGTAGGTGTGTCCTCTGTGAATCCTGCGAAGAAGACATTGACTATCTTTTTCTCAATTGCCCCTTTGCAAATAAATGTTGGGACTGGCTAGTTAATAACTTGGGCTAGACATCGGCCTTCCCAAATTCTCTTCTGACTATGCTACAAGCGTGGCCAGCCTTAAAAAAGGATAGCATTTATGCAAACCTCTGGATTTCCTCCCCCTCAATTTTGATTTGGGAATTATGGAAGGAACATAACAGAAGGATTTTTAAGGACAAGAAATTAGAATGGAAACAACTCTGCAATAAGATTGAGGCAAGCATCATAGAAAACTCCAATTGTAGAATATCCTAGTGTCAAGATACTAATTTGAACATGAGCCATTGGGATGGGAAAATGCGAGGTAAATGGATAGGTCTCTCCCTCCCCCCTTTTATAGGTTCCGGGAATAATATCACGGCATCCAAAAGAGCTGAGTGCAAATGGAGACCCCCGAAAGAAGGATGGTTTAAGCTAAACTTCGATGGTGCCTCAAGAGGTAACCCAGGGGTTGCAGGTATTGGTTGTTGCGTTCATAACGAGGAAGGAAAGGAAATTGCAACTATATCTGAACCAATAGGGATAGAAACCAATAATTGGGCGGAACTCTACGCATTGGTCCAAGGTCTAAATAAATGTGCTTCATTGGGACTAAGATGCCTAGAAATAGAAGGAGACTCTGCAATAATCATCAATGCGCTAAGGAAAGGAAAAATCCCCAATTGGAGACTAAATTTACTTTTATTACAAGCATTAACCCTTTGCGATTCCTTTAAGGAAATCTCCATTAATCATATTTATAGAGAAGGGAATAGGCGAGCTGACGAATCGACCAACCTAGGGGCTGATAAGGATGCAACCTTGAACTCATACCCAACCCTCCCTTCTCCTCATCATCTTCTTTAGATTCCAATGGAGGTCCTTTTAGGGTTCTTCTATGTGCTTTTAATTACAGGGCTTTTAGTAACTTAGAGCTATAATATGAGACCAAATCAAGTTTAACTTATTAAACAGGAAGGCTTAGGAGATTAAAAACCTAACGAGCTATAAACCTTTACCCTTTAATCAGCACTTCCCTCGTTTTCCAAGAATATCATTAAGGAAATCCTCGAGTACCATGACTCACTTGAGATTTTTACATATGCTAGCAGCATTTAGTGGCACAAAGGTACCCAACTAAACGCCGCCACCCCAAGTAGTAGTAATTACTAGGTATTATTATGCCTTCATCACTCCCTTCTCGATCATAGATCTATGCTATTATTCCACATTTAGATTAATTTGGGAGACAACTGTTTTATATTACAAGTACACATTAATTATGTAAGTAATCGAACTCTCACATGATCAATTTCACTCCCCATAATTAAGAGCAGCGCATCACGAGTTTTATCAGCCATCAACTGATTAATTTATTTTCACTTCGAGAAGGAACAGATTTGGGGTTTATTGGGAAGTAAGGGAGTGGTATTGAATAAGGCAGAGAACTAAGGATTGGGTCTGCAAGCAACGATGGAGACCAGAGTCATCAACTTTCACAAAAAGGAAAATTGACAAATGGCTTTTCAAGGCTGAGTGAGGCCAAAGTGGTGGAATCAAATCCTCAAACCTCTCTCGGACACAATTCGGAGGGCCCTGATCAGAGGACTTGGAGAAGATCATTTTGACAATGATTTCTCAATTAGGGTTAATGGGCATGTGGTTGGTCTTTTCTTAGCACTTGCAATCTTTAATGGGACCAAGAAGGAGAGGGTTATTAGGGAAGCCAAGGCAATCTTTATGGATGACATCCTAGGAGGTCTGGAAAATGGGGTTTACGGCATCAACAGGGACCTCACCATCCCTTTTCCCAAACTTTATATGAATAAGGATTTGGAGGCCCTTCCATACCAAATTTTCAGCAGCTTCCAATTTTATTCTTTAAAGATGAAGCCACCTTTGATAAGGTGTGGCCTTCAATGAGGAAGAATTTGGATTTTCTCATTGCTACAGCTCTTAAGGAGGTTGATCTAGATGAAGTCCTCAACTACTGGCATGCGGAGGGCTTCAATGTTCCAGCTGAAATTGATATGGAGTCGTCTGATAGCATAAGGGTCATTGCCTCTCCTGTTAAGAGATCATCTCGAGAGTACAAAGCAAAAAATGAGGAGATCATCGTTTGGCAGATGAAGGACGCCTCCTGGTGTTGCAACATTGTCTGAAAAGGCTAGTTGAAGATAAAGGTGGAAATATTTAGATAATAGCTTATCTTTGTGAACGATCGAATATGATTTTTTGGTTTGTAAATCGGCTATAATGTTAAAATTTTGGTTTATAGGAAAGACAATATCGACAAGGACAAGCTTTGTTTTATATTTTATCTAGGTATAGCATAAGTTTATCATCAGCGCTGTATTTACCCTTGGACTTTATCTAAGTATAGTATAAATCTTTATTAAATCTCTCTTAGCATTTCCCTCCCAACAAGATTTTAACTTCATTAGATGCAAGTGGTAATTATGGGCATTAGTCAAATTTATCCATCATTTGCACATTTTTAGAGATCTTCGGAAACATTTGTTAGAATTTGTATTCATTACTCTTGGGTATTCGATTTCCACTTTATAAAGCTTAGATTTAAGTTTTCGGGATTCCCTTGTTTAACATGATAATGTTCTCAGGCACAGATGCATATCGGTTGCTTTCAAGTATTGTATATATGTTAGGATCATGGATTTATAACCACATATTTTTAGAGAGCTCACAGAAGGGTATACGCTACACTTATAATCCTTATAGGACCCTTAGAAATAATTTATCCGGCAAAGCATGAATCCCTGCACTCAGGTTAGGCGGATAATACATCCAACCATGGCTTGAGGAACTCAGGATCCGGATCCTTGCCAGAAATATCCCTAAGTTAGTATAGTAGTACTTCCAACAGATTTCCTTGGCGCCCTGTAGCAGTAAGGAGCCTTAGTAGATTTGTAAACCTCTCATTTTCGGCCCCAAGAATGCAACCCTTGCCCACATCACATTCGTGGTCTCCTCTTTCTTCTCTAAGCATTGTTCACCTTAGTCTACATACTTTGTTGATTAAACTCTAGGGTCTAGGCACCCCTAGGTTGTAGAAACTCTTAGGAATAGATTCTATCTTCCGGCAAGACTCAAAATTATAGTATTATTAGGAATAGGAGAATTCGAACCGATGAGCCATAGGTGGTTCGCGAAAGGAGGAAAACCGAAGGGTCGCTGGGAGACTCCACCTTCCATGGGCTCTACAAATATTACTTCTCCTAATCGTCCTGCCCTCTGCTTAGAGATATCCTTCTTAGAATGGCCACCCCTATTAAATTAAAATGCTCTAACAAACAAGTCACTTTTGGGGGCAAGATCTCTTCCAAGAGAATTAAAAAAATATTGATGATTAAAATATAATATTGTTGTTAGGGCTGTGGCAGTCATCATTGGCAAAGAATTCAGGGAAAACACCAATAGACATCGGGTCAACTCTGACATCCTCGCCATGTTCATTGCATCTGCATTGCAAGTTGATCCAGACATCAAAGCCATTGGACACTTGAGTAGAAGGATCTTTAAAAAGAAATACTTACTGGACCTAGACAAAGCTCTCAACAGCATCCGAACGAACTTAACCATCCCTAGGCCCAAAGACTATGACAAGAGGATCATTAACAACAAAAATGATTCCACCTTCCCTATTCTGGAAGTAGAAGATTGGGATAGATTCTTAGCCGAGACCCCCTCTATTAAAGGGAACCTGGATTTCTTGCTGTTTTTTACCCACGTTAGACCCCCGCCTAATGGAAACTGGATGAATGACTACTTTCTGGATGATAGCATTAGGCTTAAATTGGTCAAGGAAGATAGAGATTCCTCGGCTTCCTCTAGCTCCTCAAAATCACCATGAGGGACAATTCGATGTTCAATACTCTTGGAGAGAACATTCTGAATACACTGTATTAAAGCTCCATACAAGTGATAATATAAGGGGTGTACTTCTTCAATTTTTTGGTTTTGAATGGATATATCAGGCACAATTCAGGAACAAGCAGAACTAAAGTACAATAAGTTCAATTCATAATACATGCAATAGTTCATTATAAAAGGATTAGCACAATTTGATTTAGCCCAATCAGACTCATTACTTGCATATTGAAACTTCATCTCCTAAGTGAATTTCCACTTTATATATATATATATATATATATATATATATATGCATTTATATATATATATTTATACATATATATATATACATATATATATATGTACATATACATATATGTAGAGATATACACATATATATGTATATATATATATATATATATATAAATATAAATATACATACATATATATATATGTATATATTTACTTATATATACATTTATATATGCATATATATATATACACATTCATATTTATGTATATATATATATATTCATATACAATCATATATATATATATATATAAATACATACATAAATATATATATATGTATGTTTATATATATATATATGTATGTTTATATATATATATAAATGTATATTTATATATATATATATATTTATTTTTGTCTGGTATTCACTTTAATGACTGTTCATTATTATTGATATTCTGCTGTTTGGAATCGGTGTTTCCAGAAGAGAAGACAAGTTATCCTTTTGGAACACCAATCTTCAGGACAAGAACTATGGTCCTCTGTTTATCCTTGTATTCTTATTTACTCAACAGATAGCTAAGGATATTTCCATTAAAGATGATTCCTGCAAATATCCCATCATACTTTCTGCGGGGTTCTTATGAGGCCTATAACACTAGTCTTCTCCATTTGCTTAATGCTTCGATAGATTGCAATAAGAGCTAACGTGGATATGTATACCTTGATAGTCGTTAACCTTGAAGTTAGTAAGGAAAAATGACTTCAGATTAAAAAACATTTGGGTAACTGGATGCCTGAAAGCAAGCAGGTTTTGTTTTGGAGAAGACTTTTTAGATATCTTTAATCTTCTTTCTAAGTGCTAATGGGTATTCCTGCTTTCTTTAGGACATATCTTTGTTTAGACATTACTATTCAGTAGCCTTTTCTAAGGAGTTAATTTAGTCATTGCTATATCTTTTATTAAGCTCAACCATGTCTATTTGGAAGCCATAATACAAACGAGGATTTTGGTGTTTTTTTGACTTCTAAATCAAGCTCGACATAGGATGATTTTAGATAGGACGGGGCTTCCATAAGCAGGCTTATTCAGTAATCTTCTGATTAGACATTTTCTGCGTAGTTTAAGTAGCTTTTCTTTCTTCATACACGGCATCCTCTTCATTTGAGTAGTTTGCTGGGGTATTGTTGTGAGGTTTTCACAACACCACCCCACCGCAGATGGGGACCCCCCTTTTTTTTTGCCGTCTTGCTGCTGTTTGCAAACATTGGTTGAAAATTGGCTAAGTATTGAGGTGAGAAAGTAGCACTGGTAAAATTGCCTAAGGATTGAGATGGGATTGGTTTGATTGTCATCTTAGAGACTGAGTGAAGTTGGAGGTTGAGGATGGATGGAAGACGAGGTGAACTGGGTAAATTATGAAGTAGGATGGTGATGGGACTTGTCTCTATGTTAGAGAAAATCGTTGCTCATCTCCGAGCTGAACGCGTTTTAGTTCCCTCTAATCGTTGCTCATCTTTGAGCTGAACGCGTTTTAGTTCCCTCTAATCGTTGCTCATCTCCGAGTTGAACGAGTTTTAGTTCCCTCTAATTGTCACTCATCTTTGAGCTGGGCATGTTTTACTTCCATCTAATTCGTGTCTCATCTTGGGGCTGGGGCCTCTTTTCGTGCATCAAATTTTGTTGTCTCATCTCACAATGCACTATTTTAAGGCCTGGGTTTTTTATGACAGACTTAAGTTAGGCCTTGTTTGGACCCTCTAGGTTGCTAATAATGAGGCATATGGCCCGGATTTCGAAGGGCAATAGTTGTGCCTACTTCTGCCCCTTTAAAATTGATTATACAATTGCAAAATTCAAAACTTCGACCCTTCAAAATGGCAGTTATACCCAGGATCCGAATCTGATCAACAAGACAAATAAAATGGATTAAGAAAGGCCTTGGGGTCTCCTTTTATACAGAGCAATTTGCATTGGGCTAGACCTATATCAAACAGCCCCTCATTAAATTCAAATCTGGGCATAGAAAATTTAATTTGGCCCTAGATCCAAGGCATGCTGCATTGGGGAGTTTAGGCGCCCTTTAATTCATGTAACATGTGGACCTATTCAAACTTAACGTTAAATCTGGGCAGCCCTATATGAGGCGCATGGCATGGGGGTTTTAAATGGGGGGCCAATCATGAAACGTGTGATCCCAAAGAGTCCTTAATTGATGCAGATCTGGATGCTAAGGCATTAAATCTGGCCCAGAATTCAATTTTAATTAAGTTAGGCCCTGCCCTATATCTAGCATGAGGACCAGACTTGATTTAATTGGACCTGCCCTATAAGAAACGTGGAAGCTGAATTGGGGGTCAGATTTAAATAAATTTAATAAGGCCCTTAGAATTATGAAGCGTAGAACCTCCCAAGGCCCTAAATCTGGGCGCAAAGCATTAAAATCAGATCCATTGCAATGAAACGTGTGGCCCTACCTTGTTAAATGTGGACTTAAAATTTATAAATCAGACTTGAATAAATTGGGGCTTGCCCTATACAAAACGTGGGGCCTAAAGCATGAAATAAGTGGGCTTTAATATACAGCATAACCCCAATCCTGCCTTGAATCAACGTTAAATTCGAATTTGCCTTAATGAAAAAATTAAATACAAATTTAATTTTCGAATTATCTTAAGACAGCTGGGTCGGCCCTTTATTTTATATTGATTTTTTGGCGAAATTTATTAATTTATTGGCCCTAGGTCGGCCCTAGTCTGGTCGGCCCTCTTCCAGACCTCAAAAGACACCTATATATTGGGGATAGGGCGTTCATTCTCTCCCCAATTCAAACCTTTATCACTCTGCTCTGCACCTGCGAGTTTGCTTTTAGCAGCAGCGTCTTCTTGATTGCAGGCCTTCAAAATTTGCAGATCTGGAGCAGCGTACTGAGCTTGTACAGCGGGTGGCAAGGTTAGTTGAGGAGACTATCAAATCGAGCAGTCCTCTAAACCCAGTGTGAGCTACTGGAGATCTTTTCCTTTTGGCAATGGCAGGCGTTTGATAAGATTCTGAACTTGCACAGGCAGATTGTGGCGTCTTCCTTCACCTTTTATTTACAGGCAGTCAACTGAAAACATCTAGATCCTACCCAGCAACCCTGGTTTCATCATCTGCATCATCGAACATCACTTTCAGAGCATTGTATTGGCATTCGTGGCAGGGTTTTGGTTTGAACTTTCGATTCCCTCATTAATAAAGTGACAGGGTAAGGGATCTAAAATGTTTTAACTTGAGATTTAGCTGATTCCATGATTATTTTGAAGGGTAAGATGGCATAAATTAACTAAATTCCAAATCTGTTACAAATCACAGGGACTTAATTTTGTAGCAACGAATTGAAAATCTAGATCCTGTCTTAACTATTGCATAATTGCATCCAAAATTTGACTAAGTGTTGGTATTGCAGAATCACGCATGGAGGGAACCGCCATTTTTCCAAGGTCGGGACCACGATATAGAGAGGCAGGAGACATGCCAGTGCACGACACTATGGAAGATGAATCTGTACCTAAGGGAAAGGGAAACAGAGTGGCAGAGAACAATAGGGCACGAAGGGTAGCTCAATTTAAGTATGAAATGCAACCTATGATTCCTGAGTCCAGCTTTACTTCAACATGGGCTAACGTAGGAGATGCCAACCTCAGACCGTTCAATATCGAAGCGATAAGAAACAGATTATATGGTAGCAATCAGTCAAAGGAAATTAAGAAGATGTTTAGAAACGGTATTGTACAGGCCGCTATTTTTCCACCCACGCATCAATGGACTGAGCTGGTGTTGGAAATAGCAAAGAATTATAACCCGACGACAAGAGAGGTCATCACACCCAAGGGACAAATAGCTGTCACTCTTGTGGAGGATGCAATCAAAGACACTTTCAACATCCCAGAACATAAGGTTGATATTCGGAAAACGAACATGGATGCCATGAAAGAGTATGAGGCTAGAACAAGTCATTATGTGGGCTTAATTAATAAAGAGTGGTTAGTCGGACCTAAGAGGACTCACGCTCAGTTATCCAAGTTGACGAGGGCTGACTTCAAAGAGGGTGTGGGAGATTTGATATTGATGCTAAATCGAGTTATGGGAAGTCCCCAAGCGGCACTTTTTGATACTTGGATGTGTTACTTCATTGATGTTATCCTTAACGGTAGCGAAATGTTTGATTGGGCATGGATGATTAGCAACAACATAGACGAACAGTTGAGAACCGTAATGCACACCAAGTCCTTTCACATGACTTCTTATTTGATCTATATGATGGCATGGATCCGCAAGTATCCAGGATTGCAATGCCTAGGAAAGGTTGGGAGTCAAAAGGGAAAATTCATGGTCTACGATTGTTACCCACAACTTCATCTTCGTAATAAGGACGGCTTTCAAATGGCCAACGATACTTTGGTTATGCGTAATGTGAGTATTACAGAAGAATCCGCTTAAAAGGTTATCCAAAGGGGCAGAAGACCTGGTGAAGATGTATGGGTCATGGTTCATCCAATTTCCCAAGTTCACTTATATCAGAATCATAGGGAGCACGATGTGCCCAAAGAAGCTTCCTTGGTTTCCAATAGATAAGCTAGTGTTGATGGAGGTGGCAAGACAGTTGTTGGCATATGATAGGATCCAAAAGCATAAACGTAAACCGGGAGTTGTGTTTCCATTAAGCATCGGAGGTGAAAGTTGTCCGACTCTTGAGGCGGCAAAGGCAGCTGAAAGTGAACTTGAGTTTTATCCTCTAGGATTGTATCTTGGAAGAGCACATTTTGATCCGCTTTGTCAAATCAGGAGGCCATACGAAGCCCAATACAGGCATATAGCACAAATTGAGGACCATTGGGCCAATGCCAGCGATGATGTTGAAATAAAGAGACGGGCATTTTCTAGGATGTCAGTTGGGCTAATTAGGGAAACCAAATGGATGCAGATTCCAGACCAGGTTGAAGATGATATGCGGTATCTCCATCCAGATTATGAAAAGTTAAAGAAAGAAGGTATTCCACCTATCGATTGGAACAATAAAAGTGAGGAAGGATTGGATGCACTTATGATGACAGTAAGAACTCTCACGATGAGATGGTTGCAGGACCAAGAAGCTCGCCTACAGTCATTGAGGCTCCCCTTAACTTATGAACTCATGAAGGACATAGTGGAGCCCGAGGAAGAATCATCTGGACCACCACCAGAAAGGAGTAATGGTTTTGAGAGTTAGCACAGTGAGCGAGGTGGCAACAAGTTCCCACAGGAAAGAGATAAGAAAAGAAAGGAAGTTAAGAGTCAAGACCCACAACAAAAGAAATAGAAGCAACCAATCCAGGGTGTAACACCATGATCGATGATAGTAGAAAGGGCACCTGTCCAAGCAACCAATGAATCAACGGCAAGTAAAATTTCTAGTTACGTCCCACTGGATCATGATGAACACGAGGTTAACTCACCTCCTCCACAGGATATTGAACAACAGAAAGTAGAAAATGAGATTGTTAACATTGAGTCATTATCTCAAGAAGATACGGATCAATCACCAGAAGCCGAGAAAAACTTAGAAGTTGAACAAGAGGCTCCAACACAAAACCAAGAGGATGAGGGAGTCGAGGATGAGCTTGGTTTGGTCACAGCTGCCGCTTGGCTACGAAGTAGAATGATGAAATCAGATTCGGCTCATCAACCCATGGAAAGTGCAGAGGAATTGATCAAGAAGGATGAGGAAGACAAGGGCAAAGCACCGGCAAAGAAGTTCTACCAAATTACAAGAGATGCCTCAGGACATCGCGTTGCACAAGTGGCAATCCCTAAGGTGGATAGAGTAAGAGGAGATATCAAGCCCGAAGATTATGACATAGAAGAATATGAACTGGGACGGGCAACGAAGAAACAAGAGGTTGAGGAAGCACATGGGACCATTCAAGCCCTCGATGAAAGAATACATAAGGAAGTGGCCAAAAAGAAGAAGTACAAGGCTGAAGTATTAAGTTTGAAAGAACGCCTCCGACAAATTATGAATCCAATACGGCAAGCTGATCCGAATTTCATTCCTCCCAAGCCTAGTTCTAGTGCATCTATGGAAGGGTTAGAAGGAGTTGGACTAATGGGACAAGAAGCTAGGAGATGGGTGGCATCGGTAAACGAAGAGGCAAGCGTATTCCTTGAGAGATTCGTCAAGACATTTGACACTGTGTTCTCCCTCCACGAACGAACTGAAAAGATACTAAGACAGAGCAAGGATTATTCATTCAGAATGGAAGAAGTTCTTCCTCACTTATTGATATTAATAGAGGTCCCATTGCATACATTGATAAAGGATCAAGTAGTTGGAAAGGAACAGGAAGTTGATTTTATCGCTTGGCATCAGATGGCTACCCATAGGTATGATACACTTAGGCAACTCGAGCCTCACTGCACAGCTACAAGGGACGCCCTTTTGAAGATAAAAAATGAGATGCTTAATTGTATAGGAGCTATGCTGCGCCAAAAGATCGATGGTACTTAGAGGCTGACTGTGGAAGGTATTCAGGAGAAGATGAACGAAATTTGCTTTGGAGGTGGAAATTCACTTGAGTTCGGGCAATTGGAGGCAGCGGCTCATCTTAAGAGCCTCATGGTCTTATATAATGCAGCTGAGTGGAAGAAGTCATGTTCTACTTATACAAGAGAAGTGAGTTATTATGAATACAAGCTTGAATGCTTGCCAAGTGTCCCCACAGAGATGATTGATGGAATGATGTCTAGATTCATTGAATGTGAGAAGGAGAATGAGGATGAGGCACACGATTCCCAAGACGATGACATGGTGTAGGCCCACAAAATCTCAAGGATATTGATTGGTTGATTAATAAATGCTTTATTTGGGTTGGCCCATTTGGCGCCAAGTGGCATGGGCCCACGTGTCCTATCTTTTATTGGTGCACAATTATTTTGAATTTTCCTATTGGATGGTGATTTCTTCTACATGTGCTCTCTTCTCATTGATCCACATGTCATTGATCCTTATCCAGTTGTTGTGGATTTGAATTTTCTTATTGGCCCATAATGACAATGTAATTTTCCTATTGGCCCACGTGGTGGTGCTTGATTGTAATTGGGTGGATATTAAATATTTGTAGTAGGTGGTTATAGAAACCCTAATCAAGGCTTTTGCCTCTTAATCTCGGCCTTTGATTTAAAGTTTCGCCTCTTAATCTCGGCTACTCATTGTACTTGAGGCCTCTATATAAGGCCTTCTGCTCTCATTTTGTAAACATTGGAAGATTGAAGAAAATTGTTGCTTAAGTAATGCCATTATCGTTCTTCTTATCATTGTTGTGTTTTGCATAGTGATTGAGTTGGAACACTTGGTGTTATTGCATGGTTTCTGCTTCCACAATTAGGATAGGATTTTATTTCAAAGTTGTTAAAGTAAGGGTAGAAATAGATAGATTGTGTGGTGATATTGGTGGATGTTTGATTGGATTCCATAAAACTAGGCCACTAGCTCCTTGTAGATGCAAGGGTGCCCTGTGTGGTAATCTAGTAATTGTGCTCGAGTTCAATTGACATTAGATCCTTAATTTGTACTCCAAGTTGGATTGAGGGGAAGGTGTTGATATGAAAACCATTTAAGATCCTTTGATGCCGTGCACTAGGTGGAGTTGAGGTCGCAGACAAGCCTCCATTTGGTAAGGAGTCCTAGTCCATCCATTAGTTTCCCATTCATAGTTAGAAATAGAAGTAGTCTAGATAGTAGAAGTTTGAAGAGCAAAGTTGGAAGTGATATAAATCACAGGTATACTTTATCATATATTGCAAAGCCAAATCTTTAGCAGTGCAAGTAAGTTGACACCTTTAAATAAATTACGTAAACCCGCCTAAGTGATTAACCAGCAAATCACATCATTTCAACTGAGTTAGATATCCACAAGTGTAAGGAACCTTGGAGTCATTTCATGATCTTCATTGCAAAGCTTAGCATGGGAGATGACTTTGTTCAAGAGAGGATTTAATGTTTTATGTTTCTCGAAGCATTGAATATTTTGTCCTGCATGTTGTGTAAGTGGAACAAAACTCGCATCAACAGGTATCTATTAGTCTAAGAAAGAATATAATGCTGTTTTAGGGAATCACTAACCACAATGACAAGCTTAAGGTTTCTCTATTTTATCAAACTATACCATCAATTGCACAGTTTTTGCAGAAAGGTTTTTTATAGCAGGGAGGTGTTTTTATCTTTCCTCTCCGTTCCTCACCAATTATCTCTTAAGGTGATATTATGTAATTTTATACTAACAAGGATTGCAGCCAGAGCAAAGAGGTATCTAGTATGACAGGATCTGCAGAGCATTTAATCTAAGCAGGATGAAAGGAAATCCATCAGAAAGGGCTAGCAAAATCAAATCAAGGCATGACATTAGAGGGAAGGATTCTCAATATAGTGGACTATGTAAATTAGAATTTCTTTCTGTTATGACATGTAATGTAAAGGAAGGGGATGCCCTCCTATAATAATATGTATTAAAACCAGACTAAGGTCCCGGGGAAGGCTGGAGGGTTTCTCAACCCCGCTCTTCCCTACCAGCGCCTGCATTGAGCGGGGTCTTTGTATATGTTTAATTGATTAATAAAATCTTGGCCTCGGGCCTTTTACCAAAAAAAAACACTAAATATTTTTGATATTAATATTAATCGTTAATATTAACCTATGATTTAATATTAAGCAATATAATAATGTTACTTAAATTAGTAATATTTAAAATTATTCTATTATCAATATTATTAATAATCAAATTAATAAATTAGTATTCTTAATAGTATTATATTGACCAAAATAATAATTACTGAGGATTACAAATTAATAATAATAATTTATAACATAATACAAATATCTCCAAATACAATAGAAGAAATAGAAACGCTAAGATATATTAGTTGAAAGATATTGAACAACTAATGAGGCTCAGTTCCATCGATAGAAATGATTATGTTAACAACTATCGATAAAGTAATTAGCAGCATCATTGATATCTACAGCAACACAAATCATAAAATTATCTCAATCAATAAATATAAGAGCGAGCCCATGTTTACATCAAGTAACGTAAGTCAATGGGTGCGATATGTGTTGCGAAGTCTCCAGTCAGCAATAAGTGAATAAGATATCGATCATGTCATGTGCTATAAGGGATTATATACAAACCTTCAACATTTCTAGGTGGTAAGATAATACGTCAGCCAAGATAAGTCAAACAGATATTAAATAAAACAAACAGGCTTATGTGGAAGCAAAAATAAGATACTAATTAGCAGCGGTTTAAATAAATCTAATTACTCAGTCAACCGCTTGCATAATAATGGAAATCAATGTCCCTAAATATTAATGACAAGTATGATTAAGCATACTGTATTAAGATGAAGGCAGCGATTAAGGGGTTGATGTGGCAGTTAGGCAGGAGTCATGTCTCTTGCAGTGTAACTTATCACATCCACCGCATTATATTTATAAAGACTCCCACTCATTCTATAGGGGGCAAAAAAAACATAGAAAAGAGAACATTAGAGAGGAAACTACTGACAGATTAATAAATCTGTATTCAGCATCTGGCAATAAGTCTGACAGCCAGAACACATGGATATTACTATATATATATATATATATTCTCACAGCTAATGGGGCTAAGGGTCAATGTTGAGTCAAGGTCATATGTGATATACATTGTACCAGTTCATCTTAAATAATTAGAAGTAATATATATATATATATATATATATATATATATGGAGGCATCTGTTAATAACAATTAATCAGAATCATTTATATTATATTAAATGTGTATATATATATATATATATATATATGAATAATTCTATTCTCATTTATATAGATATTAATATATATATTATATATATAATTAAGATATACATATATATTTTATGTGAATTATTAATTAATGCAATTGAGTAACTTTGGATTTATTTTACGGATAAGTCTAACTTCTATAATTTTTTAATCAACATTTGTACCATTTATGTATTCCCTAAAAAAATGATGATATGGACTCCATATAGAATGAATCTTATATTCATTAGAGATGGATTCCTAAATCTATAAGGGACTAGAGGAAATTGTTATAGTCTCCCTAGTCTCGAGATTGTTATAATCTCATGTAGGTAGTATATATACTGATGTCAGTCATATGCATATGCGTAGGCTTGGATAGAATTTATTGCTTCCAAGAGATTCTTATGGACAGTGCTCTATGGGATGACGTGTCGATAGCCCGGTTGCTTAGAGTGGATCTTATATCCCTCAAGCCAAGAATCGGGAATTCTGTGAAGCCCGACCTAGAGGCATCCTTAAGAATCAAATGCCCCCCTTACTAACTTAGAGTAGAGTACGAGTCATGTAAATATTGTGTAATATTTTGTACTAACGTCGGTTTTGCAGGAAATTATAAAAGGAAAATAAGTAGTGACATTACAAGGTACTGGTAGTAGGCCCTTCTTCTTGTCTTACTGAGTTCTTTCTTGTCTAGAATGCACTCTAACTCCATTGGTTGGCTGGGTGGTAGGTCCCTGATCCAATCTTCATTTGATGGTGTTGTTGTACCTGCATCTTCACCTGCAACGACGGCTCCTTTGAAAGGGTAAAAGTCACAAACATTAAAAATAGGTGATATAGCAACCCCGGGAAGGAGTTCTATCTCATACGCATTAGCTCCAAATTTGTGGACCAATTTGTATGGCCCTATCTTCGTATGTAGCTTTGTATACTGCCCTTAAGGAAGCCTTTCTTTTCTTAAGTGAGCCAAAACCAAATCCCCAACCTTAAAATGGACCTCTCTCCTTTAATTATCAGCTTGTTGCTTATACTTCTCAATGGTCTTTTGGAGATTTTTCTTAACTTGTTGATGTATTTCTTGCATAGATACAACAAATTGCTCCCCTTCAGCACTCCTCTTATCCAGATTAGTGATATCTCTTAATTCAAACACTTCTCTAGGTTGTAAACCATAAACTACTTCAAAAGGAGTCCTACCAATACTTCGATTGATGGAATCATTGTAGGCAAACGCAGCTTGGGGTAAAATCAGATCCCGCTGTGTTGAATGCTCCTTTGTCAAGCATCTTAGGAGATTTCCAAGGCTCCTATTGACCACCTCTATTTGGCCATTCGTTTGAGGGTGATAAGTTGAGCTGAAACTCAAGTTAGTACCAAGGTCCTTCCATAAAGTTCTCCAAAAATGACCAATAAATTTGCTAACTGGATTTGAAACAATGTTTAAAGGAAAACCATGAATTCTTACCCCCTCCTTGAAGAACAATCTAGCAATATAGGATGCATCATTAGTGCTCTTGCATAGTATAAAGTGTTCCATTTTAGAAAACCTCTCTACAACATAGATAGAATCAAATCTTCTTGGTGTCCTGGGTAAACCAAGTACAAAATCCATGCTTATAGACTCCCATGGCCTTCTTGGGATGGGTAAAGGCCGATAAAGACCTGCATTTGTGTTAGTTCCCATTGCTCTTTGACAAATAACACACCTTTCAATAAACTTCCTTACATCACTTTGCATTTTAGGCCAATAATAATTCCTCCTTAGCTGCTCCAAAGTCTTATCTAGACCAAAATGACCTGCAAGACTACCATTGTGCTTTTCCTTGATTAGATTGTCTCTCATAGAACACTTGGGAACACATAATTGAGCTCCTTTGAATAGTAAACCCTCTTGAATCAGAAAATCAGAATTATCATCATGATAAACAACATTAAACTGTTTACAAGAACAATAGATATCCTTGAAATCAACATCATCATCATACATACCCTTGAGAGATTCAATAGCCACACTTTCCAACTTGATCTCCTTAATCATCATGGCCTTTCTACTCAATGCATATACTACCTTGTTGGACTGCCCCTTCTTGTGCTTGATAGCGAATGTGATGCTTTGTAGATACTCCACCCATTTCATGTGCCTATGGCTGAGCTTATCCTGGCTATTCAAAATCTGAAGTGAACGATTGTCAATATAAACAATAAACTCTTTAGGAAGAAGATAATGTGTCCATTTTTTCAAAGCTTGAACCATAGCATACATTTCTAGATCATAGGATTAATATTTCTTCTTAGCATCATTTAGTTTTTCACTAAAGAAGGCAACTGGTCTGTTTCTTGGCTAAGGACAGCCCCTATAGCATAACCACTTGCGTCACAGTCAATGGTAAAGACCTTATTAAAATCAGGTAAAGCAAGGATAATCTGATCGGTAACTCTCCTTTTTAAAATTTGAAAGCTCTTTTCAGCTTCAGGAGTCCAAGCAAACTTCTTTCTATTCTCACCTTTTATAGTATCAAAAATAGGAGCACACACATGAGTGAAACCTCTTACAAACTTCCTGTAAAAGCTTGCTAAACCATGAAAACTTCTCACCTCAAAAACTAATTTAGGAGTTGGCCAATTCAAAATAGCCTCCACCTTGTTGGGATCCATCTTCAAAGAACTATTAGTCACCACGAATACAAGATAAACCAACTCTATTTTCATAAACTCGCACTTTTTCAGATTTATTATTAGTTTTTCTTCATTCAATCTTTTCAAAACCAAATCCAAATGATGTAAGTGCTCTTCCTTAATAGAACTATAAATCAAAATGTCATCAAGATAAACTACTACAAATTTACCAATGAAAGTTTTCTATACCTCATTCATAAGTTTCATAAAAGTGCTAGGAGCATTTGAAAGGCCAAAAGGCATTACCATCCATTCATAGAATCCTTCATTGGTCTTGAAAGTAGTTTTCCATTCATCTTCACTTCTGATCCTGATTTGGTGATATCCACTCTTTAAGTCTATCTTGCAGAAGTAAGTAGCTGCACTCAAACAATCTATGAGATCTTCAATCCTTGGTATTGGAAATCTACATCTGATTGTGATTTTGTTGATAGCCCTAGAGTCAGTAGACATTCTCCATCCACCATCTTTCTTGGGTGCCAAAATTGCTGGTACTACACAAGGGCTTAGGCTCTCTTTGATCAACCCCTTCTCAAGCAATCCCTTCACTTGTTTTCTGATCTCCTCATTCTGTTGTGGTGCCATTTTGTACACGGCCTTGTTAGGTAGACTAGCTCTAAGAATGAAGTCAATACAATGGCTTATGTCCCTCATAGGTGGGAGTGAACTTGGGAGTTCATCCACCACTATGTCTTCATACTTCAAGATTTTTTGGACTTCTTGTGGCACATCTTTCACCTTCTTTGCTGCCGCAACAGTCTTGGGTCCGATTAGGACAGCAAACCCCACTTTCTCCTCCTTGATAGATTTCAGAAATTCTCTCTTACCAACATCACATTGTTTTCAGCTTGTGGAATGGGTTCTTCATCGTTGAGTGGTGTGAGGGTAAAGGTAACTCGATCTTTTTGAATCACATATGTGTTTTTTCTTCGCATTCTTGTCATATTGCCATGGTCTTACCAAGTAAAATATGACAAACATCCATAGGGATGATATCACATAATACTTTATCCTTATACCCTCCAATGTGAAAATCCACCCAACATTGCTCATTCACCAATACTTGCTGCCCCTTGTTCAACCATGTAACCTTATAAGGAGTTGTATGAGGGATTCTTTTCAGTTTGAGTTTTTTAACCATTTGCACAGAGACCAAGTTACCTGTGCTACTAGAATCAATCACTACTTTGCAACATTTTCCTTGACTCCTACATGTGGTTCTGAAAAGTGATTTTCTTTGAGGAGGTTCTTTCTCTACTGGTACTTTAACCAATGTTCTCACTAGGAGTGACTCTCCAACCTCAGGAGCAACTTCTTGACTAGGTGAGGTTACACTCTCACTATCCTCCACTTTAACAATCTGATTTCTTCTTTCTCCATTGTATGATATTGTAGCGTTGTTTTCAGGACACTGCCAAGCTTGATGTCCAGCAAACTTATTGCACTTGTAGCATTTTCCAGTGAATGCATTTGATCCACCTCTTTGACCTCCAAATCTGCCCCTAAAATTGGGTCTTCTTCCTCTAAAACTTCCTCTTGTCTCAGACTTAAATGATTCTTGTGATTCAATTGTTTCTGCTTGACATCTTTGTGATTGACCTCTACCTGCGAATGTACCTCTTCCTCTGAAGTTTGACCTGCCCCTACCTCTACCTTGTTTCTCTTGTCTCCTCTTCAACTTATCTTCAGCTTTTAGTGCTAATTGAAACCATTCTTCCACTGTTTTTGGATTGGTGAACCTAAGCTCATCATGTATGTTGAACCTCAATCCATTTATGTATCTTGCTATCTTTTCAACCTCATCCACCTCATGGTTGGCTCTTATACTCAATTTTTAAAACTCCTCTGTATAAGCACTTACATCCATATCCTTCTACCTTAGATTCTGAAACTTCTTATATAGCTGAATAGACTAGTCAACAAGTAAGAATTTGGCCTTGAGTTTGGCAACCATCCTGTCCCATGAATTGATTATGGACTTTCCACACTTCCTTCTCTCAAATTGTGTGTAATCCCACCATAGTGAGGCATGACATTTTAATTAGTCTTGGCTAGTTTCACCTTCTATTCTTTAGGTATCTCTTCATACTCAAAGTAGTTATCCATGGCTCCTATCCAATCCAGGAGTTCTTCACCATCTAGACTTCCTCCATACAAAGGAGAATCCACTTTCACCTTAGGACCATCTTCCTTGATAGCCTTCAACATTCTGACCATCCTTTCCTCTTCAGGATCCAGCTACTGTGGGGGTTCTTCTTCTTCCCCTTCCTTTTCTTCTTCCTCTTGGTCACTCACATCTCCTGTGACCATTCCTCTTTTCTGACTTGTCTCTACTGTGGCTAGCCTAGCTTGAAGTCTCTCTGTCAACTCTTTCAACTCTCTGATCTCCTTGGCTTATTTCTCTCCAACTCACTCACCTTCCTAGCAACTATCTTTTTAGGAGAAATCTTGCAATGTTTATCTGCCACATAACAATTCCTCTCTGATATAGCCTATGCTCTGATACCAATCTAATGGAGAGGAAAAGGTTCACACAAAACTTGGAAACATTCTAATGTCAAGTGGGCATATTTCCCAACAAAGGGATACAAACCAAAACTTGATTTGGGATCTTCAAAATCTACAAGAAAACACCTCGAGACACCTTTGGAATGATAAATGTGACATGATAAGACCATACTTGGTCACCAAGCACATAAACAATCATATAAAAGATTTCTACCACCTTCCTGTAGCAACAGTGACAAGAACTCACACAGACAGGACAGTTTTTAGGAATCGGTTTATTTGACCCCTCAAATCACAAGATGAATATTTCTGGAAGGAAGAAAAGTGGTTCACAACATTATAATCTATCTACACACCAAGTGTGAAGTCCTTAGTCGACCATACATAGCTGTACCAATACATTCTTCAGACTGGAGATTTGGGAAATCATATTCTCAACAGGATGTCCTTACAAAAGTGGGCATAACTTACTCATTTCTCAATGAAAATCAATTAAACTTTGATCAAAAGAAAGTAGGCTCAATTTTCTTTCCAACCATATGACATTTGCACCATAATCATTCCGTACAAAAGAGTACAAAGCGCTGCAACACAAAAGAATCAGAGTTCTACCAGTCAGACACAACTAGGACAGCCAACAAACATGGGGGTGAAAACCATTACAAGAAAGGATGATATAAATGTCATCTTTACATTTTGGAGACTCCACTCAACCAAACAACATTCCCCAAGTTCATGCAAGTGATGATCTAAATCCAACTAAGAGTTTTTTTGTGAGTTTAACAGTCTGTTCACGTTGTTATGACTGTTACAATGGCATTCTCTGGGACAGTCACTCATGAGTCCCTTTCCTTGGAATAAATGACTTCATTTAATGAAATAAGCTCATAATTAGAGTCTCCACACCATCCTCAATGATCCTCAACGTTCAAACTCCTCCAACCTACCAACCATCTATACATGCAACCACTAAAATCACACTTTCTTGACTGATACCAGAAGATATCAGTCCTTTATTTTCTCAAAACCATGGAAGATCTCCTTTTCTCTCCCTGCACGTTTAAGACAAGCAAGAACATCCAAAAAAACACTACTATACAAAAAATGGGCATATTTCACCAAGTATTTCATGAGATCTACATTTTTTTAGTTCTCGGCCTGCCCTAGCTAGGTTTTTGAGCCCTTTTTCCAAAAATTTCTATAACTTGAACAAAAATGAATGAAATTAACCCAAACTTGCTTTGAATGAAAGTAGATTCACGGGGCTTTCATTACCAATCATAGGGATATCATGGGAATAAAGAAAACTAAGAGAAAACGTGATATTTCAGACTGTTAAACCCAAGAAAACCAGTAAAAGTAGAACACTTTTATTGCAAATACACTATCTTATCATCAAAAGTCCATACAATGAAGCCAAATATGGCATATTTAAGTCAAAAATCACTAAGTTTAACTGATCCACACCAAGAAAATGGCTTTTCACCTTCCTTTCATAATTTTTCCCTCTTTGAGAAACTTTTTTGTCAAAGATGGTCAACTGAGATAATGATCAAATATGGTCTAAAATGACCTTAGGGAACATTATTAGACTAAATAAAGCCAAAATTCATCAAAAACTCACTTTTGCCTACTTGATGTAATATCCTCGTTTTTCAGACTCCGGGATTAGCTTGGTTTCGCGACACTTGCAAGCTAATCGGGTGTTCAAAGGGGGTCAGATTGTGGAGCCAGCATTGGGATTCCATTCTGGAGATTCAGATTATCAGTTTTGCTCTTCATTCGGGTCATTTTGGCCAACTTACTATTTTTAGTAAGTGGGGTTTCTGGTATGGCCAGGATTGGCAGGGTGTCTGCACGGAGTGTCAGACATCTCAAGATTGAGTTTCAGAGAATTTCCAGTTTGTGTGACTTACTATTTTTAGTAAGTCTATTTTTAGCAGTGGCTATTTCTGGCAAGGCAATATCTATTTTTGGCTGGGCAGTTGGTCCTGGTGCTTTGTTAGAAGTTCGATGATTGCAGTCAGACGGTTCAGTGGCTTTTATTTTAAATGTGTTATTAAATTAAATTATATTGATTTAATTTAATAACTAATGACTTTATAATATTATATTATAAAGTGGGAGTATTTAATAAAGCCAATTAAGTGAAATATTAAAAAAGTGCTTTTTCGAAAAAGCTATATATTTTGCTCGAAAAAGCACTTTCATTCATTCATTATGCAATCATTATTTATTGAAGTTTGTGAAGAATTGCCCTGGCTAGGGTTTCGAGGATGGATTCCTCTTTCTGGTGATTTGAGCCATTGCTTGTAATGGTGAATTTCACAATTGTTTAATTCTGAATATCAATTCAATGCTGAGGTATATTGAATTGAAGAAAGTTTTCATTTCTAGAGTTTGAAGATCTGCAGATGAAGTTGTATTCAATTCTGAAGTTTGAGTTTTGTTGATGAAATTGTGTTGGTAAATGCAACCAATCCAAAGTTCTGGAATATTTATTCAAAGTTTGGTCATCTATTTATTAGCCATCGAAAGTATTGTGCAGCCTCTGGATTTTCGATTTTCTTTGGTATTGGTGAGCCCTTGTGCTGCGATTTTTAATTAATGCTGGGAGTTATAGACATGAGGGTTTATTGTTGCTGCTGGAGATAAAAGATAATACAGTCACGTGCTGGACTAATCTTGGAACAGTACGCAATCCCTGGGACTCACATGGTGGACTGGAATTGCGTGAGAACAGAGCAGGGCCGTTGATAGTTTATTGGGGGGGGGGCAGCTAGTGTTCAGTTTGGTAACGTGGAAGTCAAAACAACAGGACTGTATAGTCTTCTTGGCCACGTGGTCAATTCTGGGCGTGAGCGAGTTATTCTAAACCAGTCATGTGCATACCTACAGGGTGACATGATAAATTGGGAAGGTATCTTGCTGAACATTTAGGT
This sequence comes from Chamaecyparis obtusa, assembly GCA_027943335.1. Taxonomy (NCBI): domain Eukaryota; kingdom Viridiplantae; phylum Streptophyta; class Pinopsida; order Cupressales; family Cupressaceae; genus Chamaecyparis; species Chamaecyparis obtusa. The sequence goes on along the minus strand of BSBK01002271.1, from coordinate 313,871 downwards.
GCTTTGAATGTATTTACTGAATTTGTTGTCAATGGATTTCTTAGAGGTATAGAAGAACTTTAGTTGTTGGAAATTAAAAATGCAAGAGTTATTTGATATGTATGGGATATTTTAAGTTGATAGGATATACTTACAGAATTCGTTGTTTGCAAGTAATAATTGGAAGTAGAGAAAAAATATGATATTATTGTTTTAATGATCCAACCATTTGAGCATGACAATTTGCAAATTATATCAAATTTAGTATATTGATCCGGATATTCAGAGAGAGCCAACTTAGGCTCTTCACAATGGTATCAAAGCTCTGATCTTGCCATCCTGTGGGGACTGGTTACTTTTTTTTTTTATGAAGTTATTATAAGAGTGATCGGCACTCCTATTTCCCAGCTATGGATAGATACAAGAGATCTAGTTCAGGGAGTCGTCATAGCAGTAGGGGAGAAAGAACTGATTTAGATGCTTTGGTTGAAAGCGTTGAGAGATTGAGACTGCATCAGCAGAGGCTAGCAGAGAGGTTGTCGGATCCTGCTACAGTGGACAGGGTAGCGAGATATATGGTCTCTGCCTTTAGTAGGCCGACATCGAGTTTGCAGGGGAGAAGGTTAGAGTTTTCTCCTACAGTTGATTGTGATGCTGATGTACCTTCATCTAGTTCAGCACCTGCTATTTCCATTCGGAGTGCTGATGATACATTTATTGCACCGTATCCAGTGGATGTTTCAGTGCCACTGGAGGACAGCAGTGTTGAGCATCACTGGGTTGAGGCTCCCAGAGCAGTCACTATGGATTGTACAGAGAGCTGATGTTGTAGCCATCTCTGAGTGTTTAGATTCTTCCGTGGAGGGAGTTGTCATTGGAGATGTTTATGTCAGCTACAGTAGTGTTGCTCCAGTTCAGGAGCCAGTTGCTTCCTCAAATAGGCCCGAGGCTTGTATGGAGTCTCCCAGTGATGTAGTTGGTGATCAGGGCATTACAACGGGGTCAGTTGATGATAGTTCGAGCTCCGGCATTATTGGTGCACAGTCTGATGTGGAGTCATGTGTGCAGAGTCATGTGTCAGCAGTTGAGGTTTCAACAAGAGATGTAGGAGCTGACACATCTGATGATACTTTCGAGGATGCTGTGAGTTGCATGGGAGATGACACTCCCTATGAGTTGTTGGGTGATGGCTGCGAGGAGCATATGAGCTCTGACAGTTCAGAGATATTTGATAGCAGTCGCAGTGTAGGATCAGTACAGGAGATTGTGGTCTATTCCTGTGTTGAGGATGTGAGCATGGAGCCTTCAAGTGATGACACTCAGGATGGGAGTGTTGCAGATGATTTGTTAGACGTAATTCCATGCTACAGTATAGTCTATCCACATGTCAACGTTGAGTTGTGTATGTAGCCAGAGCTAGTAGAGGAGATGCAGTTAGAGGATGTGTACACTAGCATTGCAGATATCTCTGATGCTGAGAGCGAGGATGATGAGTGCTATAGTGTCTCTGGTTTTTTATATCTGACTCTGGGTGTAGATTCAACGTTGTCATACGAGTTCCAAGATTCTATGTTACAGGGACTCATAGAAGAGGACAGGGAAGCTTTCGAGTGGCGGGAGTTTGTTACGGCCAGGGCTTCCATGTCTAGAGAGAGGGTTACTCCGTCAGTGACTCATGAGGATGTGTCTCAGGATCTGGATTGTCAGATGATTGCAGAGGATGAGGTAGTTGGAGATTGCGTTGAGTTAGATTCAGCAGCAGCTTCCTCGGGGTTAGATGAGGACATGTCCGATGCCTGTACTCAGAGTATAGGGGTGTACTCAGATGTAAGTACACAGAGAGTGTAATTTCGATGGAAGTTTGTTGGATACAACTTCCTCTCATAGTATGGACAACGCATTTGAGGTTGTTCATAGGAGGCCCGTTGTGCAGAGTCATCATGTGACTAGCTAGTTGCGAGTGGGTGAGAGAGATATTACTTCTACACTTGAGCATTTTGATGCCGCTCATCAGTTGTTGGCTGTTAATAGTTGGGGTGCTCCTATGACAGATGAGTCCAACGGTGGTTACCTTTCATTGACAGAGATTCATGCTTTGCATGAAGCTGTCAGGATGTTGAGACAGAATTACTTACAGATGGTAGCTAATCGAGATCACTTAGTTGAGTGGGGGAGTACAGCCTATGAGGCACTATTGGATCGGGAGGAGGTGAGTGAGCTTACCTAGGAGCTCATAGTGACTACTGAGGCTTTGGAGGACACTCAGCGGAATCTTCAGGAGGCGCAGATTCAGTTAGAGGAGGTGACCGTGGAGTTGGAGCATTTGTGGTCCACACCAGCCCCAGACCCGGTTCATTTGCATATTGAGGTGGTTGGTGGTGAGTCTGCTCCTACAGTTGGTATCGAGGAACATGATGTTGTGGCAGACACACATGTTCAGGATATGGGAGCACTTGGTACGGATGAGGTTGGAGTACCAGTGGAGTTGACTACTCAGGTTGATCTTTCTCATAGAGCTGACAGCGTGGTGCAGTTGGCTGTGCCACATTTACAGAGGGATCAGCTGTGGATTGCGGGGGAGTATGTTGATGCTTCCACATATAATTTCTACTGCACTGAATCTTTTATGGAGTATTTGCTGGAGAGTGCAGATGTACGACAAGACTCTTATGGAGTGTCTGAGGGTATCCTCATTCGAGGCTCTTGTGCTATTCGGAGGTTGGCTGGGAAGATTGTAGAGACTCTTTCTACTATGCTTCCCCACAGAGATTTCGAGGTTGGGTTTGTTGAGAGGATTGCGCAGGGTCCTACCCAACCTACAGTTATGCGAAGTCAGAGATTGGAGCCATCTTTTGATTCCCAGTTTCGTAATGGTGAGCTAGTGACGAAGTTTGGGGTTTCTGACCGGCATTTCAGAGTGGGGTATGCTCATCATTTTTCTTTTGACCCTCAGGTGGGAGATTTGATCTCACACAGGGGTAAGCTGGCTCGGGTATCCTACCATCCATTATGGGATGGATTAGCACCATCGTTTGTAGATGGTTTTGGCAGTTGCAAGTTAGATTACTTGCAGTGTCCACACACTCAGGACTGCTTATCAGGTGACAGAGTTGATAACAGTGATCCTGGCACATTTGGTCACTGTTGTTTCCTTAGTGCAGTTGGGTGTGAGTACTGGATTGACAGGGACTCAGATTTTGATGGAGTTGTTATTGTAGATGGGTTGAGTTCCGTTGGGTTGTTTTCAGTATCGGCATCTACAGTTGGTTTACAGCTATTCTTTTCAGTGGTGTGTGTTTGGTTGATGTCGGTTCTTTCTTCACAGGAGTTTAGTGCAGATCGGGACATTACCTGTGACCATCCTTGGGATCTGGGTGGATTGTGATGTTGCTTGTTTTTCCTGATTGCTTGAGGACAAGCAATCTTGGGAAGGGAGGACTGTAATGTCGCCGTTTTTCAGACTCTGGGATTAGCTTGGTTTGGCGACCCTCGCAAGCTAATCGGGTGTTCAAAGGGGGTCAGATTGTGGAGCCAGCATTGGGATTCCATTCTGGAGATTCAGATTATCAGTTCTGCTCTTCGTTCGGGTCATTTTGGCCAACTTACTATTTTTAGTAAGTGGGGTTTCTGGTTTGGCCAGGATTGGCAGGGTGTCTGCACGGAGCGTCAGACATCTCAGGATTGAGTTTCAGAGAATTTCCAGTTTGTGTGACTTACTATTTTTAGTAAGTCTATTTTTAGTAGTGGCTATTTCTGGCAAGGCAATATCTATTTTTGGCTGGGCAGTTGGTCCTGGTGCTTTGTCAGAAGTTCGATGATTGCAATCAGACGGTTTAGTGGCTTTTATTTTAAAGGTGTTATTAAATTAAATTATATTGATTTAATTTAATAACTAATGACTTTATAATATTATATTATAAAGTGGGAGTATTTAATAAAGCCAATTAAGTGAAATATTAAAAAAGTGCTTTTTCGAAAAAGCTATATATTTTGCTCGAAAAAGCACTTTCATTCATTCATTATGCAATCATTATTTATTGAAGTTTGTGAAGAATTGCCCTGGCTAGGGTTTCGAGGACGGATTCCTCTTTCTGGTGATTTGAGCCATTGCCTATAATGGTGAATTTTACAATTGTTTAATTCTGAATATCAATTCAATGCTGAGGTATATTGAATTGAAGAAAGTTTTCATTTCTGGAGTTTGAAGATCTGTAGATGAAGTTGTATTCAATTTTGAAGTTCGAGTTTTGTTGATGAAATTGTGTTGGTAAATGCAACCAATCCAAAGCTCTGGAATATTTATTCAAAGTCTGGTCATCTATTTATTAGTCATCAAAAGTATTGTGCAGCCTCTGGATTTTCGATTTTCTTTGGTATTGGTGAGCCCTTGTGCTGCGATTTTTAATTAATGCTGGGAGTTATAGACGTGAGGGTTTATTGTTGCTGCTGGAGATAAAAGATAATACAGTCACGTGCTGGACTGATCTTGGAACAGTACGCAATCCCTGGGACTCACATGGTGGACTGGAATTGCGTGAGAACAAAGCAGGGCCGTTGATAGTTTATTGGGGGGGGGGGGCAGCTAGTGTTCAGTTTGGTAATGTGGAAGTCAAAACAACAGGACTGTATAGTCTTCTTGGCCACGTGGTCAATTCTGGGCCTGAGCGAGTTATTCTAAACCAGTCATGTGCATACCTACAGGGTGATGTGATAAATTGGGAAGGTATCTTGCTGAACATTCAGTTGCTTTGAATTTATTTACTGAATTTGTTGTCAATGGATTTCTTAGAGGTATAGAAGAACTTTAGTTGTTGGAAATTAAAAATGCAAGAGTTATTTGATATGTATGGGATATTTTAAGTTGATAGGATATACTTACAGAATTCGTTGTTTGCAAGTAATAATTGGAAGTAGAGAAAAAATATGATATTATTGTTTTAATGATCCAACCATTTGAGCATGACAATTTGCAAATTATATCAAATTTAGTATATTGATCCGGATATTCAGAGAGAGACAAGTTAGGCTCTTCACACTTGAGGCCAATCAAGACCTATAGTGCCCTGCACCACATCTATGTAGGAGTCAGCAAAATTATGTAATAATAAAACATATCGATTAATAGAATGAAGCATTGCAAAAACAACGATGATTTTTCAATGGTGATATTATCTATGAATGAAGGCACAATGTTTATCATGCATGGTAAATTATGATACATAAGGGCCATTGATGGATTCATCCAAGCATTAGCGGTTAAGATTGAAGATACTCATCAATAATAGCGGTAGTTTGACGAGTGATAGAATTAGGATAATGTGTATGTTCCTTAGATGGGACGATTTGTCAATGATAGGAATTATACAACAATCATACCATATAATCATATTCTTTGTAAACCAATAGTTATGAAAGAATTCATTTAGAGAGGTGTCTTATCGTTTGCAAAAGAATGTCACTGTTTGGGTTTTGAAATAAGAATAGGATCAATCACACTTCAGCGGGGGATGCATAGGGAATAGATAAAAAAGAGGAATACATAATAAAAGAATTGATACAGATCTAAGCAGCAGATTGAGTTGATCTCAAGGATCATATTAGATGGTACGCGATCCCTATCATTGTTAATTAAGGTAGATACAATGTGAGTTGGAGGCATATTTGTAAATATGTATAGATGGACAAATATGTAAAGGACTATGTTAATGGAATTAACTTATAATGCAAGAAAATATATATTGAATCCATTTTTATTATAGATAGGGATATATCAAGATATATACATATAGAAAATATATACCTCATAATAATAATTAGAATTATATAGTTATATATTATATGCATATATATTTGTAATACAAAAGAATTAAAATATTTGTAGCCTCTTCCTTAATCTCTTGCTATAGCCCCATGAGGTGATAGGTTGGTGTTGTGTAGGGAAAGGCGGAGTAAATCCACAAGTGGGTGAATCCCATGACGGGATAGGGACGGGGTACCAAAGCCTTGAGGTAACCTATTATAGATTGGTGGCAAGTGCCCTACGACAAGTAAATCCACGTTCTCCTTAGGGTTGAGTTTAGGAGGGAAGTAAGGAATTGGGGCTTAAATATGTTAATTACCAAATGTATTATGAATTGCCCATTGCTTTCTTAAATTGACTTGATTGATTGCATCATAATTTGTGTTAAACGTTGGAAATTGACAGCCTCCTAGTTCAGGAGATTACATCAACTAAAGTCATGTTGACATTTTTTCATATTTTGGGTTACTTGGTAGCATATAATTCTTCCGTATTTAGTATTCAAAAGTCAATTTACAAATATTACAAATTTGATTAGTTAAATTCTTCTTACTTGTGAAGTATATTGACATTTAAACAAATTACATGGATCAGCCTTGGTCAGATTATACACCGAGTAATAGCAATGCTTGACCCTAGATAAAACTTAAAAGTGTTTTTGTATGTTGATTGTGTGTCACTATCTAATTGCTAGTTGCTATTTTTAAAACAGAATCACTAAAACCTAGCATAGTTGGGCAGATTTTCTTTAATCTTTAATAAATTTATAATTCCATAGATTTCATAGCAGTATCACAGTCATCTCTATAAATTTATATACCCGAGCGTCTCTATGTTCATTGACAAGAATTCAATACATTTTTTAAGCGAAATTTATAAAAAGTGACAGCCCTTTGTTCATATTTTGCAAATATTCTGACTGTTATGCAACTGTTCACCTCAATTTTGCTTGGGGGGTTGGGAGTGGACAAGGAGAGCCCCACCTCAGATTGACAAGCTTCACACATTGTAGATGTAGTTTGCAAAATGTAATCATTTCGGGGAAGAGCTACAGGAAAGTAGAATTTACTTTGATCTTTTGCCACTCAAACAAATCATCTAAATGGGGAATGCTATTCTGCTGTCAATGAAAAAGTTAATATTTTGAATGTATGAATTAAGTCATCATGTATACATTCTTAATACTGAGATATCTTCATTTTTCAATGTTGGAAGGAGGCCTACATGGAAATATTATGCAGCTGAACTTCTTGAACTTTCTGACTCTCAACTCTTGCTTCAGCGTTCAACTTCACCTGACGCAGAGAGTCCAGATTTTGTAGAATCAGAAAGACGGTATGTAGCTATCAATTGTCAAAACTTCTCAAGTCACCTTTCTCCTTTCAAATCATAAATATCCTTTTATGATTTTTTTCCATCTCATATGTTTTGAAAATTTGAAGATCTTCAATATGATTTGTGTTCTGAAATAAAGTCAGTAAACTAATAAATGCATTCAAAGGGAGATTTTGATATTAAATATTTAGAGTTACTAAAAATCATGCTGCACTGATAGGCTCTGTGAAAAAGTAAACGCAATATTACATTAGTAGATTTGTTTTCATCTATTGTCATCTAAGCCATCGTTGGCCAAAAATGAGGTCAGATAACTCAATTTACATAGATACATATAGATTTTGAGGAAACCATGTTTATTTAAGCTACAAATAAGAAAGGAATACATACATACATACATACATACATACATTTATATATATGCAGAAAGAACCATGGTAGGTTAGTGGAACTCTAATGTACAATCATTTACATTAGGAAACTAATGAAGTAAAGAGATCCAATTAGGATATTAGAATAATATTGCACACTTAATGTAGAATCAAGATAGAACAATGCACAATCCAAGCTCCTCTTCTACAACTAGCTGCACTTCCGTCAAGAGTGAAAGATGATTTAAACCAAACAAGAAGAGAACAACGAATGTCTCTTACCAACACCCTCTTAATGCCATGGATGTGCTCAAGACTTGTTGATGGAGATGATGAATATAATTCCATAGGGATCTAGTAGCATAACCTTGTTTACCTTTCAATTTTCTTCTCTTTAAGTTTAAAATGGCTTAAGGATGGTTTGATTTATAGATTTGATGAGGATAAATGGATAGTTGAGATTGGTTCTGGATGTAATGCTAGGATTGCTTGAGAGGAAATTTAAATTTGAATTTGGATGGGAGGAGAGATTTGTCATGTCCCCTTTTTGGCTGACCTCGTTTAGCGTGCCAAATTTGCCTATCCTCGACTCTCGTAGGCAAATGGTAGAGAGAGAGAGTCATTTTTGCAGATCAGATGGTTATATTGGCTTTTGGAGAAGTTTAAGAGGTTATATTTTATTATTATAAGTTATTGGGGCCTACATGTTCTAATATTAAGTTGAGTTGCACTTTTTATTTTATAATATTATTTTATTATAAAAAGTGCTTTTTAATGAGATTTTATAAAGGAGAGTTCTAGAAGTTCCAGGAAAAGTGAATAAATAGAGGGCTAGGCCTCTCATTTTGACATGTTTGTTTGGATATCTCTTCTACTTCTTCATTGTGAAGACATTTGTGGTCTTTGGATCTGCAAATCATTATTCAGTCTTTGGGAACGAGTCACTCCCTTGGATTGGCAACTTTGAGGGTGTGAAATATCACTTGAATTGTTGCAATTGAGGAGTTGGTATTCAGCCATCTCATTTGGACTTCATTGAGATTCAGTTTTGAGGGTTTATTTGGATTGGAATAAAGGTTTCAGTTGTGCCCTAGCAGTGGTGGATCAATTGACAAGGGTTTGAAGACAATTTTGCATATTTTTCAGACTGCCAGTCCAGGGTTTGGACCCACGTTTTTGTTCATATCTCATACTTGGCTTGGCGGATGAATTTATAAATTTAGAGGGTTATACTACAACCCTAGGCGCCCCTTTTAATCACATTTTGGGGTCTCAAAACATTGGCGTTTTTTTTATATACTGCTGACGCCCTAGCCGTACAGGTACGGCCCTGCCAGTCGGTTACAACAGCGAGTTTGTGGATTCATTTGGGGGCAGCCTCGAGGTCTCCATCAGCGTTTTGGCATCATCAAGGGTGGTCTTCGACAAGAGCAGCAGATACCAGGTTCTAGCATTGGAAATTTGTCAACTTTCATATCATTTTTTATGTAAACTGCTGTCACTGTTATTGGCAAACGAACAGTCCCAGAATTTGTTGTTTATGGCATAAATAAGGGTTTAATGTTATTGGATATATTGATCAATGCATAGACAAGGGTTCCATGTAATACATTTGCATATTCAGGACAGCCATTATAACTGATATGAAATAGCAGTCATATATTCACAAAAACAGTCCAGTCTGTGCTTGCATTATCCAACATTGTAACCAGCTGTTATGATCAGAATTTCATGCTTTGATTGGGGATCACTAGTAAGGGTTTCATATGGTGCAAATATATTGTAATACAGTCATAAAATCTGAAGTAGTATAACAGTCCTATGTTATAAGCAGATCAGTCCATAATTCAATGTTGTATCAACTCACATCTGCTATTGAAATCAGAAATTGATTATTGGGTTGAGTTCACTTGTGAAGGTTTTGTATTGGGGTTTCATAGTGTCATCCACATGCATAAGTATTAGACCAGTCCTATCTGCTGTTACAAATCAGAATTGCATACATTTATGATGGTTTCATATTGGAGTTTAACATTGTCATCAATCCATGCACATGTATAGATTAGAAGTTGTTGTAGACTGAAGTTGTTATTGTCATATATTAGCATTGTATTCGTGGATTTGTTGCACAACAATCAGTTACATTGCAGCCCTATTCAGTTACATGCCAACTGTTTGATGAATTGCCTAAGTTAAGTTGAGGGTTTTTATTGATCCTATTGGTAAGGGTCATTACAAGATTAAATGCTAGAGGTTGGTGGATGGATGGTTAGGACTGACTTGATCAGAGGATGGTGAAGATTAAGACTTAGTTTAAATTTGGATTGAAGGTAGTTGGATACAGGTAGCTATGATTAGTTTTGTTTATTTGATGCCTAGGATTGAATGTTGACTTCATTTTGGATCAAGAACTTGTACTTATGTTAATTTTAAATAGTGGATGTGACATGATTCTCCTATTAGTGGGAGATTAGACTAGGTTTGAGGGTTTAGGATAATTAATCAAATAATTAGGTTATTTAATCAATAATGCAATTGGATGTTGGATGTTAGTTTAATTAAATAATTTGATTTATTTAATTGGTTGAATGATGGAGGAAATGCTAGACGATAAGTCTTGGCTAATTAGATATATACAATTACTTAATTCATTAGTGCTGAGATGATGCGAGTGTGGTTGAAAAAATTTTGGGTAAATTTTTCTAGGTTGGTTTAGTTTGGGATCAAGGTTGAAATTTTTTTTTTTTTTTTTATCGGTAAAAGGCCGAAGCCCTAGATAATTTTTATTATTAATAGAAATAATTATTTTACAAATGTGACCCCGCTCACTGCAGGTGCTGGTAGGAAAGAGCGGGGCTGAGAAAACCTCCAGCCTTGAAAGTTTTATGCGTCAAATTATAAAGGATTATTTCAAATTATAAAGGGGTATTTCAAATTTTTTGGAGCAAAGGATCAATTTATTCTTAGAAGTTTCAAGAAAGGGTTTTTTTTGGTTTCTTTAATAATTTCCAATCAGTTGGTATTCAAATTTTAAAGTTGCTCAAGTCACAAATTAATGAGTAAAAAATTATAACATATTGAGTCACAAGATACTAGCTGTTAGTAGGTATGAAGAATGTGACAAAATCCTATTAGGCATAAAAACTATGCCCATTTATAACTATTATGATAAACATCATATGGAGAGCTTGCTAATTTTCACGCTGCGAATATCTAATGATTTAATCATTGAAGCATAGAATGCTACATCTTCAAATGCCTTATGGGATAGTCTAAAAGATAAATACCAAGTCCCTGAGAAAAATAATCTTGTATTTGAAGAATTTTTTATTTTCTATTAAATTGCATGAGGGTGGGTCTTTGTCAAAGCATCTTATGAAAATCAAAGAACTTAGGGATTAGATTGTTGCAGTCAAAAAACTAGTGGATGAGGAGGATATGATGCCTTCGATTTTCAATTGGCTGTTGCCCTCTTAGAGACCTTGGTGGAGTCTTTGAACATGTTGGTGGAGATCTAGGGCTAGACTTTGACCTTTGACAAGGTGAAATCATATTTGTTGCGGAAGGAATGACAACAAAACCAAATGAGTGAAGTTTCTTCCAAGAGTTGGAAAAATACACTTGCTACATGGACTCAAGAAACAAACTACAATTATCCTTATCCCATTTCACAACCATAGAGAAACATATGATGCTTCTATTGCCAAAATTTGGGCATGTTAAGAATGATCGCAAGAAAAAAAAATATCTATCCCACAAGCAATAGAATGAAGGAAATGCGGTGGACAGCTTTTTGAAAGACCGTGATGAAGAGTTTGCATCAAACAATGCTAAAAGAGGTTGCGAGCTCTTTCATTTTGTGCATCTAGAAAGTTCATGTGTTGAAAGCACTGCTATGTTTTGTGTGTTATTAATGGTCATAAGGATTTTATTTTGTTTGGTGACAACAAAGTCACATATAGTTGGAGATAGGTGATTTCAGAATTGAATTCAATAACGACGTCAAACTTGTTGGATTATTTGTCATTGATGTCAAAGGTCTCACAGTCCAAGAATGATATCAAGAACTAATGTCAAAAGCATATGGGAGATTGCTGGAAATATTGTCATTGATATCAAAGGAGTGGGAGGGAAGGTTGGTAAGATTGAAAGAAGAGGAGGAGAAAAGTGCAGCCATAATTTCTGAGGAAGTAAGAGAGACATGCAAAGTTATTAATAGATCAAAAGGCTGTAATGTCCCCTTTTTGGGTAAGTCAAGAAATAGGGACGATTACCTTACAATCCAAATCACAGGATACTTCTTTCCTTCAAGTCCTCAATTAGTGCTGTGAATTATTGCTTATGAATGTGAAAATGATGCAATTAATAAGATGGAAAATGTTATTATCATTCCAAGAACAATATATATATATATATATATATGAGATATTGTTCACTACTATATTTTATATAATAATAAGGGTTATGCAAGTTGATCTTTATTTCTAAAGCCAAGAATATTAGCCTTGTCTGATTTATCAATGGAGAATGTACTTATGAACTTAGTCTATAGTCGCTTATTGTTGTTCTCTTGGATCCCCCGCACCCCTCCCTCTCTCTCTTTGTTTTTGTTTCGGTGGTTGTTGTTCTCTTTCTTCAGGTACCTTTTGGTATCCCTTCTGTGGGCTGGCCCCTTTTTGTTGTTCTCTTATATATCGCTTACAGTGATAATATTTCAATCTCAGATATGATCTTTCAACTCGATTATAATTCATTATTTGAGACAAACTTAATCATTTTTAAGCGATGTTGATATATTAGACATTGCAAGAGTTGCAAGATCAGATCTGAGATTGAAATATTATCATTAGAAGCGATACATCAGTTCACCATTGCATATAATTAAGGATCATATCAGAAATAACAATCTAATTGCTATAAGATAAGATAACAAGAGACGACAAAAGGGGTCAAAGGGACTGCTGAGAACAACAAAAAGGGGCCAGCCTACACCAGTGATACCAAACGGTACCCAAAGAAAGAGAACAACAACCACCGAAACAAAAACAAAGAGGGGGGGTCCAAGAGAACAACAATAAGTGATTACAGACTATGTTCATAAGAACATTCTCCATTGATAAATCAGACAAAGCCAATATTGTTGGCTTTAGAAATAAAGATCAACTTGCATATAAGATGTTATGTCTGATATATACAATCTTTCCCTGCAATAATAGGTGTTGTCTCTAAACTTATGTGCTTACAACCGAATAATGCCTGAGAAGGCAATTGCTCGATATGAGCAGATCCAAATAGATTATATATAAAAGGGTTATCGATGACTGAATGATGGAGAGTGATCTGTCTCCCATATATACCTTACAAGTAGAAGGAGATGCACCTCTTCATTTGATGAGTCTATTAGTTTAATCAATGTCTTTATGCTTAGTCAATGTCATCAGCAATGTTCAATATTAGATTAGTTCATGCTTTTCCACATGTTCGATTAATCTTCTCGTCTTAATCTATATTATCAATATTAGTTCATCCTGTCATTATTATGATCACCATGTATCGAATATTATCTGAATTATGTTTACACGAGATGTTTTGTTCCATGCGTCGATATCTTTGTACCACAGTCAGTTCCTCAATAGTATTACGTTGTTGTTGATTAATACTTCCCCTACATCGTTTGCATGTCGCACTCTCATTCCCGCAATTTGTATCATTGTTGGATCTTTGTGTAAGATACCACTCAATCAACATTTGCATCTTTCTTTTATTTCCATTATCATGTTACTCTATTGCTTGTCTTTATTTGAAGTATGGTAATAAGCGACCATAGTTTGAGTCTAGAGGCTAATGGAATCCTTGCTTGATATTTTTCAATGTTATTACATATCAATTGCTGATAGTTGTTAGCCAGAAAGACTACCTTATTATATGTCGGGTATTAGTTATGTTGTTCCGACGGTAATTAGTTATTACCAAAGGGTAGTTGGGTTGGGCGGTGACGTTTGGTCACACCCCTTCGGGTAGATAAATATGTACCACCTATGAGTGAAGGAATTATTATGATTATGGATTATTATGTGAATGTACTTGCCAGTCTGGAAGGATTAATGAAAGTATTTATTATTCTTTGATATATTCTGTGTTTATTATATTTCTTGTACTATGCCTCTGCAATACTAAGTTTACCCCAGTGGGAAAACATTTGGCGTCGTTGCCAAACGAATCTGGCAAGTGACGGAAGGAGTGGATAGATGAGAATACCATTGGGAAAGAATATCAATTGATGATTGAATAGAATTTATGCCCAATCTTTTAAATAAAGATAGAAATAAAAAGGCATGAGATGATGACGACAAGGCCGCATAGAGGGCTTTGATTTCCGCACAGCAACGTGAACGCCGATATAGGCTGAGGCAACTTGCCCAGGACCAACTTGCCAGAGGGTTGCCGAAAGGGGACCTTAGAAGTGGTACGGAAGGTGCACAAGCCAATGAGGAGCAGTTCACTTCGCCGGAGCATCGGAGAGTGCGGAGTAGGGAGGATCTACTTGAGGAAACACGGTTGAGAAAATTCTTCCTTCAGGAAGAGAGAGATCGGTTTGAGGAAGGTCTAACCTATACACTAGGTGCAGAGAACCAAACCCACAGAGAGGACGGTACGGCCGAAGGTGCTACGAATGCATAGGCGAACCCTCCGTTGGAGCCAAGAACTCCACACAGTACTGTCCCACCAGTTACCCAAGTGCCACAAGTTACTGCACACAATAATCAAGGAAGTGCGGGTGCGAGTGCTAGCACAAGTGGTGCCGGAGCACCGAATCCACTGCGGAGACAACAAGCAACCATGGCTGCGAGTAAACAGAAACTGTCCAAGTTCACGGGCCAAGCTAAGGAGGATCCGGTTCGGCATTGCCGAACTTGTGAAACTATATGGGCTGCCAACGGGGTTACAGACCAGGATGAATGGATCCGACAGTTCCCTACAACATTAAGGGAAGGAGCCATCGATTGGTATTCGGATGTACATAAAACAGGCCTAACGACATGGGACAATGTGAAAAAGGCTTTCCAAATGGATTTTCAGTTGTTAAGGGATGACAATGAGATTTTGGTTGAGATTTATAATACAAAGAAAACAAAGAGCAAGTCTGTTTGTGCCTACGGACGGCGACTGAAGGAACTCATAGGGAAGATGGAGTCAGCCGTAGCGAACAAACTCAAAAATAGGTGGTTCATGGAGGGACTAAAAACTTCCCTTCGGAAGAAAATGAAAATTGTCCCGTCCACGTCGTACAACAATGCGTACAATTGTGCAATGGATTTGGAGAGTGATTGTAAGACCTCCAGGAAGACTAAGTCTTCGGATGATGAATTGGAGGCGGAAAGCAGCGAGGGTGAATCGAGTAAGAAAATGCTTGCCCTACAGAAAGATCTGGAGAGGATGATGACAGGACAAAAGGCCACCAAGGGAGGCTCGAGCAAAACAGAGGAAGACACCGTGTGGTGCACAGACTGCAAAGAAGCAGGCCATATGAAAGGTTCTTGTCCCAAGAAAGCCTTTTGCGACATCTGCCAAATAGCGGGACATTCCTGTTGATGTTTTGTAGCTTCAGTCAAATAAACACTATGAGTCAATACTAGTGAAGATATGTATATATATATATTTAGTATATATGAGGTGTATATATACTTAAATATATATATAAATATTATTATTATGTAAATATTAGAGAAAATTAATATAATACTCAAGAGATAATGTATATATATATATATATAATAATTGTCATTATATTAATTACATATTAATGAATAGACATGTCTCATGAAGGGACATGTCTCTTCTTGGCTCATTCTCAATATAAATGCAAGAGATTGTTGCATTTGGAAAACAAATAAATGAGATAGTGCTATTACATTTGCAATGATCCTAAAACCTTAACATGGTATCAAAGCCAAGTTGCAAATGTAAGAGAGTAGTTTGTTGATGGTGAATGTGTGATTGCCTCTGAAAATACAGTCTCAGTACAAAGACCATATCTCCAAAATGTACTATTGGATTTTGCTAAATTTCGGATATGTTGGTGATAAGCAAATTTACAAGAATCGCCGGAGCGATTGACGAGAAAATGCCAGGTTCAAAAGTTATGACCCACTATGTACGGGTCTATACAGGTCTATGAAAACAAAAGCTGAAAAAGAGCGAGGTTCCTTCTTTAAAAGTCTAACCACTTGAAGGGAGATCTAATAAGATTGAAGGTTGTGATAGTGTATAGAACCTTTGGATATTAAATATAGTTCATGTGAAGAATTATAGTATTTTTTGAGAACGATGACATCATTCTGTGAATTTGCATGATATTTTCTATATGGGCTCACATTACAAAATGAAATACTAGAAATTTATAAAAGATAAGTATTTCATGTTTTATTAATGCACATAATTTTTGAGTTTGTAATTCATGTTATACTAAATTGGCTAGTAAAATATTGTATGCTTCTATCATTAGTATTTTTGGTCAAGATAGTTTAGTGAGCTATTTGTAACCTCTCTCCGACATACCTTCAGGACAGAAGTACAAGATAATTGCATTCAAGGGAGAAGGAACTTGATGCTTGCAAACGAATTGATGATTGAGACTAGATGCAAAGGGAGTCTGACAATTCAAAAGAGGTCAAGAAGTTGATAAACTTGAACTTTAGAGGGAGAAGATTGTTCAGTCAACTTGTGACAATCTTATTGATTGAGAGGGAGTTCACTATTGAAGGTGAAACACTTCTAAGGTAAACTATATATAATTGATTATTATACTAATCATGAATGTTTTTAATGGGCCTTCCCCTTGTGTAAATCATGAGGAAGTGACGACTTCCAAATGATTATCACTTGTATTTGTAGAAGTTATTGGAAGGTGACGATCTTACAATAACTTAAATCATGATATACATTATTTATAATGTTGAAATAGATCATGATGAATTAATGCAACAACTAAGTGTTAGATGTCATTAAGTTGACGGTCTATGAGTTGTTTGCATAAATATAGCTTGTAAAGCAACAACTAAGTGTTAGATGTCATTAAATTGACAGTCTATAAGTTGCTTGTATAGATACATCTTGTAAAGAAACAACTAAGTGTTAGATGTCATTAAATTGACGGTCTATAAGTTGTTTGCATAGATATATCTTGTAAATCAACAACTAAGTGTTAGATGTCATTGACGGTCTATGAGTTGTTTGTATAGATATATGATAGGTATTTGGTGAATATCATGTGTTGATATTTTGCAGGCCAGTACCTTATTGAGTACTTGGTGAATATCATATGTTGATGTTCTGATAGGCCAATACTCAGAGTATTTGGTGAATGTCATGTGTTGACATTCTGATAGGCCAATACTCAAGAGCTTGTGGATAGAATCGCCAATGGAGGCAATCCACCTAAGAACTTGTCGATAGAATCGCCGATGGAGGCAATCCACATATTGAGACTATGTTTCTATTGATTACATCTTGAGGATGATGCCTTTATTTCTTACGTCATATGATTGATGTTTTCAAGTGTCTTAAGTGTTTACATTGGATTGATTTATCCTCCCTAGCTAAGAGGGAGTGTTGATGTTTTGTAGCTTCAGTCGAATAAACACTATGAGTCAATACTAGTGAAGATATGTATATATATATTTAGTATATATGAGATGTGTATATATACGTAAATATATATATAAATATTATTATTATGTAAATATTAGAGAAAATTAATATAATACTCAAGAGATTATATATATATATATATATATATATATAAGAATTGTCATTATATTAATTACATATTAATGAATAGACATGTCTCATGAAGGGACATGTCTCTTCTTGGCTCATTCTCAATATAAATGCAAGAGATTGTTGCATTTGGAAAACAAATAAATGAGATAGTGCTATTACATTTGCAATGATCCTAAAACCTTAACAATTCCATCAAAGAATGTCCCTACAATCTGAGGGCCAGGAATCAACAAGTGCTCTTCACCCAAGAGCAACCTTCCACGTCTGGAGCTAGTAGTCAACAAAATGCTGCATCATTCGGCGGTTACAGAAACAACTGACGGGGAGGCAAAGGCAATAATGAGAACAACAATAATTGGCCCTGGATCTAGTATGATGCGAAGGGGAGACCTATGATGCAGTGTAGAAACTGTAATCAATGGGGACATTTTGCCTGTGATTGCCAGAAAGAGACTCTCGCTCCACAAAAATTGTGTCGGTGGTGCCGACCGGGGGACCATAAGGACGCTAATTGTCTGAAGCCTAACTGCAACATCCTTGACATGGAACGAGGAGGCACTGAGAAGATCTTGGCAATTACACGCGGGCAAACCAAGAAGGCCACATATCCTGACCCTCGGACAGAGAAACAAAGGGTGCTCGAGGCGAAGGCTGTGATCAAGAAGGGAATGGAGAACTCCACAGACATCGACACTTCTACCCAAGCCATGGTGGAGCAAAATCTCTTAAGGCAGATGATGCAACTGGAGATACCGGTAAAGGTCAAGGACCTACTGGAAACAGTGCCGCATTTGAAAATGACCCTATTTCTAGGAAAAAATGTTCCAGCAAACATGTTCGAACAGACGGAGGTTCCCGGCGGCTTCGCAGCCGACCCCATGACGTTGTCAATAAACAGTGGATGAAACCCTGCAGTGGTGGAGATGGGTATCTTGGGTACCATCCTCACTAACACGATTGTTGACGGTGGATTTGGGGTGAACGTCCTACTTGAGGAAACTTGGAAGAGCCTCGGGAAACCAACACTGTGGCCGCCAACCTTCAACCTACTAGGGGCCGACCAACACGGCATCAAGCCCCTCAGAACCTTGATGACGCAACAGGTAACCATCGGAACCCAACCATTCATCTTGGACTTTGTAGTAATTCCCCTGAAGCAGAAGGGGTATGACGCCATCCTAGGAAGGGGGTGGCTGGTGACTGCCAGGGCCGACCATAACTGGAAAAAGAACATCTTGTCATTTGAGAAAGGGAGAAGGAAGTTTGTGATAGATCTCACAATGCAGAGGGTCGGGGAAGAAATCGCATCCTCCTCCGATTCTGAATCGAACGACAGAATAGATGATGGGGAAGGAAGTATGGAGCCCAATGCTGAAGGGATACTCAAGCTAGAGGATGACACAGATTCCATGGACGGCCTATTCCACTGGCAGATGGGTGATTATGAATTATTTTTGCCATTCTATAATGTACTAGGTATTGAGGAAGAGCCGGAAACATTTCCCTCCGAGTATGGTGAATACAAAGAAGAGGAACCTAAGATCATTCGTGCCTGCGATGATTGGAATCCTTGGTGGACGACTGCACCTTTCAAAATCTTTATTCTCCTTATGTACGGGAAGGAGACCGTGGTCCCTGTAGAATTTATGATTCCAAGCCTTTGGATCGCCATTGAAAACAGACTCGGCGACAGGGAAAGCTTGAGGCAACGACTGCACAATGAGATTAAGCCAGGAAAATTTTGGGAAGTCGGCTACGACAGGGCTGTCAAGTTGTGGACTCTCGACGGGCTAGAGATACATGAGGCTATCAACGGGTCCATATTGCAACCTTACCTGGAGAGGATCGACCCAAGAGAAAGGACAGGGCACCCAAGAGGAGAGGATGGAAAGGGACTCGAGCGCTCAAGCAAGCGACTTGAGAGCCATTTGTACGGGCGACCAGAGAAGCATCCGACCAGTAAATTGGAAAAACACCCATATGGCTATGCATGACCATATGGTGGGGAAAAATTTAAAAAAAAAAAAGAAAAAAAAAACACCATACGACTAATGGCCGAATGACCGTACGGTAGGCAAAAAACAAAAAAAGAAAAAAAAAAAGAGAAAGGACCGAATGGTGGTGGACCCCACCGAACGGTGGCATGTCCACCAACGGTAACATGAAGCCACCGCATGGGACGCAGACATAAAGCCACCATAGGGCTTAGGAAAAAATATGCACAGGGTGAAGACCGTACGGCCCAAAGAAAGAGATGGTACAACCCAAAGAAACAGATCGTACGGCACATGGAAAGCACGCAAATGACCGTACAACATAAAGCCACTAGCACGCAAGGGAAAAAAATAATAAAGACCGTCTGGCTCCAGTAGTAAAGTTCGTACGGTACATCCCGAAGGAAGAGAAGACGGAATGACCAGAAGAATTTGGCAATCTCGTATGGCTGGGAGCCAGTAAGAATGACAAGGACTGGCAGCAGCAAGGAGAAGGTTATAAAAAAAAAAAAACCGACAAATACAAACAGTTTGCAGTGCATAATGTATGGTACCGAAGGGAAGGACATAAGCAGGTAGTGAAGAAAACATAAGCGGTTGGCAGAAAGAGTATGGGATTGGAAGAAAATCACAAAAATGGTGTGTTCCATGGACTTTTGTGGCGTTACCCCCTAGACCCCCATCCTCTTTTTGAGGTACACTATAAATGTGAGTTGGGGCATCAGAACGGCATGAGGGAATTATTCAGTTGTTAGCCTTTGGAGAGTGAGACCAATTGATGAGACCCGGAGCTACTACAGGCATGGAGTGTCTGCATGCCGGAGGTGGAGAGAGCACTGGAGCAAGCCTTTCGAGAGGGGTACTACGCTTTGAGGCACTCAACGTAGGTGTTGGCTGGACGTGAGGCTGTCTTGGTGGATACATAGAGAGCTCGGGAGGAGTTGACCACCCGGTTGGAGGCAGTAGAGCGACACTTGGGTCAGCGTACCCAGGAGTTGGCAGCGGAGAAGGTGGCACGGGTGGCTATCGAGGTTAGATTGGCTTGGAAGACAGTATTGTTTGAACAAGAGTTAGTGGAGGCTATAGCTGAAAAGTATGTTTTGGAGACAAATTTGGTACAGGCACGGGCGGAATGTGATGTGACGGAAAAGACCTATTGGAAGCAGCATTGATGGGGAGGGCGGCACTTCAGCTTTTTCAGGGACGCCCCTCCGCCCCTTCTTCTCAGTGATTTTCTTATTCTATGTGGTGTATTTCATCTCCCTTTTGTTGTGAGTCGCTGGAGACGACTTTCTTTTTGGGGGGGATGATGTTAGCCAGAAAGACTACCTTATTATATGTCGGGTATTAGTTATGTTGTTCCGACGGTAATTAGTTATTACCGAAGGGTAGTTGGGTTGGGCGGTGACGTTTGGTCACACCCCTTCGGGTAGATAAATATGTACCACCTACGGGTGAAGGAATTATTAAGATTATGGATTATTATGTGAATGTACTTGCCAGTCTGGAAGGATTAATGAAAGTATTTATTATTCTCTGATATATTTTGTGTTTATTATATTTCTTGTACTATGCCTGTGCAATACTAAGTTTACCCCAGCGGGAAAACAATAGTCGTATTTTATCGATTATGGATTTTAGTCGATCATTTATACAAACATTAGTGATTGGGTATTTGGTCTTCTTTGTTTGAACAAAATATTCATAGTACATCATTGCCTTACTTTATGTCATATCTCCATCATGCCGGGCCCATACTTCCAAGTTCCAACGTCATCAGCTTCTTATGGGATCGTTCTTTCCATGAATATATATAATAGGTAACTTGGTGGATCGCTCCATATGTTGACTATTCCTCCATTCAAATGTGACCAATGTAAGATTCTCGATATATGATTAATTGAGATATAATAGTCATTACCTTTTCTATCTTTCATCTCTACAGCATAGTTTATAATGTTATCGTAATACAATCACTTTATGTATGCTTTTTTTACACAGCAAAGATATCTTTATAATCCTTAATCGTTGTATGAAATTCTAATACTAACATCACTTGTTCTTCAATAATGATCTTTCTTTTGTTTTTGCAATTTTGACTCTTTTAGAGACTTCATAAAACTGATGAAGTACTAGCAATGTAAGTTTAAAGTTGTGGGCATTACAGTTTTTCCCTCTTGGAAAATACTTGCCCATGAGCATTCTTGAATTGTCATGATGATTTCTAGATCCCAAGTAAATATGTAAAATGTTTCAACATACATCTATTGCTTCATGTTGATGTCATTAAACTTTGACAGTCCCAACCGCTGCTGAGAGGGGAGGGGTGAATCAACACCTATAAAAACTTTAAAACAAATCTGATGTAGTATACTACAACTGTAAGCAAAACAGATTTTAGCATAAAAATAGCATCAAGCAATCAATCAATAAGCAACACCAGATTTATCACGTGGAAACCCAAATCAGGAGAAAACCACGGTGTGAGGAAACCTCACAAATTCTGCACTCTTCTGAAGTGCGCCCTGTTAGGAGCCTTCCTGTTAAAGGATTACAAGCACAATATTAGATGCGACCCGGTTAAGGGATTTAATACAATGAGGCCTGTTAGAGCCTGCTTGGTTAGAGGACTTAGAACACCTAATCAGATGTCACTCGGTTAAGGGATTTAATACAAGGGACCTGTTAATGTCCACCCAAAATACTGGGATTTACTATTGCAATTATCAGGGAGTAATAGGAGGTTTTGATCTTTTAATGATGGCTTTGCTGAGCCTGATAAGGTCGTTGCTCTACTCAATTGAGAATCATCAGCGGTCGCTGCAGGTATGTTCTCCTTTGCTATTGTGCTCCTCTATACACTCTTCTTTCTTCTCTTCTCTGTTCACTTTAGCTTCTTTAGCATACAGGTTCACTCTTTTCTTTGACAGAATGAGGGCAAACTATATTGTTGTCAGGTATAAGAATATATAGACTTCTTGCCCTTATTGCTTTTCTCATGCATGACCTGTTTAAAGATCACCTTCGGATCCATCACCCAGTGGAGTATTAGTTCACTGAGGAAACATCCAATGCATGCTATGCTTTATCTGCCTTATGAAAGAAAACGACAGATGCGTGTCAAAAGCTTTCCTTCACAAGAGATATCTCCATGATTTAATGCCACGAACTCAGCCTCGTACCGATCGTCTTGATAACTCAAAGTCTACCGGATTTAGTGTAGTAAATCCCAGTCAAAGAGTTAGATAACTGTGTCTTGATTATGACTTCCCCGGTCCATCTATCATGATGAAGTCTTCACTTGATCAGTAAAGATCCTTAAGTTGTGGACAGGTAAGAGCTTTGACCTGTCACCTTCCCTTCCTCTGGCTATACCGGTTGCATCCTTTCCTCGGTTTCTATTGTCGGTTATCGGTTGCATCTCCCTTGGTGACCGGTTGCTCTGATGATCAGATATAGTCTCTTCTTTCTTGCATAGTGTCACCGGTTGCCAAACCAGTCTCTCCTCGCACTTGTTGTTGTCAGTTGTACTTGTCTTTGCTTCACAAATCCAACACGGGTGTCCTTAGTCACAAATGTCAACACCTCTTGCCAATCAATGACAATACCTCTTTTGCCATGTACCGATTGCAATCTTACCGGTTACCATTCCTTAATGCCAACAAACTCATTATGCCATTCACTCATCACATAGACTTTCGGGTTCCAAGGATTAGAGCACCAATGGTTCTCAGTGTAGTTAGGTTGGATATCCAAAACAATCATCTTGGAGTGTTCATCCTTAAGGTGAGTTGCCAATCGATAATCTTATATCCATTATTTAACGTCTGATATTCCTCAAGATTTGAGATCCAATAGAAAATTGAATTCCAATCACCCTTATTTGTGTATCATCATGTAGATGTTGCACTACTTTTATTTCAGTAATCTAATGCTCATGCCTCCAATCGGAATAGATGTAATCGATACTCTTTTTCCCTAGGAACCAAATCTTGAAACATCCCCTCAAGAATCTCAAGGGACAATCCCAATTATTCCAACTTGGCTAGGAGACACTCATGTTAAGGTGTCATCCCCATCTTGTGAAGTATGAGAAGAGTGATTTTAATGAAGGGTACTCCCCTTACCCAAACACACAACACAACAGAGAAATAAATAGAAAATTGCAAGAACAAAAACACTTGCTTTCTATTATCTTCAATGAAATGACATTACGATATTCAAAAAAATAACATGCTACAACCACGTGGGCATTCTCAGTGCAATAGTCTGGAAGGGAGGCCACCATATGCACGATCACAACTATCCCAAGAAACCACTCTTTGCCCTTTTTATCCTGGAAAGTATAACTGTCTCAGAATCTTCTGGAAGGTGTCATCTCTCTAATGTGTAATCGACCTCTTTTCTCTCCCTTCTCTGGCCTCGAAATATGCCAAAAATATGACCAAAATGGGTTTTGACATTCATCGGAATATTTTGAATTTTTTTTATTTTCCTCCCTAAAGTAGTGCAACTTCTAGAGGCCATAACTTTTGATCTGGGAACCCAATGGAGACTCATTTTTTTTAATGTGAAGATCTTGAAGAGATCTACACCGTGTTTTTCCTGGATCGTGAAATGATCAAACCTTGTCGATGTCCCATTCAATTGTTTAAAGGTCCAAAATTGAAGTTGAACACTTCATAGTATTTTCAAGCCCTAGAACATTAATATTTTCCACTATTGACATGAGTTTTTTTCTAGTCATTATATTTTCCCATTCTGCTCCTTGGGGACTGTTTTTAGGTTCCAATATGCACATATGAAAACTTACTAAAAAATACTGAACTTGTGAAAAATAGTAACCCTGCCAAAAATAGGCCTTGTTGAAAAAACTAAACAATATTTGTGGTTGATGCAAGATTGCTCTTACACCTTGGATACTCCTGCATCAGATTTTCAATAATGTTAGGTAATTTATTTGTAGGCATAGAGGTATCACCTAAATTCTCATGGAAAATGCTAGTTGACTCATGCTCTATACCCTTGAACTTTTAAACATATTTTACCTTTCAGCTGATGAAAGCAACTTGAAACTCTATGGGCATAAATGCAAATTCTTAACAAATTGAGCATTTAAACATTTGCATAAAATGAAGGCAACTTGAAACTCTAAATGCATAAAATGCAAGGTTACTTGGAGACGGGGAGACTTGGAGGTCTCCGGTACTAGTACCGGTATGGCTATTTTTCAAAAATAGGAGACAAGGGTACTTGGAGACGGCAATTTTTTTTAATATAATTTAATAATTTCTAAGAAATACCATAGATTCATAACATGGTGCTTTGAAAACAAGAACAATGGAAAGTTATAAGTATGAAAATTGAACAGTAAAAGTTTAAAGAGTCAAAGACTAATACTAAATAGTAATGTCATATTAATATAGAGTCAAATAGATCAAAACTCACATTGCATATCTCATAGTCATATCTGATTTCCGAATATCGCATATGATCATCATCATATCAGATTAATAGTTGCTGAGATTATCATTACATACTGAAATTTGAAATTCAAAAATATATAGTTTGATGCTAAATCGCTGATATGCAAACAAAAAACTCAAAACTATAAAGAAAAATAAAAATCTATCTAGTGATCATCTACTCCACAAGGCTGTGATGATTAAAAAAATATTAAAATGAGTGTCAAAATACATAAAATGAGTTAATGTTGTATCTTAAATTTGTTTTTTAATTAGGAGACTTCATTTTTTGGAATCAGAGACTCGGATTCCTCAAGAGACTTCGCCATGAAGTCTCCAACCATTTTTTAAGACTCTTCCAAGGTATGTCACATATCACTCAACTGATAATATTATTGGTGACAAACATGCAAATGTCTTGACCAAGAAAAAGGCTAGAGAAAATATCTGTTTATTTTCTTGTATAGAGCGATTGGGGAAGATATCACTGACCCAGAAACAATTGCTATAGATCATTATGAAAAGAAAACGATAAATATTCTTCATGAAAAGGTCGAAGAACTTAAAGCCACTGTGGCTACTAGCACTGTGAACTACAACAAGTACAAGAAGCTGGAAGGTTAATCACAAGAACTTCTAACTTTGAAGATTTTGTGAAGGACATAACCGAGAGAACAAAAAGGACAATGGAAGAGATAAAGGAGATAACATCAAAATTTGATTCTAAGACCTCTTCTGCAACAAAGTACAGTCGTGAGCTGACAAGTTTAGCTCTCACATTGAGGAAGGCATCAGAAGAAACACTAAAAGAATCAAAGATCTCATTGGATTTCAGCTATTCATTGCACTTACATTTGATTTGATGCAAAAAGACTTCTCAGTGAGCCTGATTACAAGACAATAGAAGATATGGAAAACCTCATTGTCTCACTGCAAGATATAAAGAATACTTTAGATCATGTAACAGGTACCTGGAAATCATTCCTAGAATATGCAAGGAAGATCTATAAAGATATCTTCAACAAGCTACACATACGAAGAGTATACACCCTTTGTCCCTTGGACAAACAAGGGAAGATATAATTGTGAGAAGCTACACTGGAATGTGAATGAACAAATAATAGGAATTGAGCAAGTCAATAGTTATCGGGATCAGGATATAGGAAGAGGAGTAGATCTACAGGGGAAGTCTACAGGTGATGTGTTGATGTGTTTTGCCACCAATGCCAAAGGGGAACATTGTTGACATAAAGTTAGTTGCCATTGGCAAAGTCGTTGGCAAACATCAAACACACCGGAACACTGGTACATCACACTGGTACTCATGATAGGCAATGATTGTGAATCGGTAGAATGACCAAGTGAGCAGTGTACGTTAACTGGTTACGCTTATATCGGTCTAGGTTTGTCCAACTGGTCTTGGAAAACACACAGGGTGCAGATGACTAATCGGATATATATCACACACCGGTTAAGTGCTTGATAATCCGAACCGGATTATGCGGAGTGTTTTTCAGTTGAACTGGAGTTAGCTTTGTTTTTTCTGCGAGCATTTCAAAGTAAACTAAGGATCAGTTTGCAAGCTTTTTGATCAAAAGTTTTGATTGCATGATTTTTGGGAGAGTTTACAGTTTGGCAGAACTGTTAGATGTATTTTTAATAAGATATTTTCTTATAAATACAGGTCATAAGACATGAGAAAGTTGTTGAAAATCTAGAGCATAGAGAGAGAGAAAGTAGAAGAGTAGAATCTTCTGAGAGGAAACATAGTCACAGAAGGTGAAAGGGAGAGAAAGATTCAACAACCAAGCAGAAGAAAGAGTGAACAGGTATGATCTAAATTGACAGATATAGTGTCATCATAAGATCATTGCTTTTGTTGTGAAGCATATTTAAATCCCTCAATCAAGGTGAACCCTAACAGGTTCCATTATATAAATCCCCTTATCGGGTAACATCTTTGTTGGTGTTTTAAGTCCTCTGATAAGGCGAATCCTCACAGGGTCAAGATCCTAATAGGTCTTCTGTTAAATCCCTTAACTAGGTAGCACTCTCACCAGTGCTTTGTAAGCCTGTAATAGGGCAACTTTATTACTGCAGTAGGGGAGTTTCGTGGGTTTTGTCCCACCATGGTTTTTTCCTTCTAACCGAGGGTTTCCATGTACAAATTCTATGTTGACCTGTGCATTTAATTTTTGTTTATGATTGTTAAAATATTCTTTTGATTTTAGTATTAACAAGAATATTTAATTGTAATAAAGAGGAATAGAAATTGAATTAACTGATTCACCCCCCCTCTCAATAACTAGTTAGGAATAACAAATGCAACTTCAAATTGTAACCTGATGTCTTTTTTGGAAATAGGAAGCCAAAATTACATACATAATCGGGTTGGATCAAGCATATTAGGCATGGAAGGCCAATAACACTAAAATAGGACGTAACTGAGCAAGAATTGCATAGGGATGTGATTTACAATGCTACAAGCCCAAGGATTTGGTCTATCTTCGATTGCAGCTCCTACAAGCAATCTTCGTTGACGAGGAGTAGAGCAGAGAAACCATAGTTGAAAAACTCAAGCTCAATGATGACTTGGTAGGCTCAAAAATTTTGAAAACTTGGGACTCAGCAAAAACGTGGGGGAAAACTTGGCAAATTTATCGAACATTTAAAAATATATAATTTTTTTAAAATAGTCTTCAAAAAGATAAATATTATTGGACTTGTAGAACATTTGACCTATTTCCATCATATATAAATCAAAATTAAATAGCATTTACAAATATATTAGTGATGATATGTATAGTCCTTAATATATATTAATATAAGTTATAATAATTATTTTCATCTTTTCAAACTTATAGAACATCTATGTGATATTTAACAAAAAGATATAATATTTCAAATAATAAATTTGGGGATATTCAAATTATTTTATTTTTAAATTAAAAAAAATAGAAATTAAATGACTACCAAATAAAAATAATTTTTAAAAAGCTAAAAAATATATTTAAAAGTAAACTATATTATTAAAATATATTAAAATTATTTTATGCCTTTCAAGATTAATTTGTTAATAAATATATTATATAAATATAATATTTTAAATATATGCTCCAAAAACTTTATTTTAAAATATATGATCCAAAAACCTTCGCTTTGCTAGGCTCGCGAATGGTCACACGACACACTCCTAAACTCAGTCTGCATTCCTTTGGCAACCACATCTCATGGCATTTGGGAGGTTCATATGGTGTAGGTGTTCGTTAGTTACATCCTAGCTCTCCCATAGCATCTTATGCACCTTACAAAACATTTTGTGGCATCTTCCACCTCTCAAAACATTTTGTGACATCTTATCTCTAGGTCAACCGATTTATGGCGAGTTTGGGCAGTTTTATCTGAAATGTTCTGCCGAGTTTAAGCAAAAAAATCTATCGTGAGTTAAACTACAAGTATCTTGCGACTATGAATGACGTGCGAGTACTCATTATTTAAGTGAATTCGCTTGTTTTCCAATTATGGGACAAACTTAAGAATCACTTCTATGGACCCTATAGAGTAATTCGGTGGATAGTAGAGGTGGCATACAAGTTGGAGCTTCCCGAGGGTTGTCGGATTCACAATGTGTTTCATGCATAGTTCCTAGACTCAAACTTGGCTCGAACTTGGCAAGGGTTTACCCAACTCAGGACTCAAGTTACACAAGAAATTTAGAGATTTTTAACGATTTAAAACTTGTTTCATACACCCTTTATTAAGTATACCTTAAAGACAATAAAATCATCAAATAGAAGCTAATTTGATCACATACACAAGTATACATCGATCACATAAGTATAAATACAAATTGTAGCTGAAGGAAAAAGCAAACTTCGATATATAAGATTATAAATATTGTAAAATATATACAAATCATCGAATATGAAATTCATGACATCAAATGTTCCAAACATATATTAAAACATAAACAAGTCTATGGCTCAGAGGAGCCTGCATCCCTCCTATGAAGGCATCTAAGGTAGAACCTAGATGAATTGGCAAGTATAGTCTCTACCTATGACATGCCACGCTCACCAACATCACTTGTGCTTGTGCCTTCTCGTGCTCTATCATTCTCTTTTTCCATGGCTACAGACCCAACCTCTCTATCTTCCTAGTCAATCCACTCAAGATCCTCATCACTAAAGATAGGATTTGTAGCCTCAGTGATCCACTCAGATTCTAGATTGACCTCCTCTATTGTGATCGAGGTGGTGTCATTGTCCAAAATTTTTCTCTTTATAAGATGGAGGTTGTAATGAACAAATACTAGATCATTCAACCTCTCCACAGACAGTCTATTGTGCCTCTTAGAGTGTATGTGCTCAAACATACTCCAATTGGGCTCACAACCTGAAGCGTTGCTTGGCTGGCTCAATATGTGGATGGCAATCCTCTAAAGGTTTGGTGTTTTAGCACCAAACATTAGCCACCATTTATATGAGATAAGAAAAAGAAAAAAATCAGTCTCATTTCTAACTTCAAGACTTTAAGTTATAAAACCAAATTATGCACTTAAAATATATTTTTACTTGGCTGCAATTATGTTTGACCAGTTTTGCACATTTGACAAGAGAATGGCTCCCCTTGTGGATTTCCAAAGGCCTCTATCTCATGGATGATAGTGCTGACATCAGTATCACGGTCACCAGTAGCCATCTGCTCTATAAATGAGTAGAGCCCATTAAGAACCTCCTCATTCGTCTTGAAATCAGGGCAGAAGTGGATTGTCAAACTGAGGTAATAAGAAACTACATGGATGGGTTTGTGAAGCTAGAGGCACCATCTCGGATCAATTATCTCCCAAATGGGATGATACTTACTCTCATCTCCTCCATACACGAATCTAATCGCCTCCTTGGCCCTATCCATGCCCTCATATATGTAGCCTATAGTGGGCTCCTCCCCATCAACAACTCCTAGGAGAACTACCAGGGGCTCAACAAACTGAAAATATTGTGAAACATTGACAACTAATTGTAAATGAAAATAAGAAAAATTGCAAACATTGACTTAATACGTGATTTAGTCAGTAAAATTTTGATTTGGGCATGATTCTTTTTCAACCCCTCAACTTTTGCTATCTGTAATGATGCTATTGGTTTAGCACCCAGAGAAATTTAAGGGCACAATGAAAGACATGTATTCTCATATGAGTGCAAAGACTAATTCTTGATTTCCCCCTATTTTTATGACATTTATGACTTTTATCTATGTTATATGGAGATGCGTTCCCACCCCTTAAAGCCTCATCCCTGTCCCTTGAGGCATTTCAGGGACGTTAGCGGACGCCTCCTTGTCGTCTTCCCCTAGATGAGAAAATCCGAAAACGTCCTGGAAAGCATCCACAAAATTGGGGATGGCAAGAAAGATGTAGAGGACACCTGGTGTGATGAGCCCAATCGGCTCTCAATTGCAATCTAGCTTCTATCTCAATTTTAAATCCAATTTTTTTGTAATTTTTTTAAACATATATAATTTTTATGAATTTTCCGAACTTTGAAAAATAACATCAACAACAATTTGACATTAATATTAATTCTTCTTTCTTGCTACATCAACCAACATATTGAGTATCAATTATTATCATACAGTACAATGAGGAAATTATCAAATTTGGCACCTTAGATACAAATGTCGCTGCTAGAAGGTGAAAGGCAGCCTGGTATAGTTTGACGCCATCTAAATGTTGTCTCTTCTTTGCTGATAGCAGCCTAGACACCAACCAGCGTGTGATCAAGGACTTGTAATGGTCCCAACCGGTGCTGAGAGGGGAGGGGTTAATCAGCACCCACTAAAACATTTAAAACTAATTTGATATTATATAACTAAACTGTAAGCAGAACGGATTCTATCATGGAAATAGCTATCACAAAATCAAGCAATAGACAATGCCAAATTTATCACTTGGAAACCCAAATTGGGAGAAAACCATGCTGTGAGGAAACCTCACAAATTTTGCACTCTTCTGAAGTACACCCTGTAAGGAGCCTTCCCTGTTAAAGGATTACAATCTTACTGTTAGATGCGACCCGGTTAAGGGATTTAAGAAATAAGGTCTGTTAAAGCCTGCCTTGTTAGAGGACTTAAAACATCTACACAGATGTCACCCAGTTAAGGGATTTAAGAAATAAGGCCTGTTAAAGCTTGCTTTGTTAGAGGACTTAAAACATTTACACAGATATCACTGGTTAAGGGATTTAATACAAGGGACCTATTAATGTCCATCCAAATACTGGAATTTTTCTATTGCAATTGTCAGAGAGCAATAGAAGGTTTGATCTTCTTGAAATGGCTTTATTGAGCCTGATAAGATGGTTGTGCTTCTCAATTGAAAGTCATCACCAGTCACCACAGGTATGCTCTCCACAGATTCTTGTGCTTCCTTGCACACTCTTCTTTTCTTCTTCTTTTCACCTTTTCGTAGCTTCTCTCAGCGTACAGGTTCACTCTTTTCTTTGGCAGAATGAAGGCAAAAAATATTCTTCACAGGCTGAAGAATATGTAGGCTTCTTGCCCTTTCCGCTTTTTGCATGCACGTCCTCCACAAAGATCTCCTTCAGATCCATCACCCAGTTGAGTCTCAGTTCACTACGGAAACATCAGATGCATGCCATGATCTTTTTCTACTTTATAAAGGAAACGACAGATGCATGCCGCATGCTTTCCTTTACTTGAGATTTCTTCATATTTTAATGCCATAATCTTTGGCATTAAAACTTTCAATTGTGCCTTGCACTGATCTTCTTGATAACACAAAGTTGTCCAAATTTTGTGCAACAAATCCTGGTCAAAGAAGTCACACAAGTGTTTGTCAATTGTGACTTTCCTCGGTTCATCAGTCTCGATGATATCTCACTGATCGGTTTATGTCCTTAGTATACAAATCAAAGCCATCACCTGTCACTCCATCTTTTCTTTGTCAATACCGGATTGGTTCCTTGGCTCCGGTTATACACTTTATTAGTCACTGTTTCGAATGCTTGATTACCGGTTGCTCCTTCCTTGGTTACCTGTTTCTCTGATGATCAATTAGAGATTTATCAGTCACATAGACAGTACCTCTTCTTGCTCACTATGTGTCACCGGTCTCCTAACCAGTCTCTCTTGTACTTATTATTGTCAACTGTACCTTCTTATTCTTGATTGAACAATGTTTGCATCCCTAGAGATCAATGACAACACCTCTGTGCCATGTACTGGTTGCAACCTTACCGGTTAATGCCAACAATCTCCCCCTTTGGCATTGATGGCAAAACACACTTTCACCTTACCGGTCCAGATCCTTCACCTTCACGGGTCATAATCTCCCCCTTTGACAATAATGCCAAAGGCTAGTCAAATGACTACTTGTTTGTTATTTTTGAAATCTGCTCCCCCTTTGAGCAATAGTCCTTTATCACCAATCCTATTAAGATGAGGATGAGTCCTCTGTTGAAGCTCAATGGATTGATGAACACTTATGTCCTTTTATTGAAGATCAAGAAGGGGTACTACTCCTAATTTACCTCTGAGATACTCAAAGGTACTCTTCGGTAAATGCTTTGTGAATATGTCAGCAACCTGTTCTTTCGTGGGAACATATTCCAATTTCACTTCTTTATTTTGCACCTTATCTCTTAGATAGTGATACTTTATTGCAATGTGCTTTGTTTTTTAGTGCATGACAGGATTCTTAGATATATTGATTGCACTTGTGCTGTCACAATATATTGCAATCAGTTCAGGTATCTGTTCTTGGATTCCTTCCAATATCTGTTTTATCCAGATCACTTGTGTGCAATTAATTGCAGCAGCAACATACTCAGCTTCTGCTATGGACTGTGAGATGCAGTTCTGCTTCTTACTTGTCCATGATGCAATCCTCTCTCCAAGAAAGAATGTGCCTCCACTTGTGCTCTTTCTGTCATCAATGTTACCAGCCCAATCTGCATCAGTGAATACTTTTATCTCAAAACCTCCTTTGTGAGGAAACCATAGACCATACTCCTCAGTACCCTTTAGGTATCTGAAGATTCTCTTCACTGCTATTAAATGTGTCTCTTTTGGGTTAGCAAGGAATCTGGCTACAATGCCTACTGCATGTACAATATCAGGTCTTCTATGCACAACATACTGTAACTTACCAATCATTAACTGATACATTGTCTCATTAACTTCTTTTGCATCATCCTCCTTTGATAACTTGCAGTTAGTTATCATTGGTGTGCCAATCGGTCTGGATTCTTCTAGCTCAAATGATTTAAGAATTTCCTTAACATACTTGGATTGAGAAATAAAAATACCTTCTTTTAGCTGATGGACTTGCAATCCAATGAAGAATTTTATGGCTCCAATCATGGACATTTCGAATTCTTTCTTCATCTCCTCAGCGAAGTCTTTGCTCATTTTGTCATCTCCTCCAAAGATGATATCATCCACAAATATTTCTGCAAACAAGTTCCCTTCTTTACCAATCTTGAGATACATATTGTTGTTATCTACTGTTGTTGTATATCCTATGGTCAGGAGGTATGAATGTAACCTTTCATACGAAGCCCTTGGGACTTGTTTCAGCCCATAGAGTGTCTTCTTTAATTTACAGACTATACCACTTTTCTCTGTGGATGAGAACCCTTATGGTTGTTCTATGTATACTTCCTCCTCCAATATACCATTAAAAAATGCAAACTTTACATCCATCTGGTATACTTTTAACCTCTTATGAGTAGCATAAGCAAGTAGGATTCTTACTCCTAGTCTTGCCACAGGTGCAAAGGTTTCTCCATAATCTAATCCTACCTCCTGTGCATACCCTTTGCAGACTAACCTTGCCTTGTTCCTTACCACCTTTTCTTCTTAATTTAGCTTGTTTCTATACACCCACTTGGTTCCTATGACTGCATTCTTGTCTTGTGGTCTAGGAACAAGACTCCATGTTTCATTCTTCTTGATTTTCTCAAGCTCTCCTTTCATTGCCTTGACCCAGTTCTCATCCTCCAGAGCCTCTTTGGTGGTTTTGGGCTCTATACTGGAAAGTAAGCAGATACTTTCTCTAGCCTTTCTCTTGGTCAGAATATTAGCATGTTTGTCACCAATAATGTTATCAATGGAGTGATATGTGACATACCTTGGCAGAATCGGTCGGTGGTCCCGGCCTATGTTTTCCAGTTGAGCAATATCTCCAACGAGGTCATGAACAATTTCCTGTTCATCATCCTCAGTTGGTCCTATGTTTTGATCCCTTCCTGGCTCAGGCACATTACCCTGCTCCAAGGGTCTGTTTACCTGTTCCTCTTCATCAACAGCAATCATTTCATTGAATTCCAGATAATTATCAGCATCATGATCCTGATGAATGTTTGATTCATCATGACTGTTCTTTTCCCTCAGTTCTAAGTATTCATCAATCTTTACATTGATACTTTCCACTATTTTTCCTGTCCTTTTATTCAGACACCGGTAGAATTTACTTTTGGTAGAATAACCCAAAAATATGCCTGCATCACTCTTTGGCTCAAACTTGCTAGAGTACACATCTCTTTTGATGTAATAGTTGCTACCAAAAATTCTAAAATAGCCTACACTTGGGGCGTGACCAAACCACATCTCGTAGGGAGTCTTACCAGTTTCTTTCTTAACTTGAACCCGGTTCAGTGTATATACAGCGGTGCTGATTGCTTCTCTCTAGAAGTGTTGGGAAAGATCCTTCTGAATCATCAGAGTTCTAGCACAATCAATCAGAGTTTTGTTTCTTCTTTCAGCGACTCCATTTTGTTGCGGGGTTCTTGGTGTAGACATCTGCCTTTTTATCCCCTGTTCCTCACAGTAGTGAGTGAACACTTGAGAGGTGTACTCACCTCCTCTGTCTGACCTCAGACATTTCAAGCTTTTACCAGTCTCCTCCACTCGAGCCTTATAGATTTTGAACATGTGAAAGGCCTCTAATTTTTCTTTAAGGAAGAGTGTCCACATCATCCTTGAAAAATCATCTACGAAGAGCATGAAGTACCTATCTCCATAGTAGCTCTTCGTCCTCATAGGTCCACACAAGTTTGTGTGAACGAGATTCAGAACCTTTTCAACAGAAAAAGACTTACTGTTGAAGCTTGTTCCTATCAGTTTGCCTAACTGACATTCTTTACACATACATCTGTCAAGCGTTGTAATCTCAGGAAGCCCTCTTACTGACTTCTTACTTTGACAATACTATCAAAGTTTATGTGGTAGAGCCTCTTATGCCATAGCCAACTATTGTCCTCTTTTGTCATGAGACAGATTTTCTTTGTCTCCCCTTTTACCGTAGCTATGAGGCAAGCCCCCTCGGTTGAGTTCAGGTAGAACAGTTTCCCTTTACTCTGTCTACCGGTCGCAACATGAACTCCAGATTGATTCTGGACGATACAAGAACCTTGCCCAAAGTCCAACATGTATCCTTTGTTGTTTAATTGTGTCACTCATTAGATTGTACATGAGTCCTTCCACCCAGTACACATCTTTAGATAAAGCTTCATTGCCAAGTGCTATTGAGCCTTTGCCTCTTATAGCATAGGGAGCATTGTTACCAAAAGTCACCGATCCACCATCATTAAGCTTCAGGCTCATGAACTTGTTTTTGTCACCAGTCATGTGGTGACGCAAGGGAGGATATAGAGAGGGGCCAAAGTGTCATGTCCCCTCTTTAGTGACATGTCATTTTTCAGTGGATTTGCCTATCATGGACTCTCGTAGGCAGATGGTTTTGGTGAGAGAGTCATTCTGATGATTATTTGGGGATTGGATGGTCTTATTTGCTCTTGGGGAGATGGTGTTTATCATATTTTTATTATAATGTGTTATGTGGGGCCAAAATGTTATAATTTTGAGTTGAGTTGCACTTTTTTATTTTATAAAGTTACTTTTTATATAAAAGTGCATTATAAAGAGATTTTATAAGAATATTTTATGGATACTTCTAGAAGTTCTAGTGGCTTCTTAGAAAAGTGAATAAATAGAGTGCTTGGCCTCTCATTTGGACATCCCATGACTTGAGTTTACACTACTTTTCTCTTTGAGCATTTGTGGCGCCATCTTGGTCTGCAGATTGTCATTTGATCTTTAGGAACGGAGTTTCTTAAGGATTTGCATAACTGAGGAGGTGAAATATCCTTTGAAGGGTTGCACTTTGGAAGTGGTATTCAGCCATTTCAAGTTGAGCTTATTTGGAGTCCTCAAACTTACCTGAGGGTTTGAGTTTTTGATTGCAAGAGGAAAAAAAGTAGATCCGAAAAAACAAAGCGAAAAAGCAGTCCGAAAAAGAAAAGCGAAAAAGCAGATCCGAAAAAGCAAAGTGAAAAAGCAGAGCCGAAAAAGCAAAGCGAAAAAGCAGATCCGAAAAAGCAGATCCGAAAAAGCAGAGCGAAAAAGAAATCGGAAAAAGTTTTTGCTACAAGTCTAATTCAGTTTTCAGAATTTCAGGACAGGGTTTTGGAACTACATTTTTTGCTCATATCTTCCTCATTACTCAGCATATCATTTTGGGTATTTTTGCATCGGATTTCTATCGCCGAGGAGATAAAGATAGGTGCATTTTGGAGTTCCAAAATGCCATGATTTATTTTTAAGGAATTTTCAAAATTCCTAGACATTTTCGAAAATCTGCAAGAAAGTACATTTTCAGATTTGGGGTGACTTTGGCTTGGGTGTTGGCATCTTCAGCACCGGTAAAAATTATCACAGCCATCTACAATCAGGTTCCTCACTTCGCATTTGGCATTTGGCATATTTTCTGAGAAATGTATGTTTTCAGCTGAGTACAAAATATAGCTTCAGCACTTTACTATTTTACATTGTACTTGTCTTTGTTTGCCATCTGGCATTATTGGTATCAAAGGAAGGCTAGGATTTTGCAAGTGAAAGGGCATTGTAATTTTTAGTCTATCGATATTGCAAACCTAGGGTTTGATGATCATATTATTGGCTGAAATATGTATGGCATTGTTGCAAATTGTTGATATATAAATGGCATATGGTTTTGAGCAATTTCCTACATCATTGATAGTGTTTTAGATGGTATTTGGTTGCTATCTATTATTCTGAAATTTTGGGACAGCGAACTCATATATTGCAAAATAATTTTCTATCTACATTTTGAGTTACATTTTGAGGGGTTTTTAGTGGCCTATTGGTAAGGGTCATTACAGTGGTATCAGAGCAGTGTTCTTGCCATCCTGTTGGGTAAGAAATCTGTATGCATCCTTCAGCATTTGGGCATCACAGGTATTATACACGCAGGAGAGCTGCACTTGAGGGTGAGCAGGAATTCAAAGATATACTTACTATGGGTGAGAGACAGTCACAGAGTCCACCTAGAGTCCCTAGGACTGATGATGATGAGGCTAGAGACTTCTTCCGGGCTATGACTACTGGACAACAGGAGATAGTTCAGTCTATACGTGCATTGACCACTATGATGGAGAGAGTTGCTCAGCCGAAGAATCAGGAATAGGGTAGAGGGACACCAGAGCGGGATAACAGGAGTGTAGCAGGTTCACAGGGTGCTCCTAGGCACAGGTCGTGGACTGCAGATAGGCCTACACGTCCTACATTCCTTAGAGAGGAGGCCCAGGAGGCAGGAGAGAATGATATACCAGAGGACTTTCAGGATGATCTTAGAGCTGCAAATGCAGAATGGCAGGCATTACCTCCACATGTTCGTGAATTGCTGAATTTTGATTGCTACTTGAGTCAAAGAAGAGAGCACATGAGGAGTAGCAGGTAGAACAGGAGGCCTAGAGGAGGTCAGGACAGTGAGTTGCAGCGAGCTGCTAGCAAGCTCACCTTACCATCTTTTGATGGCAGTGGACAGATGACAGCATAGGCCTAGATCCATAAGTTAGATACATTCCTAGCGTCGAGGCCTATGTCAGATATGGATGCTATCAGGTATGCCACCTTGCATTTAGAGGGCGCAACACATGATTGGTGGTCACATGGTATGATTACATTGCAACATAATCAGGTGACATCCTACCAGGATTTTGTGGATAGATTGGTAGAGCGCTTTGATAAGAAAGACCCAGAGGTCTTCTTCGGTGATCTTGCACAGCTGAGACAGACAAGCAGTTTAGAGGTCTACATCGGTGAGTTTCAGAGATTATCAGTGATGGTGCAGGATGTGTCTGAGAGGAGGCTGGTTATATTATTCACAGAGGGGTTGTCTGAACCTCTAAAGGGTTGGATCAAGGCATTCGATCCCCCTTCATTGCAGGAGGCTATGAGGAAGGCATGGAGCATGGAGCTCACAGCACCCTCCAGTGGATTCACCTCCAGGAGCACTTCTTCATTCAGGGACAATAAGAAGTTTGATAAAAACAAGGGCAAAAAAGATGACACCAAGGGTAAGTCTACTGCACCTTTGGATATGGAGACATTGAATGACTTGCGTAGGAAGAAGCTATGTTTCTACTGCAAGGGTCCTTACGACAGAGATCATGATTGTCCTATGAGGCCTAAAGGGAAGGCCAACAGGGTTATGTGGGCTTACTACGAGGGTTCAGATTCTGACAATTCTGGACATGAGGATGATTATAGTGATGTAGAGCTCGAGGCAGAGACAGAGGCTTTAGAACCTAAGGAGGAGCCCGAGTTGCACTTACAGAAGGCACGCTTGTCTAGCATTCAGCAGGAAGGATCTTTTAGACTGCGTGGTGTTCTAGCAAGGCAGAGAGTTATTACATTGGTTGATACAAGTGCTACGCACAATTTTATTGATGCACGTTTTGTTGAACGCCGTGGTATTATGACTGAGGAGTTTGAGGGACTACGAGTACAGGTTGCTAATGGTTACACTCTTAAGTGTAATAGGATGGTGAGAGATCTGCCCTTACGCCTGAACAACTATGAGTTTAAGGCGGACTACCATGTTGTCAACATGGGTGATCTAGATATTGTGTTGGGGATGAAGTGGTTACACTCATTGGGAGAGGTCACTTTCAAATTGAAGGGCATGGAGATTAAGTTTGAGGTGGATGGGAAACAACATATTTTGAGAGCCATTAGAAATAGTGACATTAGGACTATTTCTTTCAGACGGATGGAGAGGTTGGCTAGACATGATGGTATAGAGTGGGCAGCAGTATGCACTCTCATGCCTACACAGGAGGGACAACATAAGACAGAGTATCATCCAGACATTCAGAGGTTGAGAGTGAAGTATGATAGTCTTAAGTGAC
Source organism: Chamaecyparis obtusa (assembly GCA_027943335.1). NCBI lineage: Eukaryota > Viridiplantae > Streptophyta > Pinopsida > Cupressales > Cupressaceae > Chamaecyparis > Chamaecyparis obtusa. Next base: position 274,910 of record BSBK01002271.1, on the reverse strand, counting down.
ATCCCACCTGGCAGGCCACTAGACAGAGGTATTGAGCACATCATTGAGTTAGAGGAGGGTGCTAAACCCGTGATGATTACACCATACAGGCATCCTAAGAGAGTCAAGGATGAGATAGAGAAAACCATCAAGGAGTTGCTTGCGATGGGACACATTAGACCAAGCAAGTCTCCTTTTGCTTCTTCGGTAGTATTGGTGAAGAAGAAGGATGGTACTTTGCGGATGTGCATTGACTATAGGGTGCTGAGTAAGAAGATAATTAAGAACAGGTACCCCATTCCATGGATTGATGAACTGATTGATGAGCTGCATGGTGCATGTTATTTCACGAAGATTGATTTGAGATTCGGCTATCATCAGATCAGAGTTAGAGAACAGGATATTGAGAAGACCGCCTTCAAATGTCATTGTGGGCACTTTGAGTTTGTGGTCATGCCATTTGGGCTGACCAATGCGCCAGCTACTTTTCAGTCTACTATGAACAGGGTCTTCCATCATCAGTTGAAGAAGTATGTGTTAGTCTTCTTCGATGATATTCTGATATACAGTCGGCCTTGGCAGGAGCACATGGAGCATCTAGAGACAGTTTTGGGGATCTTGCAGTCGGAGTCCTTGTACGCCAAGGAGTCCAAATGTGATTTGGGCATGACAGAGCTATTGTATTTGGGTCACATCATTAGTGCAGAAGGAGTAAGGATGGATCCTGATAAGATCTGTGCTATTGTGGATTGGCCTACTCCAGATAACCTGACACAGTTGAGAGGGTTCCTTGGGTTGTGTGGTTTCTACCGCAGATTTGTCAGTGGGTATTCACGTCATGCAACTCCTATGACAGATTTGTTGAAGAAGGGAGCCTTTGTTTGGACACTTGAGGCACGGGCTTGCTTTGAGAGATTCAAGGAGATCATGACTACATGCCCTGTGTTAGCATTGCCCGACTTCTCGAAGCCGTTTGAGCTTCAGTGTGATGCATCTGGAGAGGGTATAGGTGTTGTTCTGATGCAGGACAAGCACCCCATTGCATTTGAGAGCAGGAAGCTCCGTGGGCCAGAGAGATCATTTAGTATATATGACAAGGAGATGTTAGCCATTATGCATGCATTGGCTAAATTCAGGCAATATCTGGTGGGTGGTAAGTTTTGCATTAAAACTGACCACAATAGTTTGAGACATTTTCTTGGACAGAGAGATCTCAATGACAGGCAGCCAAAGTGGGTTAGTAAGCTGCAGGCTTATGATTTTGACATCTCCTATGTGAGAGGGACTCAGAATGTGGTAGCAGATGCTTTGTCACGCAGACCACATCTCAGTGCTCTGGTTGAAATATCTGAGGATTGGAGGCATTTGATTATTGCAGAGTATGCTAGAGACTCATGGGCATCCGAGATTGTTGATGGGACAGTTGTTGATACTAGGTACACACTTGTGGATGATTTGATTATCTACAAGAACATGATATTCTTAGTCCCAGGATCGAAGGTGAAGCGTATTGTTATGAGAGCTCTCCATGATTTACCTACAGCTGGCCATCCTGGATACTTCAAAACTTATAGGCAGGTGCGAGAGCGTTTCACTTGGAAGGGGCTCAAGGCGGATGTGTTGCAGTATGTACGAGAGTGCCCTGTTTGTTAGCAGAATAAACAAGAGCACACCTTTCCAGCAGAGCTCCTACAACCACTTCCCATTCCTGACAGAAAGTGGGAGTGTATATCCATGGATTTCATTACGGGCTTGCCTAAGGCCCAAGGGCATGATTGCATCTATGTGGTGGTGGACAGGTTGACGAAGTATGCACACTTCTTTCCCATCACTACTACTTACACAACAATGCAGGTGGCTGAGGTCTTCTTCAGAGAGATTTTCAGACTACATGGGATACCTCGGAGCATAGTGAGCGACAGGGACAGCAGGTTCTTGAGTCATTTTTGGCAGGAGGTGTTCCGTTTATGTGGCACTAAGCTTACACCTAGCACTAGTTACCACCCGCAGACTGATGGGCAGATTGAGATAGTAAATAAGTGGGTGGAAGGCTACTTGAGGAACTATGTGGCAGGGCAGTAGAAGGCATGGGTTAGGTGGATTTATCTATGTGAGTATTGCTACAATACCACATACCACATGTCTATTCAAATGACTCCTTTCGGGGCACTATATGGTTGAGGCATCGAGTTTTCTAGATTTGCTTATGAGTGATGTTAGAGTTCCTCGTGCTGGAGATTTGCTTCAAGAGAGCAAGGACATTGTTGATGCTCTCAGAGATAATATTGCCAGGGCACAGAATCAGCATAAGCAGTATGCAGATCAGAAGCAGACAGAGAGGAGTTTTGAGGTTGGTGACATGGTTTATCTCATGTTGCAGCCCTATAGACAGTCTACCCTAGGGAAGAGTGGATCGGAGAAGCTTAAGCCTAGGTACTATGGTCCTTTTACGATTATCAGGCGTATTGGAGAGATGGCATATGAGCTTGAGCTTCTAGCAGACAGCAGGGTACACAATGTTTTCCATGTGTCACGCCTCAAGAAGGCGTTGGGTCAGCATGTTGTGCCTTCAGCAGTTCTTCCTCCATTGGATGATGAGGGTAAGTTGGTTCTTGTTCCCGAGTACATCATTGACAGCAGAGAGAGGCAGCTCCGCAGGAGGACCATCAGGGAGTATTTGGTGAAATGGAGAAATTTGCCTGAGGAGGATGCCACATGGGAGGGAGAAGATATTTTGCAGCACCCAGCTTTGAGATTGCTTGAGGGCAAGAAATTTCAGGAGAGGCGGACTGTCATGTCCCCTCTTTAGTGACATGTCATTTTTCAGTGGATTTGCCTATCATGGACTCTCGTAGGCAGATGGTTTTGGTGAGAGAGTCATTAAGATGATTATTTGGGGATTGGATGGTCTTATTTGCTCTTGGGGAGATGGTGTTTATCATATTTTTATTATAATGTGTTGTGGGGCCAAAATGTTATAATTTTGAGTTGAGTTGCACTTTTTTATTTTATAAAGTTACTTTTTATATAAAAGTGCATTATAAAGAGATTTTATAAGAATATTTTATGGATACTTCTAGAAGTTCTAGTGGCTTCTTAGAAAAGTGAATAAATAGAATGCTTGGCCTCTCATTTGGACATCCCATGACTTGAGTTTACACTACTTTTTTCTTTGAGCATTTGTGGTGCCATCTTGGTCTGCAGATTGTCATTTGATCTTTAGGAACGGAGTTTCTTAAGGATTTTCATAACTGAGGAGGTGAAATATCCTTTGAAGGGTTGCACTTTGGAAGTGGTATTCAGCCATTTCAAGTTGAGCTTATTTGGAGTCCTCAGACTTATCTGAGGGTTTGAGTTTTTGATTGCAAGAGAAAAAAAAGCAGATTCGAAAAAAGCAATCCGAAAAAACAAACCGAAAAAGTAGTCCGAAAAAGCAGATCCGAAAAAGTAGTTCGAAAAAGCAGATCCGAAAAAGCAAAGCGAAAAAGCAGACCCGAAAAAGCAAAGCGAAAAAGCAGATCCGGAAAAGCAGAGCGAAAAAGCAATCCGAAAAAGTTTTTGCTACAAGTCTAATTCAGTTTTCAAAATTTCAGGATAAGGTTTTGGAACCACATTTTTTGCTCATATCTTCCTCATTACTCAGCATATCATTTTGGGTATTTTTGCATCGGATTTCTATCGCTGAGGAGATAAAGATAGGTGCATTTTGGAGTTCCAAAATGCCATGATTTATTTTTAAGGAATTTTCAAAATTCCTAGACATTTTTGAAAATCTGCAAGAAAGTACATTTTCAGATTTGGGGTGACTTTGGCTTGGGTGTTGGCATCTTCAGCACCGGTAAAAATTATCGCAGCCATCTACAATCAAGTTCCTCACTTCTCATTTAGCATTTGACATATTTTCTGAGAAATGTATGTTTTCAGCTGAGTACAAAATATAGCTTCAGCACTTTACTATTTTACATTGTACTTGTCTTTGTTTGCCATCTAGCATTATTGTTATCAAAGGAAGGCTAGGATTTTGCAAGTGAAAGGGCATTGTAATTTTTAGTCTATCTATATTGCAAACCTAGGGTTTAATGATCATATTATTGGCTGAAATATGTATGGCATTGTTGCAAATTGTTGATATATGAATGGCATATGGTTTTGAGCAATTTCCTACATCATTGATAGTGTTTTAGATGGTATTTGGTTGCTATCTATTATTCTGAAATTTTGGGACAGCGAACTCATATATTGCAAAATAATTTTCTATCTACATTTTGAGTTACATTTTTGAGGGGTTTTTAGCGGCCTATTGGTAAGGGTCATTACACAAAGGCACACCCTAACCATATCCACCTTGCAGAACAACACGCAAAAGCGACAACACACAACAATGAGAGAGAGAATGTAGATGCTTTCATACATTATCTTCAATTTAATTCATACATGTCGGGTTGTAAGGCCTTCCCGGTTTAGGCCAGATATTACAATCAAGTACAGAAGTCCTCAAACATGCAAGGATCTGCCAACAATCTCTGATTTTCTATCTTCTATCTCTTATCAAAACTGACTCCTAAACTCTAACCCAAACAACTACATTTATACAAAAGGCTACTGATCCAAGTCGGCCTTCAAATTCATAATCAATGGAAGGATCGACCAAATCTAGGTCCACACACTTCCCAATGATGGTTACCAACATTAAATCCGTGACCCAAATTAAATGCACAAGTCGGCCTCAAAAGAAATCCAAAACAAACAAATTGGCAAGCAAGGAAACCGAGCGCCAGAGAGGTAACCAACCAACTCGATCAACAAAGGAAACCAAGCAACACCGAACCAACTCGGTCAAAGCAAGAACCGAGCAACATAGACAAACTTCAAATATGTTTTTGGTGACACAGGATTGCCAAGGAGCCGAGATGCTCCTGCATCAAACACCTGGGGTTATTTGAAATTATTCTCCAAATCATGGAATACGTATGATCGGAGCTGCATCCAACTTAGACTGTGAAATCCATGAACTATCTTGGATCGGTCTATTCTTCCACTTTACCAAATATTCCAGATATTGTTTTCCTCTTGTACTTTTGCCAATTCTTTGCTCCAAAATCTGCTCAACTTCTTCATTCTGTTTCTTAGGATAATCCATCGATATTGTCATGTCTTCATCAGGTTCATGAAACTCATACAAATCAGCAATGTTGAATAAAGGTGATATATCCATATCATCAGGTAACTCAATCTCATACGCATTTCCACTGTCAAATTTTCTCAAAATTTTGCAAGGTCCAAACTTCTTCATTTTCAGCTTCCCATATGTTCCAACAGGAAATCTACCTTTCTTCAAATGAACCATCACTTCATCACCAACATCAAAAGTCTTATGTCTCCTTGATCTATCAGCTCTGTCTTTGTATTTCTGGTTACTCTTTTCTAGCTTATGCTTCACATCTTCATCCAATCTCTTCATGTACTCAGCAAATTTTACTCCTTCAACACTTCTCTTTCTTTCATCAGTAATGTCTCTCAAATCAGATATACCTCTTGGTTGTATGCCATTTACAATCTCAAAAGGTGTTTTTTCAGTACTCTTATTCACTGAATTATTGTATGCAAACTTTGCTTGTGCCAACACAGAATCCCAATTACCTGGTGTCTCCAATTAAACATCTCAAAACATTTCCCAAACTTCTTTTCACAACTTCTATCTGTCCATCGATTTGTGGGTGAAATGTAGAACTATATTTCAACTCGGTGCCAAACTTTCTCCAAAGAGTCTTCCAAAAGTATCCAACAAATTTACTATCTCGATCAGAGATAATACTCCTCGGTAATCCATGCAATCTGACAATTTTCTTGAAGAAAAGATCTGCTACATGTATTGCATCTGATATCTTTCTACAAGGTATAAAATGTGCCATTTTCAAAAATTTATCCACAACAACAAATATAGAATCATTACCTCTTACTGTCTTCGGTAAGCCAAAAACAAAATCCATACTGATGTCAATCCAAGGTTTCTCAGGAACAGAAATTGGTGTATACAATCCAGTATTCTGACTTACTCCTTTTGCAACTTGACAAATTCCACAACTTTTCACAAATTTCTAAACATCTTTATACAACTGTGGCCAAAAGTATTTCTCCTTAAGAAAATTCAATGTCTTATCAACACCAAAATGTCCAGCCAAACCACTACTATGTTTTTCCTTTATCAAATTAGTTCTCATTGCTCCTCTCGGTATACACAACTGAATACCTTTAAACAACGTACCTCCTTGCATAAAATATTCATCCCATTTAGTACTCTGTTGATCTTGAATAGGTCCTCTGCACTTTCTCCATGGCTTAGAAAAATCAGGATCAAATTCATAAACATCTCTTATGTCATCAAAGCCAAGAACTTCAATTTTCATCTCGGTCATCAAAGATCTTCTTCTACTCAATGCATCAACAACTCGGTTAGTGACTCCACTCTTATGCTTAATCCCAAATGTATAACTCTGCAAATACTCAACCCATTTCATATGTCTCTGATTCAACTTATTCTGACTACCCAAATACTGTAAAGCTTTATGATCGGTATACAACACAAATTCACTCGGCATCAAATAATGTCTCCATTTCTTCAGTGTTTGAACAATAGCATAGAATTCTTGATCATAAACAAAATATTTCTTTTTTGCATCATTCAACTTTTCACTAAAGAAAGCAACAGGTTTACCTTCTTGACTCAATACAGCTCCAATTGCACTTCCACTTGCATCACATTCCACTTGAAATACCTTATTGAAATTAGGCAATGCCAAAACAGGCAATTCAACAACCCTCTGCTTCAGAGTCTCAAAACTTTTATCAGCTCCATGTGTCCACTTGAATTCTCTTTTATCTCCTCTGATAGTCTCAGTCATAGCATTACAAATTGAACTGAAACTCCTAATGAACTTTCGATAAAAACTTGCCAAACCATGAAATGATCTTACCTCACTAGCATTCTCAGGTGTAGGCCAATTCAAAATAGCTTCAACCTTTTCAGGATCCATTTTCAAACCATCAGCTGAAATCACAAATCCCAAATACACAATCTCCTCTTTCATGAATGAACACTTTTTTAGATTTATCAGCAACTTTTCTCCTTTCAATCTCTGCAAAACTTGTCTAACATGCAAAAAATGTTCTTTTCTAGTCTTACTGAATATCAGAATATCATCAAGATATACAATCACAAACATACCCAAGAATTTCTTCAAAATTTTATTCATCAACCTCATAAAAGTACTCGGTGCATTAGTTAAACCAAAAGGCATAACCAACCACTCATATAATTCTTCTTTTGTCTTAAAAGCAGTTTTCCATTCATCACCTTCTCTGATTCTGATCTGATGATACCCACTTTTGAAATCAATTTTGGTAAACTACTTTGCTCCAGTCAAATTGTCCATTATGTCATCCATTCTCGGTATAGGAAACCTATTTTTCACTATTATCTTATTGATTGCTCTGGAATCGGTACACATTCTCCATTCTCCATTGTTCTTAGATGCCAATACAGCAGGTACTGCACAAGGACTCGAACTTTCTCTGATCAAACCTTTCTCCAACAATTCTTGAATCTATTGGTTCAATTCCTGATTCTCAGTAGGTGTCAACCGAATAGGTGTCTTATTCGGTAAACTAGCTCCAGGGATTAAATCCATGCAATGATCAATGCTTCTCTTTGGTGGCAAACCATCAAGTACATTATTAGAAATAATTTCACTATACTCGGTGAGTAACTTATCAATCTCCTCAGGGACACTATCCTCTGTTTTCCTACTAGGTTTGTTAGCAATCACATCAAAACATACATCACTTTTCTTCAAATCCTTAACAAACTTCCTTCCTTCCATCAAGCAAACTTTCAAAGATGTGCAAACATTACTAACAGGTTCTTCAATCAAAGGTAACAAGATTTGTCTTCTCCCATTAGCCCAAATAGTATATTTATGCAATCTCCCATCATATATAGCATGTCTATCATATTGTCAAGGTTTACCCAACAAAATATGACAAAAATCCATAGGCACGATATCACATAACACCTTATCATAGTACTTTCCAATTTTCAAATTCACATAACATTGTTCACTTACCAAGAGTGTATGCTCATCTTTGATCCATGAAATCTGATAGGACTTCGGATGTTCCAACCTTTTCAATAGCAACTTTGTGACCATTTCCTCAGATGCCAGATTCTCCGAACTACCAGTGTTAATGATTACCTTCCAAACTTTATCAAAAACTCTACATTTGGTCTTGAACAAACTTTTCCGTATCAGGTCTTCCTTTTTACCTTCATTCCAAAGTGCTCTCCTTACCATCAAGTTATTTTCCTTCTCGGGTTCATTCGGTGACTCTTCTTGCACCAAAGCATTTCTGCTATTACCGACCTTCTTACTTGCATGTGTACATTCAAATGATCTATGTCCTTCTTCTCCACAATTGTAACAAGTTCCTCGGAAACCATCTCTGTTATAACCACCTCGGTAGTTATTGCATCTGTGTCTAGATGAACTTTCACCTTTCCACTCGGTCTTGCCTTTATCCAGAGTTGTCTTTTCAGGTTCAGATCTACTGTTTTCACCATGAGATCTACCTCTTTGTCTAGGGAATCTACCACCTCTACCTCTTTGTCTTTTGCTCATGTCTCTTATTCAATTTCTCCTCAGCCTTCAATGCAAATTGATAAGTCTTTTCAATGTTCTCCAATTTGACCAAACTGATTTCTTCTTGGATGGAAACTCTCAAACCATTTAGATATCTAGCAATTCTTTCCACATCATCTTCATCACGTCCAGATCTGATATATAGTCTATAGAATTCCTTCAGTATATTCTTTGACCGAGCTATCTTTCTGCCTCAAACTTTGCATTCGCCTAACTAGGTTAATCTGATAATCACAAGCTAAGAACTTTCGTTTCAATTTATTCGCCATTTTACTCCATACCTTGATTTTGTCTTTGCCTTTCCTCTTTTTGTTCAATTGCAGATGTTCCCACCACAAGGATGCATGACTTTTCAACTTTTTGCTTGCAATTTTCACCTTCTTTTCCTCAAGTACATTTTCATACTCAAAGTACTTTTCCATCTCGGTGATCCAATCCACCAATTCATCAGAATCCAATTTTCCACTATACTCAGGAGGATTAAAGTGTGGTGTAGACTTCAGACTTGTCAAAGCCTTCAAGAATCTTTCCTCACCTTGATCCATCATAGGTGCAGGTTCTACATCACCTTGTTCTACCTCAATTTCATCATCACTAACATCTTCAAGATGTCTTCCTCTTCTCTGGGCTGTTTCAACAACTTTTGATCTAGCAGCAAGTTGTCTCAATATGTCTGCCAATCCTGGATCCGCATCTCGTCTCCCACGAACCAGCTTGAAAACCCTCTACAATTGCAGGTCATATCACAATCTGCTACCCCATAACAATTCAACTAGGGCTTCACAAGAATGAACCTTCAAACCTAGATTCACAAACCTAGATCCAGTTCTAACCTCGCTCTAATACCACCTGACGCAAGGGAGGATATAGAGAGGGGCCAAAGACACCCTAACCAGATCCACCTTGCAGAACAACACGCGGAAGCGACAACACACAACAGTGAGAGAGAGAATGCAAATGCTTTCATATATTATCTTCAATTTAATTCATACATGCCGGGTTGTAACGCCTTCTCGGTTTAGGCTAGATATTACAATCAAGTACAGAAGTCCTCAAACATGCGAGGATCTGCGAACAATCTCTGATTTTCTATCTTCTATCTCCTATCAAAACTGACTCCTAAAGTCTAACCCAAACAACTACATTTATACAAGAGGCTACTGATCCAAGTCGGCCTTCAGATCCATAATCAACGGAAGGAGCGACCAGATCTAGGTCCACACGCTTCCCAATGATGGATACCAACATTAAATCTGCGACCCAAATTAAATGCACAAGTCGACCTCAAAAGAAATCCAAAACAAACAACTCGGCAAGCAAGGAAACCGAGCGCCAGACAAGCATCGCTGAGCGCCAGGGATTTAACTGAGCACTAGAGAGATAACTGACCAACTTAGTCAACAAAGGAAACCGAGCAACACCGAACTAACTCGGTCAAAGCACGAACCGGGCAACACAGACAAACTTCAAATATGTTTTTGGTGACACAGGATTGCCAAGGACCCGAGATGCTCCCGCATCATGTGGTGATTGCATCCACTGTCAATGATTCAGTCATCACATTGATGATATCTTGAGATGAGTGCCATTTCACTTATCATTGTGCTTTCTTCTTTTATTGCAACAAAGGCAATTTCTTCATCTCCTGATTCTTCAAATTCATTGTCTATGACACCTTCCTGAGCAAGGTAGCACTCCTTTCCTTTGTTTTTGAATCAGTTGGACTTCTCTTTGTTTTCATTATTTGAACATCTTACAACAATGTGTCCTATCTTGTTGCAAGAAAAGCACTTTAATGGAAGTTTCCTTTTGTACTACCCTTTTCCCCTTGGAAATCTCCTTGCAATGAGCACTTCAAACTCATTCTGCTCTAGTTCTTCTGAGAGTAGATTTTCAACAAAATTTCCAGATTTATTGATAGAACTATTGTCGGTCTCTCCTCCTCTTGGTGGAAGCAATATTCACAGAGGACTTGAAAGTAGCCTCTAACATTGGTAAGTTGTTATCATAATTACTCAATTCAAAAGTAGTCAACTTACCGATTAGGGAGTCAAGAGTGTCTTGAGAAGCACTCACTGATCTGAGCTCCTGTATGGCTGAGATTTTGATAGCATATTGTGGCCTTAGCGTCCTCAGTAGCTTGTTTACCACATCTTCCTCACTCAATGCTCCTCCAATGCTTTTGATGGAGTTCATCACCTCTTTGATTCTATTGCTGTAGTGCTCAATGTTTTCTCCTTCCTTCATCCTCATGTCATCATATTTGCCTCTAACGCTTTCTACCTTTGCTCTTTGAACATGTGGGTCACCTCCATACACAGTTTGTAGCTTAGCCCACATCTTGAAAGCAATAATCGGATTTGCAATCTCTGCATATACATGATCAAGTAGCGTACTTGCTATCATATCCATTGCGGCTATGTGTTCACTGCTGATCCTTTGTTGATCAGGTGTCAAGGTATCGGTGGATTCAGTGTAATCATTGATTACATGAGTCCAGCATTGATCTCCGGTGGTTTTCATGTACAACTTCATTCTGCTGCACCATAGGGTGAAGTTTTCCTTGGAAAACTTTGGTCCTTCCTTCCTTATCATTAGATCTTTTCCCTATTGCGGTTAAGCAATTTAGAAAAGGAACTTGGCTCTGATACCAATTGATGGTCCCAACCGGTGCTGATAGGCGAGGGGTGAATCAGCACCCACTAAAACTTTAAAAACTAATTTGATATAATATAGCTAAACTGTAAGCAGAACAAATTCTATCACAAAATCAAGTAATATATAGACAACACCAAATTTATCACATGGAAACCCAAATCAAGAGAAAACCAGGGTGTGAGGAAAACTCACAAATTTTGAACTCTTCTGAAGTGCGCCCTGTAAGGAGCCTTTCTTGTTAAAGGATTACAAACGCACTATTAGATGCGACCCGGTTAATGGATTTAAGAAATAAAGCTTGTTAAAGCCTGCCTTGTTAGAGGACTTAAAACATCTACACAGATGTCACCCGGTTAAGGGATTTAATACAAGGGACCTGTTAATGTCCACCCAAATACTGAGATTTTTCTATTACAATTGTCAAAGAACAATAGAAGGTTTGAACTTCTTGTAATGGATTTATTGAGCCTGATAAGATTTCTGTGCTTCTCAATTGAGAGTCATCACAAGTCACCACAGGTATGCTCTCCACAGATTCTTGTGCTTCCTTGCACACTCTTCTTTTCTTCTTTTTTTCACCTTTTCGTAGCTTCTCTCAGCGTACAGGTTCACTCTTTTTCTTTGGCAGAATAAAGGCAAACAATATTCTTCACAGGCTGAAGAATATATAGGCTTCTTGCCCTTTCTACTTTTTTCATGCACGTCATCCACAAAGATCTCCTTTGGATCCATCATCCAGTTGAGTCTCAATTCACTACGCAAACATCAGATGCATGCCATGAGCTTTTTCTGCCTTATAAAGGAAACGACAGATGCATGCCGCATGCTTTCCTTTACTTGAGATTTCTTCATGTTTTAATGCCATAAGCTTCGGCATTAAAACCTTCAATTGCACCTTGCACCGATCTTTTTGATAACACAAAGTTGTCTGGATTTTGCGCAACAAATCCCGATCAAATAAGTCACACAAGTGTTTGTCGACTGTGACTTTCCCCGGTTCATTAGTCTCGATGATATCTCACTAATCGGTTTATATCCTTAGTGTACCGGTCAAAGCCATTATATCTTAGGTAGATTTTTGCACTTGATTAGAAACTTAGTAATAGTTTTGTTCCTCAGTTTCCTTTCTCGAGTGTCTAGGATAACCTCGGGTACCAGGGTAAGCTGACCTTCGTCATCTAGAGGAGGTAATTCGGAACAAGGAGCTACTTGTTGTCCCAACACCTTCTTGAGTCGGGAAACATGGAACACATTATGAATCTTACTATCCTCGGGAAGTTCAAGCTCATAAGCTACTTCCTCAATCTTCCTTACTACTATATATGGCTTGTAGAATCGGGGTTTGCGTTTTTCCACCCCGTTTTTCTTAATCAAAGATTTCTTATATGGTTGCAACGGCAAAAATACTAGATCTCCTACTACAAAAGATCTTTCTATGTGCCTCCTATCTGCAAAGACCTTTTGTTGATTTTGGGCTTGGTTTAAATTCTCTTTTAGGGTTCTAATGATATTCGTGCTTTGTTTTATGAAATCCTGTGCACTTGGTACTTTGCTTTCTTGGGTGATCAAACTCTCGGGTAGTGGAGGCAAGAGCCCATCCGCGCCCATTGGTGGTGCGTGGGCTTTAAACACTCCGCACCACCAGTGGTATACTCTTATGTAAAGTGATGTTTTCTTGTATTTTAATTTTGCATTGAACTCTTGTAAAAGGAAAGAAAGGGACAGATGTATTATTTTCAGAATGATGTTTAGTTAAAAATGAAGTTTGAAATATAAATGCAAATAAGAGAAACTAACTTGTATGTCACATTAATGGATAATTTATAGTTATGGCAGCATATTTATTTAAAGAAATACATTTTCTTTCCCTTCAATAAGGCATAAATAGCTTGCTGTTATTTTTTCTCTTTATTCTTGTTAAAAAAAGAGAAAGAAATTAAATTGCAGCATTGTTTTAAAGTTCATTTTTGTAATGACCCTTACTATAAAGGCCACTGAAACCCTCAAACTGAACTTAGGAATTTGGTCAAACAGTTGGCATGCAACTGAATAGAGCTGCTAAAATGTGAACGGCTAATAGGGCTAATTGTTGTGCAGCAATTCCACACTTATACAATGACATAAACAGTGCCAAATAGATATATAAAAAAAATGAAGAAATCAATAACCATTTCAGAATATATGGACTGTGGTATTCAATGCATGTAAACACTAACATGGAAGGATGACAACATATAGACCTTCATCTTCAATCCTATACATGTATGCAGATCTGATTTGAACAATTGTTTATAATGGACTGACTGTCACATACATCAATTGACTGAATTACAATAGCAGATTTTAGTGACTGTCCAACTATGCAATTCTGATTTACAATGTTTCAAACCCTTGACAAGAATGCAATGCTATGAATAATATCCCTGTTTAGATTGAAAGATAGATGACTGGTTTCTTTACAACAGCAATGTCATGTAATGCAATTTCTAAACCCTCTACCAAACACTAACATCAACTATGATACCCAAATACAATAAAATTCTGAGACTGTTATTTGCCAGTTCTGGACTGATTATGACAGCGATAGTACAACAGCAAATTCACCATAAATAGACATATATTTTCAGAACATAAAAACCTGATTATCGCTCCTTATAATCTGCTATGAAATGGTGATGAAGACTGATGCAATGAAGATACCAAACTGCCAACTGAACTTGCAAACTGTCCTTGCTTTTTTCGGGCTGCTTTTTCGAACTGCTTTTTCGGATCCGCTTTTTCGTTTTGCTTTTTCGGATTTGCTTTTTCGAACTGCTTTTTCGGATCCGCTTTTTCGAACTGCTTTTTTCGGATTTGCTTTTTCAATCACAAACAAACCCTTACAACAATTTCTCAATGAAGCCCAAGTGAGATGGCTGAATACCAACTCCTCAATGCAACAATTCAAGTGATATTTCACACCCTCAAAGTTGCCAATCCAAGGGAGTGATTCGTTCCCAAAGACTGAATACTGATTTGCAGATCCAAACCCACAAATGTCTTCACAATGAAGAAGTAAAAGAGATATCAAATCCAAGCATGTCCAAATGAGAGGCCTAGCCCTCTATTTATTCACTTTTCCTGGAACTTCTAGAACTCTCCTTTATAAAATCTCATTAAAAAGCACTTTTTATAATAAAATAATATTATAAATCAAAAAGTGCAACTCAACTTAAAATTAGAACATGTAGGCCCCGATAACTTATAATAATAAAATATAACCTCTTAAACTTCTCCAAAAGCCAATATAACCATCTGATCTGCAAAAATGACTCTCTCTCTCCACCATTTGCCTACAAGAGTCGGGGATAGGCAAATTCGGCACGCTAAACGAGGTCAGCCAAAATGGGGACATGACAGTCCGCCCCTCCTGAAATTGCTTGTCCCCAAGCAATGGCTAAACAATGAACCCAACAATCCTCCTGGATCCCAAATGAAGTCATGAACTGTACTACAGTCAACCAACGCAAGCTCCTGCAATATCCTCTGCGATATAACCAAGAGGAATCCATGAATGTATCGTGAACCACTGCTCAACTGAACTCTAACCCCATAACTGCCATAGTCAGGAACCCACGAGACACCAACTCCGAAAATATCAGAACTCAAGTGGAGAGGACAACTGAAACTCCCAACATAGCAAATATCCTCAACACATCCCACTGACAATCCAGTTCTATAATGATGAATACTCCGAAAGGGAACTGCACCGAGTGCGGAGAATCCACACACTATACACCAACTGTAGTCAACATATCTCTGCAGATTACCAACCATGCTGGTATCACCATAACTCCCATGCTCTGCTGGCGGCTGATGGGCATCATACAATAGATAGCAGTCACTCAAAACAAATCTGTCTGTCATCTCCTCCATACATGACTCATAAGCAAGCTGATAAACATACCCTGAGATATAATACCAATAAAAAGAACCAACCAGCTCATCCTGCAAACGTGATACAATCGACTGTGACTGATCATTAGCTAAGTCAGAAGATGACATAGCCAAGGGAGGGAAATCAAGAACAACAGCTGAACCATCAACAACATCAATATCATGAACCATCCAGCTGTCGCTCACAAAACCCAACATCACGTCATATGCCTCACAGCTCTCTACCCGTGGAGTCAAACCATACCATAATTGATGACAAACACTAGAGCCCAAAGTACATCTCCATATCATCATCTCATCGACATATGGATCAAAAATAAACTGATGAGCATACCTCTCAGTGTAATGTCGATAAAATGCGCCAACATCAGTCAGTGGCTCAGACTGCAATCCCGATGAAACTAACTGCAACTGCTCACTAACCAGGCCCGAACTCGCCACTACCTCTGAAGACACCTCCAAAGGAGTAGTACCACTGATAGGAACCATGCCAACTGCCGGCTCATCAACATCAAACATGATCTCTGGTACCACATCACAAGTCTCCACATCATCAGTAGTAGAGATCACCACCATGTCGAGCAGACTACAACGCTCAACAGCAACACCCAACTCAACCGAGCCTAACTCAAGTGGAAGGGAACAAGATATACCACTACTAGTATCTAGGATGGATGCATCCCCATCTCCACTGTCTCTGGCAATCTCAACCGTGGACATCCCCGAATCACCAGACACCATAGTCTGTGACTGTACAAAATCTGGTAAAGTCTGTAGTCGCTCCAACTCCATGGTTACCTCAGCCAACTGAAACTGTGACTCCTCAAAAGTCAACTGTGTACTCTCAAGAATCTCAAAAGTCACCTCGAGCTGCTGAGTAAGCTCACTCACCTCATCTTCCTTGAGCAATAATGCATCATATGCTGTACTGCCCCACTCTATAAGATGATCCCTGTCGGCTACCAACTGCATATAATTCTGTCTCAAAATCCGGATAGCCTCCCATAAAGAGTGGATCTCTGTCAAGGGAAGATAACTGCCTCCCTGCTCGTCACTAGTAGGAGAACCCCAATCCGTAAACTGCTAACAACTGACGAGCAGCATCGAAATGCTGGCAAGCGATAGCAATGTCTCGCTCACTAACTCTCAGCTGACTAGACACGTGATGGTGCTGGCTAAACTGTCTCCTACAATCTTCCTTTGCCACACTATCCAAAGGAGTATCCTCAAGGTCACTAATCTCAGGAGTAGTACCCTCCATACTCTGCAAGTCAACTCCAAAACTCACATCACCATACGGAGTATCAAAAACTGTAGTATCACTGTCCAACTCCGTCATAACAAATGAATCTGCCGAGGAAGCTAAGTCCTCAAAACTGTCCATAGCATACTCCTGGATGTCATCAATACCCATATGATCCTTGGACTCATCTGTAAATACTAACATCTCAGATGTACCTGAATCATCACAAACCCACTGCACCCTGAGTGGTCGACTGGAAATGTACACAACTCCCAACACAGGTGTATAGAAACTAGTACCAACATCTGACAAGCTGCTGGCACAAGGAAGGACAACACCGTGCAGTCTGCTAATCAAATCTATGATAGCACCCAAACAATCACTGCTACCAATAGATGATAAAGATCTCCAATCAACAGAATCCCAAATACCAATATAACAATCCTGAGTCCTCATCCGTAAACTGGAACCAACTGACACCTCAAGCAAAATCCGTACCTGAGTAGCCTGCTCAATCCTAATATCAGCTGATCCCACATCCAATGTAATATCTCCCTGTATCAAATCAGCGTGTCTCTCCGAGTCCTGTAATGCCAATGGAGTACTCAACAAAGAGGCTCGAGTGTCCTCGAACTCTCGAAAAAGCCTGCCAACTTCCTCCTCCTTCCTCCTCAAGGCATCTAAATGATCTCTGGCAAGGCTAAGAAGATGGTCACGATCTGAAAGAAGATGTAAATAACTCATCTTCATCGCTCCCATTCCTTCCCTGATCGCCTGTAAGTCAACACAAGAAGACTCTGCCTGAACTCCCTTATGTCTATCCTGTAACTGAATCATCTGGATGTGATCCTCTATCATCTCCCACATCCTGTCATGATGAGATAATGAAGTCACAATCCCATCCTCGCTTACCCTAAGCTGACTGGACAAAGCATGTGAAGTACTATGTGCCTCAACCTCGTGTGATGTAGCATCTAACTGTGCCTGATACTCTCTATCAGCAAAGTCCTGAATACTCAATGTTTGCTCATCGCTGATAGGTATCTCATCATCATGCACAACAACCTCCTCACAATCATCATCTGAATCCACTGTGCTGTAGTTACTATTTTGAGCACCTGTGACATCATCAACACCAACTGTACCACAATCACTGTCAGTGTCACTCATGCCATCCGGTGTGCCTGTGATATCACCTTCTGATGTAGCTGGCTCAACCTGTACAACATCTGTAACCACTTCTGCCTGTGAAGATGATGCAAATAAATCATTACGTGAAGATGTGCTAACATCTCCCAATACCGGATCAGCATGTCTGTCAAACTCATCATACAAGTTTCTGCTTGTCATAGGGAAGGTACTTCGATCCTTAGGCCTATTAATCAGGCTCTTTAACCACGTACATGCCATAGGTGACACATTCCTCTCTTTTGTCCATACATGCCATAAATCTTCTGCCAAAAGTTTAGAAATTTCATCCTTCTCCTCAAACAAGATTGTGAACATGATAGAGTGCATCGATGCTAATACATCACTGGAATGAAACTCATCCAAAATATTCCAAAATGTGTTAAACATTCTGCGAATGTCATCAATACAACCTATTGACAACATAATGTTTTCAAACCTACACCATGCAAATACTTCAAGTAATCTTGCCCTTTTTGTGAAATGAGGGTCCCTGATGTCATCCAACCTTTCGAAGCTTTTCACCATGGCATGAAGTACCTCTCTCATAATCTGATCATCATAAGAATTAAAGCCTGCTATTATCCTCATGATTTCACTAATGCAAGAGAGAGCTGCAAGTCTTACCGCCTCATCATGATGTCTCAATAATCGGGGCTTCACCAAAGAACCAAATATTGGAGATAAAGCTGTTTGCATAGCATAGGAATCTGACTGATTAACCTTGCCTAAATAAGTTTCCAACTCCTCCAAAGTTCTTAGAAGGTCCTTTGTTCGCTGAAATGGACGATCTAGTTTCTTCAATGCAGTGTGCATTCTCTCTTTCAATTCCTTGTCTCCTGTTAAAGCCATGCTGACAGTTGAATTCAATCTGAAATAACCCAAATCAGGTTGGCAGGAAACCGCTCTGATACCACTGTAATGACCCTTACTATAAAGGCCACTGAAACCCTCAAACTGAACTTAGGAATTTGGTCAAACAGTTGGCATGCAACTGAATAGAGCTGCTAAAATGTGAACGGCTAATAGGGCTAATTGTTGTGCAGCAATTCCACACTTATACAATGACATAAACAGTGCCAAATAGATATATAAAAAAAATGAAGAAATCAATAACCATTTCAGAATATATGGACTGTGGTATTCAATGCATGTAAACACTAACATGGAAGGATGACAACATATAGACCTTCATCTTCAATCCTATACATGTATGCAGATCTGATTTGAACAATTGTTTATAATGGACTGACTGTCACATACATCAATTGACTGAATTACAATAGCAGATTTTAGTGACTGTCCAACTATGCAATTCTGATTTACAATGTTTCAAACCCTTGACAAGAATGCAATGCTATGAATAATATCCCTGTTTAGATTGAAAGATAGATGACTGGTTTCTTTACAACAGCAATGTCATGTAATGCAATTTCTAAACCCTCTACCAAACACTAACATCAACTATGATACCCAAATACAATAAAATTCTGAGACTGTTATTTGCCAGTTCTGGACTGATTATGACAGCGATAGTACAACAGCAAATTCACCATAAATAGACATATATTTTCAGAACATAAAAACCTGATTATCGCTCCTTATAATCTGCTATGAAATGGTGATGAAGACTGATGCAATGAAGATACCAAACTGCCAACTGAACTTGCAAACTGTCCTTGCTTTTTTCGGGCTGCTTTTTCGAACTGCTTTTTCGGATCCGCTTTTTCGTTTTGCTTTTTCGGATTTGCTTTTTCGAACTGCTTTTTCGGATCCGCTTTTTCGAACTGCTTTTTTCGGATTTGCTTTTTCAATCACAAACAAACCCTTACAACAATTTCTCAATGAAGCCCAAGTGAGATGGCTGAATACCAACTCCTCAATGCAACAATTCAAGTGATATTTCACACCCTCAAAGTTGCCAATCCAAGGGAGTGATTCGTTCCCAAAGACTGAATACTGATTTGCAGATCCAAACCCACAAATGTCTTCACAATGAAGAAGTAAAAGAGATATCAAATCCAAGCATGTCCAAATGAGAGGCCTAGCCCTCTATTTATTCACTTTTCCTGGAACTTCTAGAACTCTCCTTTATAAAATCTCATTAAAAAGCACTTTTTATAATAAAATAATATTATAAATCAAAAAGTGCAACTCAACTTAAAATTAGAACATGTAGGCCCCGATAACTTATAATAATAAAATATAACCTCTTAAACTTCTCCAAAAGCCAATATAACCATCTGATCTGCAAAAATGACTCTCTCTCTCCACCATTTGCCTACAAGAGTCGGGGATAGGCAAATTCGGCACGCTAAACGAGGTCAGCCAAAATGGGGACATGACAATTTTTAAAAAAATAAATAAATGTATTTTCCTTCCATGTATTTATGGTTAGATCAATTTTTCTATTTTGCTAATTAGAAAGAAAGAAAATTTCTTGTAGAAATTATATTGCAGCATTGTTTTTAAATTCATTTTTCAAAAAACTAAAAAAATGTATTTTCCTTCCATGTATATATGGTTAGATCAATTTTTCTATTTTGCTAATTAGAAAGAAATCAAAATTCCTTTATATTTCCTATGTTTAAAAGCAAAAAAATTTCTTTTAAAAGTATGCATATATTCATTCATAAGAATATGTTCACATGATGACATACCTAAAATATAAATAAGTTGGGGAAAATATTTTTCATAAAAAGGTAAATAAATATATATTAATATAATTTCTTGATGGATTAATATTAATTTTATATAAATTGTTCAAGGATATATATATATATATTCTGCATAAAACAAAAAGAGATTTGAACCTATGTAAATCTATGTAAAATAATATGTATATATATTAATATATATAATATATATAATATATTATATATATTAAAATATTATATACTCTTCAAAACATAAAAACTTTTATCTAAAACTAAATCATACTATGTAGTTTTATTTCTATTTAACTGCCGAAAAATCTATACAAAAATATAAAACAAAAAAACTTTTAAATGTTTTTATTTTTTAAAAAATGGGGTTTAATTGTTTTTTGGGGGCGCTGTTTTCACAGCCACCCCCGCTCTGCCTTAGGGCCACGCTCGCGTGGAGGGTGGAAGCCCTGCACCATCGTCCCCATTCGGGGGGCGGTGGGTAGGAAAGCCCCCGCACCAATGATCCAATGTTACACGTAAAAATTCTTCTTTCTAAGGAAATTAAGATAAGTGAAATTCCATGTTCCCAAGTAATCTTCAATATAGATAATACTTTTATCTTCCATCCAAACTAAACCTGCAATAAGAACAATTTGCAACATGACCATGGAGGCTCACCTCCCAGCCAAGGCCTTTACAAGGCCACCCTCAAGCTAGGGGAAACAAGAAAGGATGGGTGACATACATTTCACACACACTAAACATGAACAACATGAATTCACAACATAAACTCCCAATTTCCCAAGGCAAGCACATAGGATCTCCTTGGATCCAAAATGGGTGAAGGTGGGAAGTGTACCCAAAAGGATAAAGCCACTAAAACATACTCAGATTTCTCAATAACACAACAATGCCTTCTCAAGGCTACATCACCTTCCTCCAAGAGGAAGGGCTCATCACTAAAGGGCATTCCCAACTAACCCCTTCACCCTCAAGGCTTCTCTTCCCTCCCAAGGTTGAGAAATGCCTTGCACTCCCAAAACAAACACATGAATTCAAACAAAGAAAATGAAGACATCAACAAAGATTCAACTTGAAACGTCACTACACATATGCAACATAATTTACATGATCACAAAAATTCACATGAACAAATAATTTTAAACATGATAGGTGCACTAACCTCTTCCAAGAAAGAATGGCAATGTAGTTTCTTTGTAGAAGAGCTCTATCCTTCCTAAGCTTCTTTTCTTCACTTCCAAATCCTCTCTCTTAATCCCTCTCTAAACTAGAAGCCTCTACCAAGATGAATTCTCCAAAACCAAGTGCAAGAAGTATTCTCTCTTTTCTTTTCATTTTCCTAATAGGGAAAAACATTCTTCCCAATTTTACCCCCATCCCAATGAGAAGTAATTCCCTTGGAATGTGTTTTTCCTTAGCACTTGTCCATAACTAGAGAATGTGAGGATAACCAAGAAATGGGGAGAAGGAATAGTCTTGAATCCATACCCAATTTCGTAACTCCCAAAGAAGACACTCTTTAAGAGGTCATTTGGAAGCTTTGGGTGTTGAAATAGGCAAAATTTGACCCACAAACCTAAGTACATACATTGGGATAGCTAAAATTAACCTTAACCACTCCCTAGGGCTCGTTTTAACCTCTAAAACTCATGTGAAGTTAACTCACGTAAATGGACATGACGAGACTCAAGCCTTGGTTTCCTGAACAAGTAACCACACCTAGGAACTCACAAAGTGACCTAAGGGTAGTGTTAAGTCTTACCAATCCACTTAGGCATGTCAACACACATAAACAAGTGTCAAGTGACACAACATAAAGAACACATCACTCTACTCAAATTTACACTTGGCATGCCAAATGCATAATCACAATTACATTTAACACATAATATAACATCCAAATATAGATATATATACAATTACAAATTAACATACACTCATACATCACATTTACGAAATAAAACACATAACAAAGATGTCATTCTCTTCATAGAGTTAACCTTGGCCTTTTATTGTTTTCACATTGATCCATCCTTGTTTCCCCGCATTTAAAACCATGGTCATAACTGTGCACATTCGATCAGATTATCAGTATCTCATGAAATCACCACATATGTAATGTCCCCGTCATTAAATGTCTATTAAAACTATTGTATTTGGGTCCTGATCGATTTAGTTTATCTCGGGCCCATTCTTTCTTTTGTCGGCTCTTTTGTGCACTCTTGGGTGTTTTCCCCGACGGGTATTTATGCTCGACGTGTAGGTTAGTTTTCATATGTTAAGATTTGATATTTGATTTTTACTTGCAAATTCTTGTTGAGATTCTGTGGTTCGCCATTTCGGAGGTGAAAGACCCTCCCTATTTGGTTTGTGCGTAGTTTAGGTGGGATTCAGCCCTCACCCTACTCTGCCTGTGCTGCTTGTATCGGATCTGGCAAATCCGAGGTTCCAACAATAAATTTAATAAGATATTTCTGGCGAATGTATTTATATTGCAAATTGTTCTTGTCTACGAAGGTCATATCCACTCATTGAAGGGATGTCATATGGTCATCTGCGAGACTTGACATCTCTCAACCATCCTTTTGGCATTCCATCCTGACGGCCTTAACATTGCCTCACAGTACGGACCTCACCGTACGACCCATCCATAGTCACCGTACGGCCCATCCTCAGCCACCATACGGCCCGTCTGCAGCCACCAAACGGTCAGAGCATAGCCACATACGATCTCACCCATAGCCTCCGTATGGCCTCACCCACTCCACCGTATAGCCACAAGCTCACCACCACGCATGGCCTAAACATCACCGTACGTAGCACCCTCTCTTCCACCGTACGAACCATCTTGCATCCACCGTACGACCACTCTTAGTTGCACCGTATGGCTCCTTTGTCGCCCGTACTACCCAATTTCATACGGCCTCATCTGCTACCGTACGGCCTCCAACCCAACTTGTACGGCCTCCTTGCTGCACCGTATAGCCCCCAGCAGCGTCAACATTGTGTACGGACAGTTCTGCATTCGGCATTCACTCAGTCTATCTCTGTACGTCCCTACTCTAGACTCTGTAGGAGTAACGGAGGTCTGAAAGGAGAAGTTTGTGATAACAGTGTGCGTGGGTACATTACAGTGGTATCAGAGCTGGTGATTCTGCCAGCTTGTGGGTATTGAATGAGAGTTTATTCAAGGAAAAGGAGTAGATCTCACTCAGTTGATGGAACGGCTGATCCCCAAGATCCTACGGCTGAAGTCATGACTCTTTTGAGGGAGCTCACTAAGAATCAAGTACAGATAAATGACACTCAGCGTCTCATGGAAGAGACACTGCGAAAATTGGTTGAAAGCAAGGTATCTGCTGAACAAAGTGACAATTCTGTCTCAGGACGGGCAAATCCCCAAACTGTACGCTCTTGGCCATCAATGCCAATTTTCCCTCCACGGACGGAAGAACGGCGGGGAGAGCAACCAACCTTCCAGGAAATAAAAAATCAACTTCGGGAAGATTGGAGGAACGCAAATATGGAAGGAGATATATCCTACAAAGATTATGCTGAGTCAAGAATGAGGTACTCTGGCGGAAACAAGCATGGCTATTATAATGAAGATCTCAGACGGAAGATGGGCAAGGTTAATTTATCATCCTTTGATGGGTCTGGAACTATCACATCTCGAGCATGGGTGCAAAAAGCAGACACATTTCCAGCTCAACCCTATGCCAGAAGATGAGGCCATGAAATTTGCGCACTACATCTGGAAGGAATAGCCCACGAATGGTGGCATCATGGCATGGTTACTCTCGGCCACGATCAAATAAACTCCTACGCTGAATTCACTGAGAGATTGATATACCGTTTCGATGGAAGGGATCCAGAACTGAATTTCAAAGAATTGGCTCAGCTAAAGCAATCTGGCACAGTCGATGGTTACATATCAAAATTTCAGAGAATGTCTGTCTTGGTAATAGATATTTCAGAAAGACGATTGGTGGTGTTGTTTATGGATGGACTGGCGGAACCCTTGAGAGGCTGGGTGAAGGGATTCGACCCCATCACACTCACGGAGGCAATTAAGAAGGCACGCGACATGGCGACATCTTCTTCGTCCACCAAATATTACTCACAGTCCAAACCACCTCTCGCTCCAAGGGAAAGAGACAGCAGACCCCCACCTAGGAGGCCCTCGTTGGATGAGGCGACTAGGTAGGAACTCAGAAGGAAGAAACTTTGTTTCAACTGTAAGGAGCCATGGGTACCGAGACATCGATGCCTTGGCAAAGGAAAAATCCATTACATCGAGGTTTTGTCCGACGGGGAGGAGGAACAAGCACCAGAAGCTGAAGGGGATGAACAACAAACTTCTGGGTAGGTAAACCTCAATCGCACAGAAAGAATAGCCACACTCTTGAAGAGAGGAGATGCCATTGCTACTATGGCAAGAACTCCAAGCTGTACCATATTCCGGGTCCGAGGCACCCTCCAAGGCCAACGGGTCGTGGTCATGCTTGACAGCGGAGCCACGCTCAATTTCATTAACTCATTGCTGGTGAGTTGACAGAGTTTATGTACGGAAACACACCAGGGGTTTGACGTCAAGGTGGCGGGAGGAAACCTGTTAAAATGCAGTCATTTGGTTACGCAACTAAGCATCACCATGGGGAACCACACAATGACGGATGATTTCTTCGTGGTCGATTTGGACGACATGGAAGTCATTCTGGGCATTTAGTGGATGGAATTATTGGATGAATACACACAGAGTTTCAAGCAAATGGAGTTCTCCTTCTAGGTGCGGGAAAAAGGTTGTACTAAGAGGGATGTCAAATGGAGGGCCGAAGGAAGTTTCAGCCCAATGGATGGAAGCAATCTTCAGACATGACGATGTGGTTTGGGCCGCACACTGTTTTGCCTCGACATAACCCATACAGAGAGAAAGAACTGTGCATCGGGATAAAGAACTTCAAGCGGTTTTGGATAGACATCACCAAGTCTTCACCGACATACCACCAGGCGTACGACCACACAAGGGGTTTGAACACACTATTGAGATGGAAACTGGCACCAAACAGGTTATCACTGTGCCATACCGCCACCCTAAAAGGCTGAAAGATGAGATTGAAAAAACAATACAGGAACTCCTTGATAAAGGGTGGATCAGGCCCAGCTCCAGCCCTTTTGCATCATCGGTAGTTCTAGTTAAAAAGGACGGAACGTTGCGAATGTGTATAGATTACCGCACGCTGAACAAAAAGACTATCAAAAACAGGTATCCAATTCCCAGGATCGATGAATTGCTGGATGAGTTACACGGCACTGTCTATTTCTCCAAAATAGACCTCCGTTCAAGATATCACCAAATCTGCATGAGGGAACAGGATGTGTAGAAACAGCATTTTGTTGCCATTATGGGCATTACGAATTTTTGGTCATGTCGTTCGGATTGACCAATGCTCCAGCTACCTTCCAATCTTGCATGAATCACATTTTTAACAAACAGCTGCGTAAGTTCCTGTTGGTATTCTTCGATGATATACTGATCTATAGCAAGACATGGGAGAAGCACTTAAGGCATCTGGAAGTAGTGCTTGGGATTATGGAGACAACTTTTGTTCGCGAAAAGATCCAAATGTGAATTCGGGATGATAGAGATATTATATTTGGGGCACATTGTCAATAGCCAAGGAGTTCAAGTACATCAAGAGAAGATTCGGGCTATCTTGGATTGGCCACCCCCGAAGACTCTTTCAGAACTACGTGGATTCTTTGGATTGTGTAGTTACTATAGACGGTTCGTGAAGGGATTCTCATAGCTCAGCGCACCACTCACCGATCTAACAAAGAAGGGATCTTTTCAGTGGAATGAACATGCACATCAGACTTTAGAGAAACTCAAGGGGGTTATGAGTTCTTGCTCGGTCCTTGCACTGCCAGATTTCACTCGACCTTTCATCCTAGAGTGCAATGCCTCCGAAGAGGGTATCTAGGTCGTCTTAATGCAGGACTGCCACCCTATTGCTTTCGAAAGTCAGAAGCTCTCAGGAGCCGAAAAGTTGTATTCTATATACGACAAAGAAATGCTGGCCATCATGCATGCCTTGACAAAGTTCTGACAGTACCTCGTTGGAGCCAAGTTCGTTGTCCGTACAGATTGCAACAGCCTCAGGCATTTTCTGGAACAGGGGGAGTTGAATGAGTGATAATAGAAATGGGTAAGTAAAGTCCAGGGTTTCGACTTTGACATTGAATATGTAAAAGGAAAAAATAATGTAGTGGCTGACGCCTTGTCAAGAAAGCCGGCCATATGTTCCTTATCTCAAATATCAGCGGATTGGAAAGAGCATTTGTTGATCGAATACTCCAAGGACTCTTTCACATGCCAACTCCTAGACAAAGAAATACAGGACGACAGGTATAAGGTGGTCGATGATATTATTTTCTACAAGGACAAAATTTACCCGGTGCCTGAATCCAAGTTGAAGAAAAAACTCTTGAAAGAAATGCACGATTTGCCTCTAGCTGGGCATCAAGGGTACTTGAAGACCTAACAAATTAGGGAAAGATTCTCATGGAAGGGCCTAAAAAGTGATATATTACAGTATGTCCGGGAATGTTCCACCTGTCAACAAAATAAATCCGAACACACTCTATCGGCAAGTTTACTTCAACCATTACCAATTCCAGAGAAGAAGTGGGATAGCATTTCAATGGATTTCATCTCCAAGCTCCCTAAGGCACAGGGGAAGAACTGCATCTTTGTGGTAGTCGACAGATTAACCAAGTATGCACATTTCTTTGCTATTCCAACAGAGTTTTCTGCTTCATAGGTAGAAGACTTATTCTTCCGAGAGGTGTTCCATCTGCATGGACTCTCTCGAAACATAGTAAGCGACAGAGATAGCCGCTTCCTCAGTAATTTCTGGAAAGAATTGTTTCGACTAGCAAGGATAGAGTTCTCACCAAAAACCAGTTACTACTCGCAGACCGACAGACAAATAGAAATTGTGAACAAATGGTTGGAAGGTTACCTCAGAAATTATGTTTCAGCACAATAGAGGGCATGGGTAAAATGGCTACACCTGGGAGAGTATTGTTACAATACCACCTTCCACATGTCCATTGGAATGGAACCTTTCAAAGCTTTGTACGGGTATGAACCTCCTTCATTTGTAGA
Source organism: Chamaecyparis obtusa (assembly GCA_027943335.1). Lineage (NCBI taxonomy): Eukaryota > Viridiplantae > Streptophyta > Pinopsida > Cupressales > Cupressaceae > Chamaecyparis > Chamaecyparis obtusa. Next base: position 247,370 of record BSBK01002271.1, on the reverse strand, counting down.
TTTGGCTCTCGGTGATAGTCACACGCCGAAGGCCAAGGACTGGCTGCAGGAAGGAGTAGATATTTTAAAGTCCCTAAAGGAAAATCTCCAGCAGGCTCAGAATCAACAAAAAATATACGCTGACAAGCACCGAATCAAGAGGAGTTTTGAAGTAGGGGATCTGGTATACCTCCGACTTCAACCATACAGACAATCTTCTCTGAAGGCTTCTGAGAAGGAGAAGTTGAGACCGCGTTTCTACGAACCCTACTGTGTGACAAGGAGAGGGCGAAGTTGCATACGAATTGGACCTACCTGAGGGAAGCCGAATCCACAATGTCTTCCATGTTTCTTGTCTGAAGAAAGGCGTGGGCCAGCAAGTGACGGTCTCCATGGACCTGCCACCCTCGACGACGGAGGAAAGTTAGTATTGGAACCAGCGGAAATCATCGACAGTTGGGAGAAAAGATTGAGGACACGCACTATCAAGGAATTTCTTGTGCGCTGGAAGTATCTACCCCTTGAAGATGCCACCTGGGAAGGAGAAGAGATTCTGGAACACCCCAGCCTGAAGTTGCTTGAGGACAAGCAATTATTGGGACGGGAGGACTGTAATGTCCCTGTCATTAAATGACTATTAAAACTATTGTATATGGGTCCCGATTGATTTAGTTTATCTCGGGCCCATTCTTTCTTTTGTTGGCGTAGTATAGTTGTCGCCATCGACTCTTTTGTGGACTCTCGGGAGTTTTCCCAAACGGGTATTTATGCTCGGCGTGCAAGTTAGTTTTCATATGTTAAGATTTGATATTTGATTTGTACTTGCGAATTTCTGCTGGAATTCTGTGGTTCGCTATTTCGGAGGTGAAAGACCCTCCCTATTTGGTTTGTGTGCAGTTTCGATGGAATTCATCCCTCACCCTCCTCTGCCTGTTCTGCTTGTATTGGATCTGGCAAATCCGAGGTTCCATCAATAAATTTAATAAGATATTTCTAGCGAATATATTTATATTGCAAATTGTTCTTGTCTGCGAAGGTCATATCCACTCATTGAAGGGACGTCATACGGTCATGTGCGAGACTTCACATCTCTCAACCATCCTTTTGGCATTCCATCCCAATGGCCTTAACATTGCCTCACCAAACGGACCTCACCGTACGACCCATCCACAGTCACCGTACGGCCCATCCTCAGCCACTGTGTGGCCCATTTGCAACCACCAAACGGTCAGAGCATAGTTACATACGGTCTCACCCATAGCCTTCGTACGGTCTCACCCACTCCACCGTACGGCCACACGCTCACCACCATGCACGGCCTAAACATCACCGTACGGCCTTTTGTAATCGTATGTAGCACCCGCTCTTCCACCATACAGACCATCTTGCATCCACCGTACGACCACTCTCAATTGCACCGTATGGCTCCTCTGTCGTCTGTACTGCCTAATTCCGTACGACCTCATCTGCTGTCGTACGACCTCCAACCCAGCCCGTACGGCCTCCTTGCTGCACCCTACGGCCTCCAACAGCGTCAATATTGTGTCCAGACAGTTCTGCATTTGGCATTCACTCACACTCTATCTCTGTACGTCCCTACTCTGGACTTTGCAGGAGTAACAGAGGTCTGAAAGGAGAAGTTTGTGATAACAGTATGCGTGGGTACATTACAACATATACAATCATATATAAAGCAAAGTAGGTTCTACGCTATCGTTCAATCACATATACACTAATAAACTCCATTTCACAATTTCATCATATACATAAACCATATTGTAATCTATTTCCATAAGCATCACATGTAAGTTCAGTTTCAACTTTCACAAGTAACCCTAATCAAATGCAGAACCAATTCATTAGGAAATCAACATTTTAATCATCTCAATTCCTATTCCATAAGATAATGTAAATCAAAATGTAGAATTCAAAATTCAATTATCTTTATATATCATAAAATCAGGATGAATCTAACATAAGCATAATAAGATACATCTAACATCATCATCCACATAATCATGTAAAAATCCTCACATATGTCCAAATGATATGAAATCACTATCAAAATAAGTCTAGTGTCTTAAAATAGTATATCATCTAGATAGTCCATTTGTGAAAATATCTGCCGACCTAAGATGGGTCGGGGTAGGACCTCACATCCTCCCCCCCTAGGCATGAACTTCCTCCTGGAGTTCATTGAATAGATGGGGATACTGAGCTCTTATCTATGTTGTGTCCTCCCAAGATGCTGTGACCTCATCATAGCAATCCCATTGGACCCTAACCTGATCCAGCTCTCGGCCTCGAAGGGCCAGGGTCCTGCGTGCCAATATATGAATGGGCTCCAAAGCTAGCTGCCCGTCCGACTCCACCTGTAAAGCATTCCAATCAATGATATGAGACTCATCATAAATATATTTCCTCAAAACAGAAACATGAAACACATCGTGGATGCGCGACAGGCTAGGTGGCAAAGCTAAACGGTATGCAACTGGGCCTATCCTCTCCAAAATCTCAAAAGGTCCGACAAAGCGAGGTGCCACCTTAGAACCCTTTCCAAAACAGATTGGGCTCTTATGCGGCCGCACTCTCAAGAAAACTCTGTCCCTAACCAAATACTCTATCAATCCTCCCAGCATCTGCATACTTTTTCTGTCTATCCTGGGCCTCTCTAAGACGTTGCCTGATCAGATCTACCTTCTGCTCCATCTGTCTGACTAACTCTGGACCAATAGAAACTCTATCCTCAATCCTGTCCCAACTCAAAGGTGTCCTGCAAGGTCTACCATACAAGGCCTGGTAAGGAGGCATGCTCAATGATGTATGATGCCCCTTATTGTAGGCAAACTCGACTAGATGTAGGTACTCCTCCCACCTAACCTGATGATCCATCACATACATGCGTAGGATGTCTTCTAACACCTGGTTGACTCTCTCAGTCTGACCATTTGTCTCTAGATGATAAGTTGTGTTGAAGTTGAGCCTGGTGCCGAAAGCGGTCTGTAACTCTCTCCAAAAGATGAAGTAAAGAGAGAATCTCTGTCAGATATAATCGTACGAGGAATGCCATGAAGTCTAACAATATCTCTCAAGAAAACTTGTGCCACTACAGGTGCTATGAAAGTAGTACGAATAGGTGAGAAGTGGGCTACCTTGGTCAACCTATCCATTGTCACCATAATAGCATCATGGCGATGAGATGACATAGGAAGACCAACAATAAAGTCCATGGATATTACGTCCCACTTCCACTTAGGTATCTCATGCAACTGAAGAAGCCCACCTGGATGGTGGTGCTCCGCCTTAACTCTCTAACACTCGAAGCATCTAGCCACAATCTTTGCAATGTTCGGCTGAAGAAGCCCACCTGGATGGCGGTGCTCCGCCTTAACTCTCTGACACTCCAAGCATCTAGCCACAATCTTCGCAATGTGCGTCCTCATACCCAACCACTGATAGAGCCGTCTCAAATCTGCATGTAACTTCTTCACTTCGAGGTGCGCTGCATATGGTGCTCTATGAGCCTCAAGAACAATGAAGTCTCACAACCCACCGGAATAAGGTACGTAAATGCGTCCTTTATGACGAAAGAGACCATCAGACTCTAGGGTATAATCTGAGAACTTCCCCTCAAGGGGCCTCTGAGCTTGAACCAACTGACAAACCTCGGAATAGAATCCATCCTCATGCAAATGTTGTAGTATGCACCCTCTCAAATCTGTGCTAGTAGTCATAGTTGTAAGCTCGTAACATCTCTTGCTCAAGGCATCTACTACCACATTCTCGTTACCCTTGATGTAATGAACATCGAAGTCATACTCGCAAAAGAACTCCACCCACCTCTACCTAGCGTTAAGATTCGGCTGTGTGAATATATACTGCAAACTCTGATGATCTGAGTGAAGCTCAAATCTATGACCCAATAGGAAATGTCGCCATCTCACCAAAGCATGCACCATTGCTGCTAGCTCAAGGTCATGGGTAGGGTAGTTAAGCTCATGAGTCTTGAGTTTCCTAGACTCATAAGCAATAGCTTGACCACCCTCTATAAGCATTGCTCCAGTCCCATCTAATGATGCTTCTATGCATACTACGAAGTCTGCTGATGGATCCGGTACTGCAAGGATAGGTGCGCTAGTGAATGCTCTCTTGAGCTCTTGAAAAGCTCTCTCGCACCTCTATGTCCACTCAAATTTCCTCCCCTTTCTCTGATGGGAAGTGATAGGATGAGCCACTCTAGAGAATCCCTCAACAAACCGTCTATAATAGCCTGCAAGTCCCATGAAACTCCTGGCCTCGGTCACACTAGTAGGTGCTGGTCAATCCATAATCGCTCTAGTCTTACCCATCTCCTGATATCACATGGCCAAGGGAATGAACCTTTGATCTAAAGAAGGCACAATTCGACAAATTGCCGAACAATTGATTATCCCTCAAGCACTACAAGACCTGTCTCAAATGCTCCTCATGCTCATGCTTATCTCGTGAGTAGATCAAAATATCATCCAAGAACACCACCACAAATCTGTCTAAGAATGAGCGGAATACTCCATTCATGAGGCTCATGAATATAGCTGCAGCATTCGTGAGTCCAAAAGGAACCATGGTGAACTCATAATGGCCATAGCGTGTACGAAATGCAGTCTTGTGGATATCGCTCTCCAAAATCCTCAACTGGTGGTACCCTGACTTCAAGTCTATCTTTGAGAACACACGGGCACCCTGAAGCTGATCGAACAAATCATCTATCCTAGGAAGTGGATACCGATTCTTGATGGTCACCTTATTCAGTTGTCGGTAATCCATACATAACCTAAGAGATCCATTCTTCTTAACAAAGATGATAGGTGCACCCCATGGTGATACACTAGGACGAATATGCTCTTTCTCCAAGAGCTCCTCCAACTGAATCTTGAGCTTGCTGAGCTCATGGGGAGTCATCCTATAAGGTGCTCGAGATACAGGCTCTGTTCCTGGCACAAGATCAATGTGAAAATCCATTGCTCTAGGTGGTGGCATACCAAGTAGCTCCGAAGGGAAAACATCTGCAAACTCCTGCAAAATGGGATGGTCATCAAGCGAAGTCTCCTTCTCTACCTCCTCTCTGTCACTGATGGTGATGGCAAACAACTGACAACCCTTTTGCTGTTGGCATTATGAGATGGTAACCGGTAAGCCTGCTACAGGTACATGTATTGTCATTGATTGGCAAAAGAGGATAGAGATTTGTCATCTCTCTAAAATCAAAAGATCTAAGGAGATCTGTATGAAAAGAGGCTAGTTTGGCAACCACTGACAACATGCAAGAAAGAAAAGACCGTAATCGAGAGTAACCGGTCACTACACAAAGCATCAGCAACCGGGTAATGTATACAGTCAAGGAAAGAAGGATTCAACTATCAACTGAGGACCACGATACAACCGGTGTAGACAAGCATAGAGGAAGTAAAGGTACAAATCGGTGTCAACAACACAACCGAGGAATGTGCGACCAGTAAGCAAAGGAAGGGACAGTGACAGGTCAAAGACTCTTACCTGTTCACAACACAAGGAACTCAACCGATCTAATAATGACTCCGATATGAACTAAGAAAGTCATAGTCAACTATTTGCTTCAACCAACTCTTTGACTAGGATTTCCTGCACTAAATCTGGAAGACTTTGAGTTAACATGGTGATCGGTTTGAGGTGCGTTTGGACGATTTAAAGCCAGAATTTGTGGCTTTAAAACAAAGAGTTATCTCTTGTGAAGGAAAGATGCTTGACACGCATCTATTGCTTTCTTCATAAAAACAAATAAAGCAAAAGCATGCATCAGATGTTTCCTTAGTAAACTGGTACTCCACTAAGTGATGTATCTGAAAGGGATCTAAAGTTAGGTCATGCATGAGAGGCGCAATTAGGGCAAGAACTCTATATATTCTTCTGCCTATTGAGAATATGAGTTGCCTTCATTCTACTGAAAAAAAGAGTGAACTTGAAAGCTAAAAAGAAGCTAGGGAAAATTGAGAATGAAGGAGACATTACAAGTGCTATTAGAGCATGATCCTCCCATCCTGCAGGGTAAAGATAAAACAAGGATAATCTAAAAGGAGGAATGGGATAGGTAAGGTTATAAAAGGAATAAAAAAGAAGTCGCAAACAAGACACATACCGTCGAGTACTAGCAACGTATCACAAAGATTTTGTAGGGCACAGGTACGCAAGCCTGTGCAATATTAAGGTTGAGTCTTAGTTTTTATTTATGTTTAATGTCAAGAGAATGTCATTGGAAATGACGAAACATTTCCAAAGACATTATGTGGAAAGAATATATATATATATAAATTAATTCAGTCTCAATATACAGATAGTCTTCTTGCTAAATTGTTTGTAAGTGTGGCTTTTTCCTAATCTATCATTTAAATCAATAATGGACTGGGAGTTTGTCGTGGCTAGGAGTAATTCAACCACCCTAAGGCAAGGCCATAATGGGAGCCTATGGTAGGTTGTTTCCATCCCAAGGGCAGTAATTCTACCATCCATTGTAGGTAGGCATAATGGAGTGGGAGTTTGTCGTGGATAGGAGTAATTCAACCACCCTAAGACGAAGCCATAATGGTAGCCTATGGTAGGTTGTTTCCATCCCAAGGGCAGTAATTCTATCGTCCATTGTGGGTAGGAAAAGAGTTAAGGGCACCCTACTATAAGCAGCTTTCCTATGGAGTCTGCAATTAAGGGAGAACTATTAGGACATCCTATTGTAGTACTAGTTAAGGGAAAAACGGTAAGGGTACCCCACTGTAAGTAGTTTTCCTACAGAGTCTGCAATTAAGGGAGAACTGCTAGGACACCCTATTGCAGTACTAGTTAAGGGAAAGACGGTAAGGGTACCCCACTATAAGTAGCTTTCCTATGGAGTTTGCAATCAAGAGAGAATTGCTAGGTCACCCTATTGCAGTACTAGTTAAGGGAAAGACGGTAAGGGTACCCCACTATAAGTAGCTTTCCTATGGAGACTGCGATCAAGGGAGAATTGCTAGGGCACCCTATTGCAGTACTAGTTAGGTGAAAGACGCTAAGAGCACCTTTTTGCAAGAACCTTTTGACTTTTAGACAAAGGAGGTCAGGCATAAAGAGATAAGCAAAACAATCATTCCACTAAGTAGACCACCTCGTGTGGATGCCTAACACTTGCCAAGGAGGCCAAAGTTCCGCCTTTGGGCTTAGTATGGGATTGACTTGGACTAACTTATCATGAATCAAGTTTTCTTTGAATCTCATATATACATGTGTATGTACTTATGCTCACTTGGTGGTTTCAAGGTTCACAATCAAAAGCATCATTAACAAATAAATTTTGTAAATCATTTCCCTAACCCTAGCTCATTGAAAATTGTAAATTGTAGGGTTTAATCAAGAATGCGTGTAATACATGTGTACATCGTGTATGCTTCGTGTCTTCATGCATTAATGTGTATTCTTTGTGTTTTCATGCATCATGTGCCTACTTCATGTATTCTTCGTGTCTTCATGCATTGTACATTCATATATTCATGTGTATAGATCTCATATTTTCAAGTATATGTTCCATGGGTTCTACGTTGACCATGTTAGAATATAAGTTTTAATGAATCTGAGGTATGAATCTATATTGGAAATCATAAAGTAAAACAAGTTATACTCAAGTTACACAACAAAAGCTACTCACTTAAAAGGAGTTATGTAAAACCATCATTGCTTGAGGACAAGCAATTTGAGGAAGGGTGGACTGTCATGTCCCCATTTTAAAATAAAATTTTAATAATAATCAAATAATAGAATATTATTCAATAAATGATGATATATTACAATTAATAGTAAAATATAAAAAATATTATAATATTTAAATGAAATATAAATAATAATAATATGATATAATCTATTATCAATAAAATAAGATTTAAAATAAATAAAAATTAAATAATAATAAAATTACAATGAATGAATAAATAAATAAAATTAACTACAAGAGACAATATTGTAGAAAGTATGTTACCTTTCTAAATAGGATTTAGTAATAAATGATAATAAAGTATAAAATAAATGAGTAAATAAATAATATAATATAAAATAATATAAATTAATTAAATTTAATGAAAGGTCAAGAGATATGTAATAAAGAGATGTGACTCCTTCAAAATAAGATATAAAAGGGAGGAGAGTTCATTTGGAAAAACAAAAGGAAGGAAAAGGAGGAGGGAGTTAAAGAAGGATTAATGGAAGAGGAAAGGAATTTGAAGAAAATAAGGAAGTTACCTTTTCAAAAGGTAGCAAAGATGAAAAGATGTGACTTTTTGAAATTGTTTTAATTATGAACGGTTGTGACTCTTCAAAAATAGTTGTAATTATGTAGTGTTGTGACTTTCTAAAAGGATTATGATTATGAAGGGTTGTGACTTTTTGAAAGGATTGAGATTATGAAAGGTTGCGACTTTTGGAAAGGATTGTGATTACGAAGGGTTGTGATTTTTCGAAAGAACTATGATTATGAAGTGTTGTGACTTTTGGAAAGAGGGTCAATTATGGTCACAAATCCTCCTGAATTTGATGAAAAGGTGTGACCTTTCAATCATATAGGTGGACAAACACCATCTATTAAGACCATGTGCAATGCTTCTATTCTTGGAATCAACCAATACACGATTATAATAGGAAACTAGGATAAGTGATATGAAGGGGACATTACAAGTTCATTTGCCCTCTTTTACATCGGTGATCGCGACTCCAAGGTACCTTACACCTAAAGCATAATTTTTTATCAATTAACTCCATTCTTTTTTGACATTGGTGATCCTTGCTCCATGGTTCTTTGCATAAGTAACATGGTCTTTCTTGGTTGTCCCTCTTGCGTCCTTCATTCCAATGAGGGGTTCTGGATGTGAAGTTCTTGGGTTTTTCCTTAGTTGCATTAGATTCTGTCTTTCTTGCCTTTTTGACAGCCTCATCCAACATCTATGGTTCGAAGGGGTTCACCATGGCTTTGATGTGATCTTTAAGCCCCTCAATGAACATGTAAACAAGCCTCTTTTGGGATATATCTGAAACCATGATAGACAAACTTTGAAATTCGTTGGCAAATTCCTCAATAGTTCATGTTTGTTTGAGATGGGTTAACTCTTGAAAGTACCATTCAAGGTCTTTTTGGTCAAACCTATCAATAAGTTTTTGGGTGAGCTCACTATAAGAGTTAATGTTTTTATGTTCAAGACTAATAAGACTGTGGTGCCACCAATTGTGGGCTGCCTTGGTTCAATGGATCACATAAAACTTAATGGCATCCTCTTCAGTCATGGGGCTGAGAGATAGATAGGTATCTAGCTTTTGAACCCAAGCTCGAGCAGTGTCCTTCCCTGATCCATCAAAACATGGTAAGGTCATTTTACCTAATTTTGCTTTAATGTCTTTGTCTCCATGATTTTTCCTTCTACCATGATTGGCTAAAGTTTTGGTCACATAGTATTCTTTAAAGGGAATGAGTCTTTGGATTTCAGGTTCCAATCTTGCATACATTTGAGCAATTTCCTCTACAGTATTTATGGATGGTTCTTCTTCTTCTATAATGGGATCTTCCCTTGGGAGAAAACATGGTATAGTGGGCCTAATAGTAGAGCTTTGAGTTGAGTGATCATTTTCAGCGTGATTGGAGTGGATGTCCCATGATTGGAAACGGGTCTATCATTATGGTTATTATTATGTCTCATGTTTTGGATGGCTTGCAAGATTAGTTGATTTGTCCTTTCAAATCTCTCAATGGTTTGTTCCATGAAGTTCCTTAGTTCTTTGGCCACTTGTTCTGCCATAGCCACTGCTCCTTTCTTAGGTTGATAAGTTTAGATGCACTACCCTCATAGGTTGGCAAGATTATGCTCTGATACCACTCTAATGTCCCTTCTACTCTAGTTAGTCCTTAATTGTATGATCTTGCAAAAAAACAAGTTAGTAGAGACAAAGCAAGTATGAAAAAAATATGAAATTAAATAATTAGACCCATGCATTCTTGAATTCTAACTATTTCGCGAGAGTAAGTCTATCAGATCAGGCTTCTTATCCTTTTAGAAGGATCCTCTTGCTTGAACAATTAAAGATCAATTCTAAGCAATCCCCAGGTTATTTCGTCGTCTTCCCTGAAGCGGATCCTCTAGGGGTCTTAGGGAGATCAATACTTGGTCTACTCTTCTTGGGAGAGATATCCTCCACCCAAGGCTTTACATATGCATATGTTGGTCATCAGAATATTCCGACTATTGAGGATTATATCAATCCTTTAGAGATTATATCAATCTCTACTTGGCAACGGGACTATAACAATCTCAAATTACCGTTCTTTTGGAGTTTATACCAACTCACTATTAATGATGGATGTATGAATCATATTGGAAATATTAATGTTATTATACAGTAATTGATTATAAAATGCTAGATTTTCAGAAATTTGAATATCAACGTTACATACCAAAATTCATATTTCTGAATGTTAATGTCCAAGTGTGTAAAGAGCCCAGCTAGCTCTCAATAACAATCTCGCTTTTATATATAAAGTTTTGCCAAAAAAAAAAAAAAACAATCTGGCTTTTATAATTAATTTGCTATTGTTTTTTGTGTGTTTTCCATACATAAATGAATTTACATAAACTTTCCAAATGTCGTATGTCAATAACATCAACAATTTATTTCCAAGTGAACTTTGATTGCACTATAAAATCAGAATTAACTCAAATTGTTATTAAATAATTATAACAATGACAGCAAATGAACTCAAGGCACCTTGATTGCAAACAACGTGACTGCTATAGGAGAGATTCAGCCTTCAGAATTCCTAACACAGCCCCAGTAGTCTCTACAATCCAAAACGCAGCTCCAACAGCACCATAATATCCAAACGCGGCCGTAAGACCAGTCACACAGCCCATATAAGAAGTGATGCAGCCTTAGGGACCAGTCATGCAGCCCAAGAAGAAATGCGGCTGCCTTCCAATACAAAACACAGTCAATACAAGAGCTGTACTTGTTGTCAAATCGCAGCACTCTAATTATCAGTTCGGCAGCCTTGGTAGATATTTCAGCTTCCAAGGAAATAAATAACCTGTATGAATTTCGAATTCAATCAATGAAAAAAACTTCATCTCTGCTATACTTGTTCAAATCTCCACAACTTGGTATACCTCAGCACCAAGTCCAACATCTACAGATTCAAAATAATTTTTCCAGAATTCAAAAGCAAATTCACCATCAATCAGTGATAGTTCAAATTGCTCAAAGAGAGGAATCAGTCCTCAAACCCTAGCCTTTCTTATCCACTTCTCAAAAAACAATTTTATCCAAATGATCAATAGAATGGTTGAGAATGAGCTCTCAAGTCCCTTTTTATTCTTTCTTGTGAGAGCTCAAACACAATTCTTACCAATGTGGGATAAAGGATATACTTTTTCCTTTTAATAATTCATTTACTCCAATACTTTAAATAAATACCTTGGCATAGGCTTCCATGAATTAATTAAATAAATGGCCCCTTCCCATGATGACTCAACCCTCAACTTAAGTGAAATTATAAAGTTAAATTATAACTTTATAATAAGACATTTAATGATTTAATAATAATTTGGCCACCAAAATAATAATAACTCCCAAAATACTTATCCTTTTAATATGCCATCTGAAATAGGAGTCACACCTATTATTTCCCCATGTGACCAAATGCACTTTTCAAAAATAGAAAGGGTCCTTCTCGAACAACATCAGGCTTACTATAAATAGTAAACGTGGCAAAACTATAGCAAATGAAGTCTGAATGACGCCAAACGAAAGCTAAACCAAAGCATTCTGAATCTTGAAATAGATGCCCACTGAAAGAGACCCTTTGTCCATCCTCATTAGCCTACGAGGGTCACATGATAGGCTAATCCCAAAAGCCTAAAAAACGGGGACATTACAAAGTGTTGATGAACATAATATTCATATATCAGGTTTGGATATTAGTGGTAACATTCAGATTACATAGTATTCATGTTGCAGATAAATATATGAAGTTCATATGCTCACACCAGGATATTAACGTTAATTTGCATACTCTAGATGAATATAAAATTCGTATTTCATAATAGGGAATTTAACATTAGTACCAATGTGAGAAGTAATGATATTGAATAACATGAATATAAAGTATACCTTGAATTCTCTACGTCTTGTGCTATATTCCTAAGCGGTTCATGTAATTTATTTCTTTGTGCTTTCTATTTTTGCGTGAGGTTTAGTTCTCCACATCACCGCCAATAACTTGTCCAGTCGTCGTTGTAGTAAGTTGGATGTCTAGTTTGATGCCAATCTTCCAGATGCTATGTCAGATTTTGGTTGCTTTCCTCCCTGGTTTGAACGATTTTGTCTGCATATGTATGTCGTGGAGGGTTGCAAGGTATGCAGGTAGAGTCGCAACCAAAGATTGGTTGTGACTCAATAGCCACCGGTCCATATATAAATAAATATGTTTATTTGTTTATTTAATATATAATAATATGTTTACTGATATATTATATATATATGGTTGTTATATATATTTATATAAATATAATTATAATATATATGAATAATAATTTATTCAAGATTCGTTCATTTGTTTATAAATATGTTTATTTAATCAATAATAATTATATAAAAAATATATATATTTATTAATCTTCCATTTGTGTACATTAATCGAGGGTCATTGCAGCACCCAACACCACCGTACGGCTGATAACTCCATCGTATAGCTTTAGTGTATCCAGCTACCAGACTGTATGCCTATCTTCTGGGGTTTGTCCGCAACTTGGCAAGGGGATTGGAAGTTTTGTGAACTGATCAACTTCAGAACATTCATTTGCGCAGAGTATAAAAGGGGAAGTGTTGTTTTGACAGGGGTCGCCATTCGATACTCAAGTCGTAGGGCTAATAGTGATTTTGGTACATTACAATGGTATTAGAATTGGTGATTTTGCCAACCTGTTGGGATGATTGAAAGATTTTGGGATTTGGATTACACTATGGCGCCTAACAGTGATGGACAGTGGTGGTTGAAGGAACTACAAAAGATTGGCAAAGAGCTCAGCGAGGGTGTTGATCTTCCATTAGATATATTGGAAGTATGTTTGTGTAAGGTGGACCAATTACCTTCAAGATTTATACAAAGGATCCTTTCTCTGATTAAGGATGCCTGAAGTCAACCCAAGCTTTTGAAACACCATGACAAGGAAATGAAGTTGGCAGTTGTAGCATGTCTCAGTGATATTTTGAGAATCTTGGCTCCTAGAGAACTATATGATGACAACACCATGATAGAGATATTGCATTTGATCATTGACAACTTTCAGAGCCTTGATGACTTCAGTGGTTATCGTTTTGGGAGGAGATCTACAATATTGGAGAATTGTGCAAATGTCAAAATAAGTAACCTCTTAGATCTAGAGTTGCAAGACTTGATCCATGATATGTTTCATCACTTCTTGGTCACAATCAAGGAGTGTCATGATACTAAGGTTTCGGTTGCTATGGAGAGCCTTATGATTTCGTGCATTGAAGAGAAGGATGAAATATCCCAATCTATCATATCTATGTTTTGGGTTGTTCATAATGTAGAATGTGTCCCTTGTATGGCAACATGTAGATTGGTCAATAATGTATTCAAGCATTGTGGAAAAAAACTAATATTTCATTTCCACAAGTGGGAGAAAGTAGATGACGACGATAAGGGCGATGAGGATGAAGGCATGATTACAGGGTTGCTCCAGAAGGATCTGGTAAATCTTGCTACTACACCTACATGTGGAGAACACCTAAAAGATGAAGAGGTTGCTTGCATGGATCTTTCCAAGACAACATGGACAGATCAAGTGGTTATGACCGTCGTCAAGGCCTTGTCTATCGACGTTGTTCTCCCCGCCAAGGCTCTGTCCGTCGAGGCTCTGCCCACCGCCAAGGCTTTGTCTACCGCCGAGGTTCTGCCCGCCATCGAAGCTTTGTCTGTCAAGGTTCTGCCCACAACTGAGGTTCTCTCCATCGCCATCGTCCCCGAGACTCTATCCGCCGCTAAGGCTATGTCCATCACTAAGGCCCTGTCTGTCGCCAAGGCTCTATCCGTCGAGGTTCCATCTGCCAAGGTTTTGCCCGCCGAGGTTCTGCTCGCAGTCGAGGCTCTGTCCATCGTTGAGCCTGTGTTCGTCGTCGAGGCTTTGTCCGTCATCGAGGCCCTGTCTGCCGCCAAGGCTCTCTCCGTCCCCGAGACTCTATTCGCCACCAAGGCTATGTCCATCACTAAGGCCTTGTCTGTCGCCGAGGCTCTATCCGTCGAGGTTCCGTCTGCCAAGGTTTTGCTCATCGAGGTTCTGCTCGCAGTCGAGGCTCTGTCCATCGTTGAGGCTGTGTTCGTCGCCGAGGCTTTGTCTGTCATCGAGGCCTTGTCTGCCGCCAAGGCTCTCTCTGTCGCCGTCACCGTCAAGGCTCTGTGCACTGCCGAGGTTCTGTATGCAGCAGAAGTGTTGTCAGTCACCGTTGCTATTGAAGCTTTGTCCACCGTCGAGGGTGTGTCCGTTGTCGTGGTGTCTGTGTCCGTGTCTCTCGCCATTGGTGTGTTCGTGGTTGTGGTTGTGTCTATTGCTAAGTTCGTGTAAGCGTCAATGTCCGTGTCTGTGGCCATACCAAAAGAGATTGTTGAACATGATGGTGTGAAATATTTCATCGATTGGCGTTGTTTGGATCTTGGTGAAAGGCATGACAATGTTTATATCAGAGTGGCGCGGTGAAAGCTTGATGATGGATTACTTGTCTCAACTAAATCCAACTATGTGCATGTGGTCTAGAAGCAACACAAAGTTTTCAACGAATATTGCTACCAACGTCTGCACTTGGCTTGGGATCTAAGCATCAATGTGTTTGATGTTTGGTTCCAGTGGGATCTTGGTGACTCTGGGCGTGACAACAATTATATTAGAGTGGAGCAGCGGAAGCTTGATGGAGGGTTACTTTACTCGCTTATTTCTAGGCACATGCACATGGTCATGTTGCGGCTTGAAGGTTCTAGTGGATACAGTTATCAATGTCTACGCCTAGTTTGGAATCTTGGAGTCTTGATGATGGATTGCTTGAGGGAAAACAATCTTTGGGTGGCGAGGATTTGTAATGTCCCCAAATTGATAGAGCATAATTTAATTAAATTAATTAATTAATTGGTCCCAATTTAAAAGATATTATTAAGGACCTTTAATTAATTAATAAAGGGGCCCATTTTTATTATTGTTTTTCGTGGGTGTTTTCCATGTTGGCGTTCTTTTGTAAACCCTCGGGAGTTTCTCGGAAGGGGTATTTATGACCGGCATGTAGGTAGTTGTTGATATGCGATTTGGAATATTTTTTTTGTATTGCAAATTCCAGTTGGAGTTTTGTTGTCCGCCATTTCGGAGGTGAAAGATCCTCCGTATTTGGTTTGTTGCAGTTTCGATGGTTCACAACCACCCTAGTTTGTCGTTGGAAATATCATTTCGATACTTCACTATGTGCTCCAAATTTGTGAAGTCTTCTGTGGAAGACAAATTTGTATTTAACAGCAATATCTAAAGATTTGTAATTTGAAGTGCTATCACTATTTGAAATTGAATTATTCTGGCGTCGCTAGTATTTTGGCGATCATCTATCTAGTGCCCATTCTTGTGCTATCATTATTGAATCTTCTTGCATATATGAATCCACTCTTTGCATAATATTTCCTATCATTATTGAGTTCCATGGCATCGGTATGTAATTTCTCTTGCATTTACAAATCCATCTTCCTGTGCAATACATCAGCATTATCTGGAATTTCTTGTCATTGCACGGAGAGGGAAAACTTGGCACCTTGGCATTTATCGTACGGGTAACAACAGGGTCGAGCGAAGGCCCTATGGCCAATTCCATACCAAGGCATTCGCACATTACCGTACAAACATCAGAATTGTTGTATGGGTCAAAAGGAAGGCCCACAAGACAAGTCCAGCATTTTTGCTACCGTACGAACCATTAGACATCATTGTGACTTGGCTGAGAGTATACGTCAACCTTCTGCATACGGGCAAAAGGAAGGTTTGACCTGCATTGACCGTACCATACCGTACGGCTTGGCATCAAGCATTACAGTGTGGCTATGCACCCAACACCACCGTACGGCTGATAACTCCACCATACAGCTTCGGTGTATCCAGCCACCAGACCGTATGCCTATCTCCCAGGGTTTGTCTGCAACTTGGCAAGGGGATTGGAAGTTTTGTGAACCGGTCAGCTTTGGAACATTCATCCGCGCATAGTATAAAAGGGGAAGTGTTGTTTTGACAGGGGTCGCAATTCGATACTCAAGTCGTATGGCTAATAGTGCTTTCGGTACATTACATTTTATCCTTAAAGTTTGAACTACTTAGCTTCTTATTTGAGGAAATTGTGGGTGTTATAGTTGAAAACATGAGAAGGCCACTTTCTAAAGCATATTATTGTTCAGAAGTATCTGCAACAATTTACAAGCCCTTAAAATCTGGATATCTGCCATATTTAATAAATTTAAAGTTGCAGTCTGGAAATATATTCTAGTATTAGTCATTTGAAATTTCAAGTAATTTTCTAGCAAGATTTTTGGATTTCTTATTTCTCTTTAAGAAAGAGTGAGTTTTTATTGTGAAGTTTTCTAGCGATCTCAGCTTTCAAGACATAAAAAATTTAGTACTACTGCTTCTGCATTTGAAAATTCTTGTGTTTATGCAACCATAGCATTTTAATCAAATCTTATCCTTGATTGCAGGATGTTTTCATATTTGCTTAAGAATCCAAACTGGACATCCACATTTCCTAATGGTCAACCAAGATTATTTACAAGGACTGATAAAGGAGGTTGGGTAAAATGTGGATCACATCATGGCAAGTAATTGACTGTCAGAATGTAAACATTTCTTCTATTGTCATTTTAGGTAGATCTTCTATTGATTTGTTTGTGTGAAAGAGAAAGACCACTGCATACAAATCAATGCCCTGTGAACGGAAAAGCCTCTGCATACAAATCAATGCTTTGTGAACAGAAAAGCCAAATGCACAAAATTTCAACTTATGAGAGTTTCAAGGTATTAAATCTGATTTAAGAAGAAATGAAATAATCATTTGGAAATTTAATCATAATTCTTATTTTTAAGTGTTTTAAAAGTGTCGCACAGATTTAACAGCTGGGACTATATAATGCTATTCCCTACAATTTTTATGATTGCACTTCATAGGATATATTTAAGCTGATTTAAGATTTCAAATTTGTTCAAAAACCTGGAAATAGCCTCTGTAATTGAGTGAAGTTCATTGCAAACCTGTTAATGATTTTTTCATTTAATCATCCAAATTCTTCTGAGATGTACTAGGATGGCACAAAGCTTTCTAAAATTGACGAGAGTTTTCATAAGGATTCAAACTGATTTGATTTTTTTTATTAGTTCCTGGGGTTTAGATGTTTAACCCCATGAACTAAGCATGAAATTACAAATTACTTTCATTAACTGAATAAACATAGCAGCTTAACAGAGAAAAACTATAATGCCTGTCCTATCCAGAATAGGTCATTAGGATATGATTCCTAATTTCCTACACGCTATCAAAGTATAACAAACTAGTCTATTGGAAGAAATTACAGTCAATATGAATGTTTTTACTTTATAGTGCTAAGGATCAAGACATTCAACATCACTTATAAAACATAGCCAGCCATTCCACTGTTCTGGTTCAACTTGTTGCATCCCACATCCCTTCAAGCACCACCAATTACTCATTGATTTGTTTCTGATTTGCCACCTGCTTGGAGAGTGGCTTGAAGAGGTCAGTTGCTTTTTCCTCCTTAGATGCCTACAATTGAACTGCCATCTTTGTAGCATGTTCTCTCCTCTGCTTTAGGGAAAGCCCAGTTAGCTTAGTTGTTGTAATGCCCAAATTTTACTAAGGACATGAACAGGTCAAAACATGGCCAACGAATTTTCCACATTAACAATTGCAACATAAACATGTCACAATACATGCTCACACACCATGTTACACAACACAATGACACACTCAAGTATCACATGATAGCACATAACTGCACAAGCAGAAGACTTCAAAACTATCAAGAGACACTCATCATAAGGGAGATAGGGTCTTACCCTACACTGATGATAGTGTACTTTTCACCAATCAGCAAGACACAATAGCAAAAATAAAATAAAGAAGATACATATGATGTATAATGGAAGCACACAAGCACAATTCCTTCTTTCATTTCACCAATTACAGTATACATCATGATGAAATGAGGTAACAACTACATATCATTCAAAATTATATTCACAAGTGGTTGCTCGCTAGGGAGATTCCCTTGCTCACCCGATTCTCATAAGAAAATGATCAAATCTACTCGAACAAATACCACTCAAAACATGCTAAAATCATTGAAGAATGCATAATAACATAATTCCAAGCATAGGAGGTCAAAAGACAAGTCTCCTACATCAACCTTTTTTTAGGGCAACTTTCTGAAAAATGTCATTTCCAAGCCTCTATCTCACATTTGCCTCATTTATAAGTTTTACATTTGCCCTGGCAGATGTGCATTCACCCAGCAGATGCAAATTTGTCCCCTGTGATTAGAGAGAAGTAAAAAATAAGACAGCTTAACTTTGGTTTTCTGAAATTTTCATAGAAATGTTTGGAAGATGTCCTACAAGGTAAATTGTTTTCAAGCCTATATCACTATGTTTTGATAAAAGAACCCTCTCCCGAGCTTATTTGCATACATAAACATAAATAACACTACTACAAGCAAAAGGCTTTAAAATACATTTTCACTCATGACTTTCTACCATATACATCTGGGATAAAACGAAGTATACCATTGGTTTCCATATTTTAAAAAGCATCTTGATCATCAAATAAAAAGTTACATTGCATACTTTTTCAAATATCATTTAAAAATGCATTCTGTTTATTCAAATACAACTTCCTGATTAGTCATTCAATTTCATTCAAAATTCCATATACAATTAAAGTTAGCAATTTGTATCTGCATCCAATGATTCTATGGATGGATGCTTTCCAAGATCATTTACGTGCTTAAAAAATATCATTTACTCTAATTTACAAAACTCAAGCAATTGTAATGCATCAATAAAAACCAAGAAACTTAACGACTCTTCCAAGCTTTTCTATCTCATTCTCCATGGTTCCAATCTCAGAAATAAGCAGCAATGCCTACCAGTTGACCTTATGGATCCCAGAGGTCCACAACTGGGAGAACACATGGGTAGTCAAACACATGGGATTCACAACACAAGCAGAACCATCGTGGCTTCTCAAACACAAGTTGGATACAACAAAATTCAATCACACTAGCGGAATAAAATATAGCCTAAGGAAAATGGATTGTCATCACTTTAGGCTGTCTGAGACACAAAGTAGGTTTGAGGATGCAAACAACCTCAAGCAAACACCTATCACTATAGATGTTTCTCATGAACATTAGTTAAATCATAGATTTTGACATAAGTGTTCCTTAACATCGAGTCATAGAGCTGTTGAAGCTAATTCTATAGATGGCTAATTACTCAAGATGGATTGTTAGTGTCTTGCAATCCTAGAAGAGCAAAAAAGAAAGCAGTACCAAAACCAAAAGGTTTGGTACTGCTTTTTCCATTTAATCAAGGGAGTTGGGAAATCATGTTTCCCTTTTCATCTTTCTAGTTCTCCCAAAAAAGGAGACTCTGCAAAAGGATCATAATATTAGAGATAAGAAGGTTGCGATTAATCAAAGCTCATTGGAACAATTTGTTATCAAACAACCTTGAATTTTGATGAGTCATTTTTTGGGTATCTTTTTTTCCCATTAGCTATTTTTAGTTGTTGAGAAGATGTTTTTTTGCTAGCGTTTGGTGATTGCTATGTTATATTTTATTGTGCTTTATTGTCTTATCTTCCTCGTGGTTTATGTACAAACTATTATCATATTTCAATAATACAGTTTATTTGATTTTGTATTGATTGTTGTTGGCTTTAGTAGTTATAAGCATTGGTTGATTGTGTTTATGTTGGCAACTATGAAGTCTTGTAAATAGATCGTGTATCTTCAAGAAAAGTGATACGATCTAGTCGGATCGACTTTGATCCTTGGCAAAGCATCTTTGGTCTTTTTCACGAATAATTTCATCTGCAAATAAAGATATACTTTACATCCGTGTCTAGTATGGATTGTCATCTCTATTATTAATTCATGTATTCATTTTATCAAATAGAGCAGTAAACAATTGGTCTCGGTGCCTTATAGAAGTCGGGTCAGATTAGAGAGTTTCATGCCCTTAGACCCTATATTACTAGGTCATCCCCTGGGCTTGTCAATTTAGGTCTGATCCAACCCAAGTTCGAATTCAAGTTCAGTTTGATAGGGGGTGTGAACAAGGTTTGAAAATCTTCCTACAAGTTCATATAGGATGATGTTGCGCAAGTCTACAATGAATTTCTATAATAACCCCTTGGGTTATCCAATTCAACAACTCTGTAAGTTCTGATTTTTTTGCTTTTCTTGTCCAAATGTGACCTCAAGGAATATTGTCAAACACTTTGTATGCGAACTAATAAATTTGGTTTCACCAATAATCTAATTTTTCAATTAGATAGACTTGCAAACAACTATGTAGTATCATTCAAATTGCTTAATATTCAAAATGGCATTTTTGTCTTATACTTGGCAAACATACTACTATACATGGCAAATCTAAAGCTCGTTATTTGTTGATAAAGACTGATTTTTTTTGCAATGTAAACGTGCACACGCAGTTTCCTTAGAGGCTATGACAAATATTCACACTTGTATTCAACAATTACAATTATTGAAAATAAGAGATGAATTATTAATATTGAAAGAACTTGATATGAATCGCAGTCTTGAATTATTAATCCAAATTGACTTGCAGCTTGCCACGATGGGAAGATTCTCTCTAGGCAGCTTATTGTAAGACCATTCTGTTGTTGCAAACCCCACACGTGCCACTTCAAATGCTAGACACCCGTATCAATAATTCATGTGGCTCCTCTATAAGAGTGTGGCTTCCTTCATTAATTCCAAACGCAAGTCCTTTGGGCTGTGATATGAGTTATTAGTTGTCCCTATATTCTTTGTAAACAATTTGAACTAAAACTATGATAGAAGAACCCCAAATTTCATCACCATCAATCTCAATCATGGCCTCTAAGTGAAGCCATAGCCAGCAGCAAGAATCGATGGAACTTTCACCGTCTCTAATTGCAATAAACTCTGAAGAATTCACAATTCTCCAAGCATAATTCTCTAAAGCCCATCTCCAATCTTCTCTTCACCAATTTCAATAAACACAAATGCATAAGCGGTTTGATTTTCAGCTTGGCTTTATATATTTCTCCTCAGCAAGTCGACCAAGAAGCTTCTCCATCATATCTCACATAACTTAAATCATATTCTCTTTTGTTGCTCATGCATTGACTTAAGAAAAACATTTTATGAGCCACTGAAAAAAAATTCATTTAATCATTAAATGTCTTTTTATAATAAAGTCAAATAAAATCATTAAATGCAATCACTTTATAAATTAACTTTATAATATTAAGTCCCCTTTAATGATAAAGTCACATGAAGTCAATATAATATTTCCTTAAAATAAACAATTTTTATTTTTATTTTTTTGAATAAGGTGGCAGTCCCACTTAATATATTTTTTATTAATATAAACTAGTTCAAAGGGCTCTCATAGAAAAGAACCAGAAAGAAAAACTATGATCCTTGCCCATAAATACAAAAGTGAGCCTTGCCCCATACATAGAATTTTTAGAGAAGAAACCTAAAGAGAGAATTAAGCTAGAACCCCGCCCCACTAGCCAATGGCTAGATATACAATTTGAAAGAAATAATCTTAAAGAGCAAAAACTACCCAAGAAGGAACTACAAGGCATTATGCCAATGTTACAAAAAAGGATGAAACATATCTGTAAATGCAAACTGAATTTATATTCAATCTAAATTGATATCAAATATTTATGTTTTATCTCAGATATATGTATATCTCTTAGTTGAGTCTGAAATATAATTTATATTAAATATATTGGAGTTTATATGATGATCTTTTCACTTATCAATTTTTGTGTATTGATTCATTGATTTATGTTTGCAACCATGTATAATGTGGTGCGGTGACTGGGAAGAAGTGACTCCTTAGGGAGTCACACCTATCATAGGTGTGACTGTTCACAACAGTCCACACATCCTATGATATGGTGTGCTCAGTTAATTAACCATTGATAATGCTAGTTGTCTATTTGCAAAACATCACCCAATGTTTTATAAGATAAGTCGACGGTGCAGGGTGTATGTTTAGACAAATCGATGACATTCGATCCCATATATAATATATATCACTTTAATAATTAATAATGACATCAATATAATAATATTGATATTATTATTATTATTTATTTATACATTCTTTTATTATATATTATATTATAACTGATATAATCAATCTTTTATATATATCATATTAATATTTTTTGATTAATGGTAACAATAGGTTTTGAAGGGGCCCCGAAACCCTTTAACAAAAGTGAACTTAAGATAGATCATTAAAAGCTACCAAAACGATTCAGTCCAACCAAGAAAAGGTCGGACACACAAACAACAACACCAAAAGACTGCATAAAGATAAACAATGTAAACCGCAGTCCACACAAGATAGCAGCAAGGCTATCTACAAATCTCCTTTTTATGAGAACGAAGAGTCATGTCGAAAGATGAGGATTTCTTAGAATGTTTCCCTTTAACAGTAATCCAACCATCTTCGACTTTCGCAGCCTCCTTTTGCCAGCACACTGAATTCAAGGAGCCAGCTCCCAGCATTGGAACCGAAAAGCTCGCAACAAGAGAATCAGAGGCACCAAAGTCCTCAGCAGTAATCATACCAGTAGGGCTGGCAGGAACAACATCCACTGAAAAAGGGCGAGAAATGCTCCTAGCAAGAGAGACAAAAGCACAATTATCCACAGCAGTTGTCACACTAGCAGAGCTGGCAGGAACAACAGCTACAGAGCCACCAGTAGGAGGCTTAGAATAGGGGGCCCTTGCATAGCAGGGAAACTAGGAGCAGCAACAATATCAGTCCCAATAGGATCGACAGGAGACATAACATGAGTCGAGCAATTTTCTTCAACAATAGGCTTCTGAGAGTCAGAGGTATAATCCAATTCCTTCAAAGACTCAGGAGAACTTTTAAGGATTGTGTAATGTTTAGTGGAAGCATCCTCCCACCAAGTATGAGAGACTTTCTTCTTTTTGAAGTAGAACTGCATTTTGAAGCATCATGACTTGTTTTGAAACATTTTCTACACCTAAAGGGGATTCCCTCATAATCCAGTTGTTGCAACCAAAAACTTTTAGATGTTTAAATTTTAATTACAACAGGAAGGCCTTGTGAAATATCAATGTCTACCAGAATGCGGGCAAAGGTAGAATGGTACATATTGGAAGAATCATCATCAATAATAATAAACTCCCCCAAAGCCTCCCCCACCTCCTCCAAGACATCACCTTGCCAAAGATGAAGAGGGAGATTAGGGAGCCTCACCCAAATAGGAAGATTGTTAAAAACTTTAGATGAGGCATTAAAGTCCGGGTGCCATGGTTTTAACATAAGCAAGAATTTATCCTCCTCCTAGCTAAAGAAATTTTCACATAAAATTTTTGTTCTATCCTTAGATCTATCAAATTTAGCTACAAAAAAACCTTTAGCTAAAGGGAAGATATGAACATTATTTGAAAGTATTGGTTCTCATTTTCGGGAGATCCAATCATGAAGTTGGGACAAAGTCGGCCAGAACCCCCGAAAATGACAAATCAGAGCTTGGCCCATAAGAGTCTTAGAGAAACTATCTAGCTCCCCTTCAACAATAGCAGAGAGTTTGACGAAAAGAGATCCAGAGGTAGAAATTGGCACAGAAGAGGGCACCCCACGAGAAGAGCCCCCATCCCCAAGAAAAGTCGAAGAAGCAGCTTTAGCATAAGAACCCACCACAACATGAACTGAAGCATCAGTCACCGGCCTGGAGGTAGCATTAGCATTAGGGGTATTTGCAGAAGAATGGGGCAGAGAGCCAGGAGAACCCAAGGCATCACCCATAGGAGCAGGCCCCTTTGCAGAAATAGCAAAATGACCCTGACCACCATTCACCACCGCATTTTTAAATTTGTTTGGGCAAGAAGGAGCCCCCTTCATTCCCAGACCCACACTCGCATTGGCAGCCAAGGACACAACCACAGACCCATCTGAGGCGTCCAAGACAGTAAAGGATAGAATCATGGCAACACAAGCCGCTCGCCCAAGATAGGGAAGACGACAGCAGCAGGAGGGGCACCCGAGCGCACATCAGTACACAGATCCTTGGGCACGGTGGCAGAGGGAGTGCTCAATTGTGTAGTAGAGGAAACCCTTGGCACATCTTTCATAGGATATATGCCTAAACGTGCCTCAGGAGATACCGCAGGAGAAGCCATTCCCAATTATTTCCTAACTACTAGGAATCTCATGAGCTTCCCCAACAGATCAATTATATATCATATTAATATTAATATTAATGATATCAATATTATTATATTGATATTATTATTATTATTATTATTATTATTATTATTATTATTATTATTATATAAATAAGTTATAATTGATATTCTATATGATCGAAGCTACAATAATTATCACTCCCTCTTAGCTCGGGAGGATAGACATATCACAGTAATATCTGACTTATAATAGGTGACTCAACTTATGAAATAAGTATTCTCATATTACTTGTCATGTGATATGAAGTATCACATATCTCATGAGACAAAGTATCTCACATGAATTATCACATATCTTGTGATAAGTAGTATCACATATCACATACCTCATGATATGAATTATCACATATCTCGTGATAAATAGTATCACATATCACATACCTCATGATATGAATTATCACATATCTCATGATAAATAGTATCACCTATCTCGCAATACTAAAGGATATAATATGCTCGAGAACATTGCATTCTCCTTTTATATCCTAGTTATGGTATGTGCACTGACATTACGTCACATAATGTCTACCATAACTATTGATATCAAGTCACATGATATCAGTCCACTAAACATTATAAGATCGTCACCTTACAATGTTAAATACAAGTGTTAGGTATCTAAAAAGTCGTCACCTTTTAGAAACATACATAGGAAGGGTAGGCCCATAAAGTCATAGTCACACATATGACAAAAGAAGTTTACACATTAAACAACTTTAATATATATTAGTACAAATCAAAATTTGCATTTCAATCATACCGAGCTTCTTTTTGAAGTGTTAAACTTTCACTTTGAGAAGAGGTTTGGTAAGGATGTATGTTGTTTGATCTCTTGTACTGATATACTCCAACTGAATTGCATCCCTTTCTACCATGTCTCTCACATAGTGATAAGGAATTTCAATATTCTTAGATCTATTGTGAAATACTGGATTTACTGACAGCTTGATACAACTTTGGTTGTCATAGTGGATGATAGTCGGATTCAGAGGTTTACTGAATAATCCCACAAGCAATTTCTAGAGCCAAATTGCTTCTCTAGCGGCCATAGATGTTGCAATATATTCAGCTTTTGTAGAACTCTGAGCTACTGAGGACTATTTTCTTCTAATCCATGATATCATAGCTGATCCTAAGTTGAAACAACATCCGAAGGTGCTCTTCTGATTAGTTACGCTTCCTACCCAATCTGAATCTGTGAATCCATGGAGATCTAAGTCAACCTTCTCATATTTTAGGCCATAATTAATAGTACCTTGAAGATATCTCATTATATGTTTCACAGCCACAAGATGTATCTCCTTGGGCTCACACATAAACTGACTCAAGGCATTTACAGCATAGCAAATATCAAGTCTGATATTAACCAAATACATCAAGGATCCAATCATCCGCCTGTAGAGTGAGGCATCTGCTAACTAAGAATTTTTTGTTGCTTCCTTTAGTTTATGAAGGTTTATTTCCATGGGAGTTGACATAGGTCTGCAGTTCATCATACCAAATCTCTTTAATATATCAACAGTGTACTTCCCTTGATTCAGAACAATACTATCTGATTTCTGTCAGACTTCAAGTCCAAGGAAATAGTGTAAGAGACCTAGGTCTTTCATCTCAAATTCTGAGGCTAGATCTTTTTTACATTGTTTAATAAGGTGATCTTCTCATGTAATCAATAGATCATCAACATATAATATTAATATTAATATATCACCTTTGCTTTGTTTGAAGTAGAGATTAGGATCTGCATCATTCTTAGAGAAACCTAATCCTATGAGATATTTGTTAATTCTTTCACACCAGGCCCTAGGAGCCTGTTTAAGTCCATATAGAGCTTTCTTTAATTTACACACATGTGATTTTGCATTGTGAATTTCAAACCCTTCAGGTTGTTCTAAGTAGCCTTCTTCAATGGTTCCATTTAAGAAAATAGTTTTTACATCCATCTAATGCACTTTCCATCCCTTGGCAACTGCAAAAGGACTACTCTAACTAAGGTATATCATGCGACTAGTGAAAATGTTTTTTCATAGTTGATTCCCTCTGTTTGTGAAAAAACTCTTGCTACAAATCTTGCTTTGTATTTTTCTATAGTACCATCTACAGCATGTTTGATTTTAAAGAGCCACTTAGAAGAAACAAAAGATTTCTCTTTTGGCCTAGGTACTATCTCCCACACATCATTCTTCAGAATGGATTGATATTCCTTTATCATGGCATCCTTCCATACTTGGTGCTTGAGAACTTGAGTAACATTGATAGGTTCTGATTTTATGAGTTCACTCATCGAGGCCACATAACTAGAGAATCTCTTAGCCCTTTTACTCTCTCTGAAAGTCCTTGATGGAGATGCATAAGTCTTTGCTTCTTCCATTGTTTTGGTAGCCCAAAGTGGTCTTCTTTTAGGATTCTCCCAAGATGTCATTTGTTCTTCATTTCTTTCTTCCTCAGGATACTCCCTTTGAATCTCAGGAGTGGGATCCTCTTCTAGATCCATGGGGGATGTTTGAAC
This sequence comes from Chamaecyparis obtusa, assembly GCA_027943335.1. NCBI lineage: Eukaryota > Viridiplantae > Streptophyta > Pinopsida > Cupressales > Cupressaceae > Chamaecyparis > Chamaecyparis obtusa. The sequence continues at coordinate 220,233 of BSBK01002271.1, read as the reverse complement.
TTCAGACTCAATAGAATTTCTAGCCCTTTTAAAAGTTGTCTTCCTCAAAAATCACATCTCTTCTTAGTTCAATCTGTTTGTGACCAGGCACATATATTCTATAGGCTTTTGAAGTTTTTCTATAGCCTGCAAAAATACCTTTTTTCCCAGAAGGTTCTAGTTTAGTTCTTTTCTCTTTGGGTACATGAATGTAGATAGGACACCCAAATATTCTTAAGTGGCTAATGTCTAGTTGTATACTAGTGAATGCTTCTTCAGGAGTTTTGTCATCAATATGGGAGTGATGACACATGTTTTGAATGTAGACAACAGTACTAGAGGCTTCAGCCCAAAGTGAAGTTTCTATATTTTGATCAAGTAGCATAGCCTTGGCAGCTTCTACAATGGTTATGTTTTTCCTTTTTGCAATGCCATTTTGTTGAGGGTTGTAAGGTACGGTGAACTCCCTCTTAAACCCAACACTTTTACAAAATTCTTTAAAGATATCTGATGTATATTCTTTTCCATCATCTCTCCTTGGGATTGTTATACACTGAGTTTGCACCCTTGTTTCAAGCTCTCTTGGTCTTGATAACTCAGTACAACATGAGAATCATCTCAAGGTTGTGGGACCTTTTGCTAACTAAGATGATACCTCTAAGTTCTAGGCTGGTTCCTCTTGGATTATCACCTTAGTTTTCTCTTAACAGGAAAGTAAATCTTTGAAGGGAAAGGGTTAGAAGGAGTGCATGAAAGGGAAATAATAGGAAAGCAAACTATCCTACCACGTGATGCACCAAAACTAGGGTTTGGATCTCAGTATAGAGGAATGAAACCAATGGAGGAATCAGGTCTAATAGGTCACAACTTACTAAATAGGCTTGCATAAGTGTTTCATAGGAGGGCTTGAACATTAGACACAACCTATGACCTGCAAGCAGACATTCTTTTCAGCAAAAGGGCACAGGAATGAGATAGAATGACAGGGGGTTGAAGAATACTCACAAACTCATTCAAATCAGATCATACACAGTAGTACACATATAAGCTGAAAGTAAGAGGGATCAGGAACCCTAAATTGCCATTGAAAACATTCATAAACTTAAATCCAATAAGAGATAAACAAAGACAAGGAAGCACAGGGACATGAAGGATTGTCACAAACTACCTCTGCAATATTTTTATTTATCAATGGGAGAAATCCAACTGTATAAGCCAGAGGGTAGAAAAAATGCTACAAATGACCTTTTAGAAAGATGAATTTCTATTACAATTATCCAACTCTGAGCTCTACAAGCTCCAAAAAAATGTTATATACAACACTCACTGCACACAGGCAGGAGTCCAAAAAAACTAACCAGGGTTACAAGATTTACAATATAATAACCATCCCTAGCAGTCAAATTTTGATCATAAAATGCATCCTGAAAATATCCAACCGATCAAATATTCATCCTTGCATGCCCATCCCTGTACTGAAATCATCCTGCAGCCACAACAACCTGGATTCAACAACCTTCCTGCAACAAGCCTCACCATGAATGCTAACTGGTACCTCCCCAGGACAAGAAATGACCCCAGACGGCCGCCCAGACCTCTTCATCATTTTCCTTTAACTGCGCACATCCTACAACATCATAAATTCTGAGCTACCTTGCCACACTTGCAAACATTCTTTGCAGAAGAAACACCCGCGAAAGGAGTCACACTATTTCGAAACAACATCGGTCGCATGATCGCATGAGCTCAAAAAGCTTCATGCGATCATGCAACAAGCCCCTTAGAATCGATCTCTGCTTCGCACACGTAAACCGGATCCAACACTAGTGAAAATCCCTGCAGAAGACTTCAAATTCAGGCCCCAACAGTTACTAGTTCTTCATTTAAAACTCGGTCATTGATCACATTTTTCCCAGCAAATTGGATGATCTGGATCATCCCCAAAATAGTCACAAGCCCCTATGAAAGGTCAAAGTCCACATTGCTAGTCAAGAGCCAATCAGAAGCGAGCATACTAACATGTCAGCACATTTGGACCCACCGCGAGCCTTACTACAAACTTAACACTAAGTTAACCCTGGGTTCATTTTCCCTCTTAGTTGTCAAGTCGCTTAACTTTTTCCTTAACCCAAGCTACATCCAGTGACCATGCAAAAACTTTTAACTGCGCAACTGCGCACTTGCTTTACCAACCCCGGCCCATCTGCAAACTAAGATTCCAATCGGATGGCAGGCACAAGATCTCATGGGGTCGGAAGATCCCATGAGATCTTACGACCACCGTAAATCTCTTTCCACTGCCACCAAACTGCAACCAAGACCCATAGACCACTGCATCGGACGGTTGTCGCATGATCACATGGGGTCGGAAGATCCTATGCGAACATGCAACCACCATAGATCTTGCATCTACGGGGGCCCATGCTATACCTCCAGCCCACCGTAGACCGGACACGTCGCCTCCAGAGGACCCACCAGTAGCTCTTCGTCGCACTTGCGCCATTGCAAATACTCTAGACCCACGAGCCACTAAGATCACATCAAACTCGGTCTTTGATCACATTTTTCCCAGCAAATCGGACGATCTGGATCATCCCCAAAATAGTCACAAGCCCCTATGAAAGGTCAAAGTCCACATCGCCAGTCAAGAGCCAATCAGAAGCGAGCATACTAACATGTCAGCACATTTGGACCCACCGCGAGCCTTACTACAAACTTAACACTAAGTTAACCCTAGGTTCATTTTCCCTCTTAGTTGCCAAGTCGCTTAACTTTTTCCTTAACCCAGGCTACATCCAGCGACCACGCAAAAACTTTTAACCGTGCAACTACGCACTTGCTTTACCAACCCTGGGCCCATCCGCAAACTAAGATTCCAATCAGATGGCAGGCGTAAGATCTCATGGGGTCAGAAGATCCCATGAGATCTTACGACCACCGTAGATCTCTTTCCACCGCCACCAAACTGCAACCCAAACCCACAGACCGCTGGATCGGACGGTTGTCGCATGATCGCATAGGGTCGGAAGATCCCATGCGAACATGCGACCACCGTAGATCTTGCATCTACGGGGGCCCATGCTATACCTCCAGCCCACCGTAGATCAGACACATCACCTCTAGAGGACCCACCAGTAGCTCTTCCTCGCACTTGCGCCATTGCAGATACTCCAGACCCACGAGCCACTGAGATCACATCAGGCGGTTGTCGCATGATCTCATGGAATCAGAAGATTCCATGAGATTATGCGACAATCGTTGGATCGTCACTGCACTAGCACCGCAAGCTTCGGGCCCACCAGCAAATATTCGTCACCAGCCGGCCAATGAAATATGAACACATCACCAAACTATAGGCCCTTATCAGCGCGGCTAACAGTTTGTCGCATGTTTGCATAGCCTAAAAAGGGGCTATGCGATCATGCGACAGACCGCTAGCGTTCTTCAACAGGACCGTCAACGGTTAGTCGCATGGTCGCATAAGGGGAAAAATACTTATGCGATCATGCGACAACCTGCATAACAGCTTGCCAAAAACCAACTGGGCCCCACTTGTCGAAATTGCGCGCTTATGAAATGAATGCCCCAGAGGAAGAAGTGTGAAACATGAGGGGTTGAAAACACAAAGGGTTTTTGGAGCGAAGGTCGAAAACACACTGGGCTTTCAGGCGAAGGTCGAAAACATCCTGAGCTTTCAGACCAAAAGGAAGAAAACACAGAGGGTTTTCAACACTGAACCTTTTTTCTGGAACACAGTCGCAGTAGTGCACAAACAATTCCTGCAACATTAAAACTTGAATAACTTCCTGGGTATTGTGACTTAAGTGATGCGATCTGAACTGAAGCATGGTGGCACATAGAAGAACATGGGGTTCAGAGCGCAAAGCATAAAACTTAGTGGATCTATTTCGCAAGTGAAAACAAGCTGTAGCAGGGCGGGAATTAGGAAAAAAGCAGAGATTCAAAAACTTGGCCAAATTTGCAAAATAGAAAATTTTGGGCAACATTTTGGCGACTTCTGCGGGATGTCAGCCTGCTAGACATTAGACCAGTTACCTTTGAAGCAATCCATTGGTCATGGAGTCATCTTTGGAACACAAAAAACTTCGATAGAGACAAAACTGAACCAGACTATGCTTGAGCACTTCTTGGAAAACAGGAAAACTAAGCTAGAAAGAAGGGAAAGTAACCTAGCCTAAACTAACCAGTGCAGAAGCTTGGTTAAATAAAACCATTCACTGGTTGTGAAAAGTAGCTACCCTTCCTCATTAGGATATTTTGCATTGGACTCATGAGGATAGCTACAAGGACGTGAGGCACATAAAAATTTGGCAAATGAGGATGCACTGCCTCTGCAAAAACAATATCAAGTTCACTCACCTCGAATGGATCACATGGAGGTGTCTCAGTGAACTCTTTTTGGGCCAAATATCTGATGGGGCAACCTCTTGAAAGTCTGAAGGTAGGACTTTCCTTGTTGGTTTCTTCTTCATGGTTGTCTTGCATCATAGACAACCAAGTTAACTCCTCATCCACAGTCAGGGGACTGTCATCCTCCTCCTTTAAATAGGCTAAGAGCTCATCAAAGTTGTTAATATCCTGAAGATCTCCAGGAATGACCGGCTCTTCACAATCAGGCTCCATATACAAGCCATCTATGATGCTTCTCAAGTAATCCTTGTCAAGGCTCTGGTTATCCTCTGCACATTGGGAAGTCTCCTCCTCAAAGATGAGATCAAGCTCATGAATTAGCATATCCTCGGGATCAATCTCTTCTAGCTGTTGCAGCTTCAAAGAGGTGGCTATGATCACATCTTTATCACCCTGCTCATCAAAACCAGGAAGCTCATCAAACAAAGACAAGGCATCCTCTTCTATAACAACCTCCTATTGATGGTGAACCTGCTGTTCTGATTGACCTTCAGCCATAGGTAATGGTCTGGTCTCTTCTTCATCGTCAACAAAGAGAGGGGGCTCATCAAGAAAATCAACTAGGAGCTCAGGCTGAGCATCAACCTCTACCTCCACACTTTTCTGCTCCATTTCACCACAGTCATCACTCTGCACTGACTCCTCAGATGTCCTCTCCTCTTGATCACATGAAAGTTCACTTTCTACTAGTCCTTGCTCAGACACTAGACTAGTATCCTTGAAAAGACTTGGCATTTGACAGCCAGGAGGGAGAGTCCATTGGGGAATCCGAATCACCTCATCATCGTGAGAGACCAGAGGGGTCTCTTGGGATAACTCACTTCTTTGAATAGGCTGCTCTTGTAGAGTGGTGGGCTGCATCTCAAGCACAGGCTCTTGAAAAGAATTTTTTGCCTTGAAACTTGGGATATGAAATTGAGGGGGCTCAGAGGGAGACACAGGAGGCATACCCGTCTTGAAGCTTGGAAATGAATGCTTTTTTGGGTCTTCATGTGTAGGCTCTTGAGGCAAATGGGTCCTCCAACTTGGGATCTTAGGTCTAGGAGCCTCTTGTTGAGCAATTTGTGATCTCAACCTTGTTGTCTCCATGTTAGCTCGGCGTCTAATCTCCTCTTGAAACTGCCTTACTTGTTGCTCATCAAGAGCCTCCATCACTTGATAAGGAGCTGACTCTTCATAATAACTCTGAGCCTCCTGCTCTCTCTGCTCCTTGATCTCAGACACTTGCTTAATCAAATCAAGCAACACACTCTTTGGCTCCTGCATCCTCTTGAAGTCTGAGCTCATAGTCTGCATCTATTGCTGAATAGGCTGAGAAAGGGAGGGTGGGTGGTAAGCATGATGGGGAAGTTGGCCTTGCATTTGTTGTTGTGCCTCTTGTGCCCATGATCCATCTTGTCGGAGGGCCCTCTCATAACTTTTCACAAGGGCAAACTCATTTGGGGCATACTGGATATATTGATACCCTTGATAAGTATAATAGCTTGGGGTAAAAGGAGGCTTTGGGTGGCTTTGATAAGGATGGGAACCAACCCATTGAGCATTATTCTCACAATAGGATGGTGAGTAACCTGACTGTCCATAGTAACTTGACATGTCTACTCATGCAATCAGCTGAGATTTGAAAATGAAAGCTTGAAACATACCAGCATCTAATCTTTAAAACCAGTAGACTTTCCAGAGTCGCCAGATATGCAACAAAATGACCTCTTCTAAGTCTGTAGCATGCTATTAGCATATAAAAAATAGCATACATTGAACATGAATCTGAACTTCAGTCCCACCGGGCATGCCAGAATTGTTATACACTGAGTTTGCACCCTTGTTTCAAGCTCTCTTGGTCTTGATAACTCAGTATAACATGAGAATCATCTCAAGGTTGTGGGACCTTTTGCTAACCGAGATGAGACCTCTAGGTTCTAGGCTGGTTCCTCTTGGATTATCACCTTAGTTTGCTCTTAACAGGAAAGTAAATATTTGAAGGGAAAGGGTTAGAAGGAGTGCATGAAAGGGAAATAATAGGAAAGAAAACTATCCTACCAAGTGATGCACCGAAACTAGGGTTTGGATCTCAGTATAGAGGAATGAAACCAATGGAGGAATCAGGTCTAATAGGTCACAACTTACTGAATAGGCTTGCATAAGTGTTTCATAGGAGGGCCTGAACATTAGACATAACCTATGACCTGCAAGCAGACATTCTTTTCAGCAAAAGGGCACAAGAATGAGATAGAATGACAAGGGGTTGAAGAATACCCACAAACTCATTCAAATTAGATCATATATAGTAGTACACATATAAGTTGAAAGTAAGAGGGATCAGGAACCCTAAATTGCCATTGAAAACATTCACAAACTTAAATCCAATAAAAGATAAACAAAGACAAGGAAGCACAGGGACATGAAGGATTGTCACAAACTACCTCTGCAATATTTTTATTTATCAATGGGAGAAATCCAACTGTATAAGCCAGAGGGTAGAAAAAATGCCACAGATGACCTTTTAGAAAGATGAATTTCTATTACAATTGTCCAACTCTGAGCTCTACAAGCTCCAAAAAAATGTTATATACAACACTCACTGCACACAGGCAGGAGTCCAAAAAAACTAACTAGGATCACAAGATTTACAATATAATAACCATCCTTAGTAGTCAAATTCTGATCATAAAATGCATCCTGAAAATATCCAACTGATCAGATATTCATCCTTGCGTGCCCATCCCTGTACTGAAATCATCCTGCAGCCACAACAACCTGGATTCAACAACCTTCCTGCAACAAGCCTCACCATGAATGCTAACTGGTACCTCCCTAGGACAAGAAATGACCCCAGACGACCGCCCAGACCTCTTCATCATTTTCCTTTAACTGCGCATGTCCTGCAACATCATAAATTTTGAGCTACCTCGCCACACTTGCAAACATTCTCTGCAGAAGAAAGGCCCGCGAAAGGAGTCACACTATTTCGAAACAACATCGGTTGCATGATCGCATGAGCTCAAAAAGCTTCATGCGATCATGCGACAAGCCCCTTAGAATCGATCTCTGCTTCGCACACGTAAACCAGATCCAACACTGGTGAAAACCCCTGCAGAAGACTTCAAATTCAGGCCCCAATGGTTACCAGTTCTTCATTTAAAACTCGGCTGTTGATCACATTTTTCCCAACAAATCGGACGATTTGGATCATCCCCAAAATAGTCGCAAGCCCCTATGAAAGGTTCAAAGTCCACATCGCTAGTCAAGAGCCAATCAGAAGCGAGCATACTGACATGTCAGCACATTCGGACCCACTGCGAGCCTTACTGCAAACTTAACTCTAAGTTAACCCTGGGTTCATTTTCCCTCTTAGTCGCCAAGTTGCTTAACTTTTTCCTTAACCCCGGCTACATCCAGCGACCACGCGAAAACTTTTAACCGCGCAACCGCGCACTTGCTTTACCAACCCCGAGCCCATCCACAAACTGAGATTCCAATCGGACGGCGGGCGCAAGGTCTCATGGGGTCGGAAGATCCCATATCTTACGACCACTGTAGATCTCTTTCCACTGCCACCAAAGTGCAATCTGAACCCACAGACCGCTGCATCGGACGGTTGTCGCATGATCGCATGGGGTTGGAAGATCCCATGCGAACATGTGACCACCGTAGATCTTGCATCCACGGGGGCCCATGCTATACCTCTAGCCCACCGTAAATCAGACACGTCGCCTCCAGAGGACCCACAAGTAGCTCTTCATCGCACTTGCACCATTGCAGATACTCCAAACCCATGAGCCACTGAGAACACATCGGGCGGTTGTCGCATGATCTCATGGAATCGGAAGATTCCATGAGATTATGCGACAACCGTCAGATCTTCACCGCACTGGCACCACAAGCTTCGGGCCCACCAGCAAATATTCATCACCAGCCGGCCAATGAAACATGAACACATCACCAAACTGCAGGCCCTTATCAGCATGGCTAACGGTTTGTCGCATGTTTGCATAGCCTAAAAAGGGGCTATGCGATCATGTGACAGACCACTAGCATTCTTCAACAGGACCATCAATGGTTAGTCGCATGGTCGCATAGGGGGAAAAGGACTTATGCGATCATGCGACAACCTGCATAAGAGCTTGCCGAAAACCAACTGGGCCCCACTTGTCAGAATTGCACGCTTATGAAATGAATGCCGCCAAAGGAAGAAGTGCAAACCATGAAGGGTTGAAAACATAGAGGGTTTCTGGAGCGAAGGTCGAAAAGACACTGGGCTTTCAGGCGATGGTCGAAAACATCTTGAGCTTTTGGACCAAAAGGAAGAAAACACAGAGGGTTTTCGAAATTGAACCTTTTTTTGGAACACAGTCGCAGTAGCGCACAAATAATTCCTACAACATTAAAACTTGAATAACTTCCTGGGTATTGCGACTTAAGTGATGCGATCTGAACTGAAGCATGGTGGCACATAGAAGAACATGGGGTTCAGAGCGCAAAGCATAAAACTTAGTGGATCTATTTTGCAAGTGAAAACAAGCTGTAGTAGGGAGGGAATTAGGAAAAAAGTAGAGACCTGAAAACTTGGCCAAATTTGTAGAATAGGAAATTTTGGGCAACATGGGTTTTTACTTCTCTCCCAGAAGCATTTTCCGTAAGGGATTTGAATTCTTTGAATCTTTTAAGGATTTTTTGTGATTCTTTACATTTAAGAAAATAGATCCATGTTTTTTAGGAGAAATCACCAACAAAGATTACATAGTAGAGAAACCCTCCTAATGAAGGTACAGACATGGGTCCACATAAATCTGAGTGGACTAATTCTAAAGCATTATTTGTCTTGCTAGTACTATTTTGAAAAGACCCCTTAGTGTTCTTCCCTAAGGCACACCCCTTGCATACCCCTGAATTGTATTGTTTGAGTTTGGGTACACCTGTGACTAGTATTTCGATAGAAGATAGGGCACAAAAATTGAGGTGTCCTAATCTTCTATGCCATATTTCATTAGAGTCTGCAACTTCATGGATTAGGGCTAGATTTGGTTCAGTGCATAACTCATACAATTAACCTTGTCTATGTCCTATGGTTTTAGCTTTCTTAATAGTAGAATTCTTTGGCCATGCCAACACTTTACTATCCATGAAAGTTACTCTATATCCATTATCCTCAAATGCAGATATGGAGACCAAGTTTCTTTTTATGCCAAGGACAAATAGTACTCTAGTGAGTTTGATTGAGATGCCAGATTTTAATTTGATGGTGCAAGTTCCAACACCTTTGACTGGATATGCAGAGTCATCTCCAATTGTTACTTCCTCGTCAGTCTCTTCAACCATGGAGTCTAGGAGTTCTCTGAACCCTGTGATGTGCCTTGATGAACCACTATCTATAATCTAGGAGTTGTATTTATTTTATACTTGATTTGATAGTGCAAAGTAGAATACATATTTCTTAGGTTCATGTTCCTTTTTGGATTTTCTTACTTTGGCATATGATGCTTGTTGTTTGGTTCTGTTAGGACATCAACTGCATAGTGCCCATATTGATCGCATCTAAAACATTGGATGTGAGAAATATCTTTCTTGGATGAACCTTTCTCGGGATGGCTTTTCCTCTTCTTAAATAATTTTTTCTTTCCTTTCTTGTGGGATTTTGCATTCAAGACATGAAGATATTCGTCTATATTCTTCTGGTTGAATCCTTTCTTTGTTTGTCTCGATTCTTGTTGAAGGTGGTCTGATCTTAACTGGTCAAATTTTAGAAATTTAGACCTTGCACTAATGCCTTGAACAAATATTTCCCAGAAATTTGGTAGGCCATCTAGGGCAATAAGTGATAACTCCTTACTTTCAATTTGGTATCCAAAAGTTGATAATTGATCCCTTAGAGTCGATATCCTCATAAAGTATGCGTTGATAGATTCTCCTTTGTTCATACTTATATTATTGGTTTCTCTCTTAAGGGCCAAAGTTCTGCTGGTGTTATTTATTTCGTATGTACTCTCAAATGCTTTAAACATATGATATGCAGTTTCATATTTTGTCAAAATTTGTACGGTGTTATCTCTAACTCCATCAACTATGATTTTCATGGCTTTTTCATTTCCTTCAATCCATGTTGTTTTCTCAGGATCATTCTCCGGTTCTGGTTTATTTTCTTTCACAAAGGACTCAACTTAATTTTCTTTTAATATCATCATAATTCTAAATTTCCATGATGAAAAATTGTTTCCTCCTTCTAGCATGTCTTCAAATCTAATTACGGTTGCCATAGAGGAATGTAATGTTCTTCAAATTAAATTTGAATTTCTCAAATTCAATTGATGCTAGGATCCTTCCTAACTTGGCTCCGATACCATGTAAATGCAAACTGAATTTATATTCAATCTAAATTGATATCAAATATTTATGTTTTATCTCAGATATATGTATATCTCTTAGTTGATTCTGAAATATAATTTATATTAAATATTTTGGAGTTTATATGATGATCTTTTCACTTATCAATTTTTGTGTATTGAATCATCGATTTATGCTTGCAACCATATATGAATGTGGTGCGGTGACTAGGAAGAGTCACATCTATGATAGACGTGACTCCTCGAGGAGTTAGGCCTATCATAGACATGACTTTTCACAACAGTCCACGTGTCCTATGATATGGCGTGCTCAGTTAATTAACCACTGATAATGCTAGTTGTTTATTTGCAAAACATCACCTGATGTTTCATAAGATAAGTCAACGATGCATGGTGTATGTTTAGACAAATCGATGTCATTCGATCCCATCACTTTAATAATTAATAATGATATCAATATAATAATATTGATATTATTATTATTATTTATTTATATATTCTTTTATTATATATTATATTATAACTGATATAATCAATCTTTTATATATATCATATTAATATTACTAATAATGATATCAATATTATTATATTGATATTATTATTATTATTATTATTATTATTATTATATATAAGTTATAATTGATATTCTATCTGATCAAAGCTACAATAATTAACAATATCAAAGATATTGATCCAAAATGGAATACTTGGAGCTATGCTTCACAAATGACCTCAGTATGTCAAAAAATGTGATACACCAACATTCTGAATTAACTTTCCATTAAAGCCCGTGAAGAGGCAGCCTATCCCAAGTGCAAGTCTAAATCCACAACAAGAGCCTCGACATTAATATTAAGATCTAAACCGTGGGAAGTGCATTCCGAAGCAGGATGCAGATAGGGTTCCATCATGACATGACCAACATCAAACTCAAGGGTCCAACAGAAAGAAAACTGTGGACTGAACATTGCTAACACAACTTGAGCTCAGATATCTTCTATGAAGCAATCAAAAACACCCCATTCCACAGATCATAATTTCTAAAAGCTCTCCACAATTTGTTAGCACCCAGGATTTATGGTCTGACAAATTTACTTACAAGCACTTCCAAAGGAAACAAGGACTGTAATAGGTCAAAATAATTGGAAAGGAAGATAGATAAAACTTGCGAAGGAAAGATCATATGTTTCCCTTGCGGAATTAAAATTTCCTCATCCATGATTCTTTTGATAGCCCTTTGAACTTGAGGTTGATCACAAACAAACACAACCACCAAAATATCATCATTGATATGCCCTAAAAAAGGTTGTTCCCACTCTTCCAGTTCAAGCAATATTCTATAATTCCAAGGATAAAATTCCATGGGTGACCCCACAATAGTGGGTTACACTTTTTAGACATGCTGATTTTTGCTGAAATAACACATTTTTAATAAAAATATGATGATTTAAGCCTTGAGAGGTTCCATTTGATGGAATTAATTACAAATGGTTATCTCAAAGCCTCTTAGATAAGAAAAACATTGATATAACATCTATACTCATCATTCATACCTACAATGGAGTCTCCTTCACACCTATTAAAATGCTGATAAAAAATCACTTCAAATTTATCTTTTGACAAATCAAATGAATCCATTTGATAAACCTATCTATTTAGTAAGGTACTACTGAGAAAAATCTTTCCAATGATTATAATGTAAATATATATTAAGTTTATTATGACTTTGTATTTTTAGTTTTACTAAACATAGATATTTCACTGTATGTCTACCTCTATGTTTGACGCTTATGGAAAAATAGTAAATGAGAGAAAAAAAATATTAAAAAAATATCTATGCCTTAGGTATTTAATTTATCTTTCTATCAAAAAACATAAAAATTAAATTGGACAAATACACGACAAGTTATAAGCTTAGTCAAGGTATGTCAAAATTACGATTCAGTCAACTTCAGACGTTAATAAAATATGCAATAATAGTGATAAAGTCATCAAACAAATTTCATGCCCTCCATATGGATGTTACAAAAGTAAATTCAAAAGAAGCACATTGATATCTATTTTAGAAAAAAAGTTATGCTCTATGAAAACCAAGTAACTCTTTGAAAATGAAATTTTCTACAACATACCAATTTTTGTGGGTGAAAGAAAAAATCATTCAAATAAATTCAAAAATAAAAATAAAAAATATATTTAGAATCTAGACAGAAAATCCTAAAAGACTCTCATTTACTTCATCTTTCGATTTCAAACAATTTAACAATAATATGCATCTGAATCTAAAAGTTTTTTTCAAAATGTATGAGTTCAGTGTCCGTTCAAGCAAAAAAGTGTAACCCACTATTGTGGGTTCACCCCCATGTGGAGAGAGTTGCAAGCCGAGCAACCCACCATCACATCACCGAAGTTCAACAGTTGGGAAGATCGTGATGCCATAGAAAATGAAACAACCAGAGCTCGAGAAGACTAGATAAAACTAAGAGAGAATAAAGAAGAGTAAACACAAACAAGCAAAGTAAGAAAAGATAGTGATACAATAGAAATGAATGTAAGCCTGCGATCAAATCAAGATAGATAACACATGCCAACGTACAAACCTGATGCCACATAACTAACAATATCTCATAGAATCCCAAAACATGCTCTCAAAATGATTGCAGCACTTAAGCACGTACAACAAGATTTAAAAGACAACCATAAGCTTGAAATGAAAAGGACAATAAACAAAAGGCCTTAATGCAACCTGACTCTCAACAGCAGGAGAAAAGAAAAATAATAGAAAGGACATGCGAAACATACACAAACAACATGACCCATAATTAAGAGAGAGGAGAAAGTATTGATTCAATCCTTTCCCATGCATCTGCACACACATGTCAATAAAGCATGCACTACATGTTTCATATCAAATTAAGTTGGTATACAAAGTGTAGGAAGTACACCTATGTGTGCAACTATATGGGGAAAGAAGGAATTAAAAAGGAGCAGATTCTTTCTGAATTATATCAATGAGGAGAGGATACCTTTCAAAATCAACTGAGTCCACTGAAGAATCAATTTCTAAATTGGAACAACCCAAATTGGCCAAGAGATCTGCCAGAGAATTACCCTCTCTATACACATGAGAAATTGTTACTTTGTCAAAAGAATCAAGCAAAGTCCAAATATGTTCAAGAATATATTTAATACTCTAATTAACTATGGATCTAGATTTGCAAGCATTAAGGATGAGTAGAATCACCTTCAACATGGATATTAGAAATTTTCAACTTTTTTTCCAAGACCAAACCTTCGAACAAAGCTCGAGCTTCAGCCATATTATTGGAACCTAGCATAATAGATAATGATTTAAGAGCAATGATATGTCTGAGATTATTATACAAGTAAATTCCTATCCCTAAATCACCTGGATTACCCCTAGAGGATCCATCAAAGTTCAACTTATAGAAATCCAAATCAAGGGATGCCATTTAATATTTTTCCTATCAATAGGAGTACTTCTAATTCTAGGAAAAACTGGGGAAGAGAGGATTGAGGTCATTTTTCAGTTAGAGATCGCAAAATTATCCCAAGAACTTAATTGAGCATTAGGATTAAAATGTGACTGTACTTAAGAATTCACTTGCTCCTAAATGGCTTTTTCAATAATAGAGAGGACATGAGACTCATCTGAAGTAATTTTCTTGAATATGTACTTATTATGTTCCCACCAAATTGACCAAATAACAACAGAAGGGATGATCAACCAAATACAAGCAAAAATAGAAGATGAGAACAAGATTGGCCAAGATTGGAATAAGTCCCAGAGTGAAGCAGACAAAGGAAATGCAATTGACAATTTGTTCATCACAAAGGACCAACAATGCGATGCAAAAGTACAATGAATAAAAAGATGGTCAACATTTTCAGCAAAATTACCACATAAGACAGGAAAAAGGAGGGGCAATCTGTAAACAAGATAATCTATCACTGGTAAGAATTCTATACTGAAGGGAAAGCCAAGAAAAAACATCTACCTTAGGAAGAACTGAGCTATTCCAACAAAAAGAATAAGCCCTTTGAGTCGAGATCTAATTGTCCATGTGTTGAATAGTCATGTAACCTTCTTTAACTAAATAAATACTTGATTTAGAAGGACACCACAATATCTTATATTTGACAGGGGATAAATAAGCAACTCGCAATTCAAGGATTTTAATAAAAGCAAGGACCTGTGAAGAAGAAAGAGGTAAAAGAGAGGGATTCTTCCACTGGACTTTATGAGAAATGATATCTACACAATCAACGTAATCGACCAATTTGAACCCCCCATGAGAAGTGAAAATCTCCATAGAATCGTGAAGGTCTACTATAGAGCTAAGAGGAGGATGCCCATTCCATGAGTCACTCCAAAAAATAACCTCATCACCACAATCAACTTTCCATGATATATAATCTATAACCATTTTCCTTGAAGACATCATGAAATTCCAAACAACTAATCCAATTGGGGGGTTATAAATTGTAAAGATTCTTGACGGGTTTATAGAATCAAGATACTTGGCCTTAAGAATCTAACACCACAAAGATGAAGCCTTGGCATACACATTCTAGACAAGCATACCACCGAATGTTGTATTCCTAACTGGAATATCAAATAAACCAGCACATCATCCTCATTTTTGCTAAGAGATAACTTCTTCATTGAAACTAAAGGAATATTTTTTTCTTCAAACATGTTAGCTTTCCATAGAAAGGATTTAATATTTTTTTCAATTTGAGAAATCACAGATTTGGGAGCTTGGAGAACAAAATATAGTAATTAGAGATAGTTTCCATTACGATTTTAACAAACAAGATTCTACCAGATAATGAGATCCATCTAGCCTTCCAAGAAGAAATTCTACCTTTTAGTCTTGTGATAACATTGTTCCAGTATGAGGATTTAGTTTGGCCCATAAAAAATGGAATTCCTAGGTAAGTAGAAGGAAGGGAATCTAGAGAAAAGCCTAAGAAAGGCACAATTTTATCTTGAATAATCTTTGTAGTATAAAAAATAAAAATTTTTGACTTTAATGGATTAATAACCTGACCTGACTCAACTGAGTAGAGATCTAGAATTTTCCTAATGATTTTAGCCTCTTGAAAAGTTGACTTACCAAAAAGAAAAGTATCATCTGTAAAAGGATTATGAGTAAGAGAAATTTGAGTAGATGGGATATGCACTCCTTTCCAAAGTCTTAATGAATGTTGGGCTTGAATTGATCTACTAAGTGCTTCTGCCATGATAATGAAAAGGAAGGGGGAAAGAGGATCCCCTTGCTGAACCCCTTGAGTAGTAGAAAAAAAACTCGAGGGGGCACCATTAATTAAAACTGAGAAGGAAGCTCCAAAAATACAATTTTTAATCCATTTACAACATTTCTCAGAAAAACCAAATCTACGAAGAACTTTCAATAAAAACCTTATCATATGCCTTCATCATATCAAGTTTGATGATAAAAGATGGAATATTGTAAGATTCAATAGAATGCAAAACTTCATGGGAAATCAAGGCCCCATCTGAAGTTTCCCTACCAGGAACAAAGTCGTCTTGTTGCGGGGAGATGATGCGAGGAATTAATGCCTTAAGTCTTAAATAGATTGTTTTAGTGAAATTTTATAAATTGAATTGCATAGGGAAATAGGTCTGAAGTCAGCAAAACTTTTGCGATCATTAACTTTAGGTATAAGGGTAATATGAGTAGTGTTAAATTGTTTAAGAACAAAACCCTCCCTTCTAGACCCTTCCAAAGCTAAAAGTAAATCAAAACCAATAACATCCCAACATTTCTTAAAGAATAAGAGAGTAAAACCATCATGACCCGAAGATTTGTCTGACACCATGGAGAAAACTACAGTGTGCAGTTCTTTCAAAGAGAATGGTTGTAACAAGTAGTCATTGTCTGATTGAGAAATAAGGTTTGGAATAGAGTCTAGAAGGAAGTCTATGCTATCAGGACTTACTATCAGAGAGTTTACTAGAGCTAACAAATGTTTAAAAAATAAAAACCCATCCTCTTGAATCTTCTTTGCATTATTTATAGAAGCACCTAAACTAAAAGACTTAATATTAAAAATTGAAGAGGCAACTCTTTTTATTTTGGCTAAAGAGTGGAAATACTTCATATTTTTATCCCCATCTTTTAACCAAAGTTCTTGAGACTTTTGCCTCCAATAAATTTCCTCCCTAGAGCAAAGGAGTTCCTAGTAAGATTAAAGTGAGCTTTGTTTATCAAGGATAGAAGAGTCTAAACCAAACTTCATAATTTGGTCATTAATAGATGCAAGTTTCTCTTCAACCATAGCTTTCTCATGAAAAACATTCTTAAAGAAAATAAACAATTATTATTAAAGTAACACTAAAATAATAATTAAATGCCATAACTCCATTAATAACCATTATTTAATGATTCTGACTTCATCACTAGCTAACCCACTACTCTCATTGTCAATCTAGATGCCTTACTAAAAAATGTAAAGGTCCCTCTTTAACATCCATTGACTTACTATAAATAGTAAGTCCCTCCAAATAGAACCAGAAACCTCTGAATATCAATGTCTCGGAACAAATGAAAGATCTAGTAAGGTAAACACTCACAACAACCACCTGAAGAGCTCCCAAACTAGACCCTCTAATTGACCATACTAGTCTATGGGGACCATTGATAGGCTAATCTAAATCACCAACCATAGTGAACTAAAAAGGGGACATTACAGTCCACCCTTCCTAAAATTGCTTGTCCCGAAGCAATCTCATTAAAAAAAACACACCTGACCACCGGGATCCCAAGGGTAAAACTATGTAATGTCCCCGTGATCACTAACTAGCTCCTATAATATCATCACCAACACAACTGACAGAACCTGCCAAATTGAATTGAATCCAACTATAGATGTCATGACTAATATGAGTGAATACCTCATAGGGAAGAAACTTAGAAGGCTGACCAAGCTTTCTTCTGAAAACTATGCAAAGTGAGTTGTCATACACACTAACACATGTGCCATTGAATTGTGCATCTAAAAGAGATCATGCCCATGAGCATCAAATGAAAAATAGTAGGCACTCCTCACTGTGTAAACTCCTGAAAACTCCCCAGTGAGCTCTGTCTAAAATCCTAATCCACTAGAAGGATCCCAAACTCTTAACAAAAGTCTACCAAGAAGAGCATCCTCAGACTTCTGTTACTCAACTCTAAACTCAACTCCACTATGTCCCAAGTGGTGAAGTCAAACAATGGGACCCACCTAAAATGCAGTGCTAACTCTGTCATCACTTGGTTCCCAAAGCAAACTGAACTCACATCCATCTGCAATGTGGAGATAAAGATCACAGAAGGTGTTTGCAACACCACAACAATCTACATCCTTTGCTAACTACCATGGATGTACTGACCTTACAAGAAATCCCACTTGCAGCTACCAATTCCATCTATTGTAAATGGAAAATACCCATCCCACAAAGGATGGTACAACCTTAGAGTCAATACATACCAATGCATCATCAAATCCTTTGTGTGCGGATTAGAAAAGTAGTAGTGATGAGTACTCTTCCCTATGTAGTCACGATAAAAATCTCTCACCTTGATCAGATGTTGACTGTCATAGTTTTGAATATAACCTATGTCATCTGACGCATCATCAACAACACCTACAACAGATGTAACCACAGGAGAACCTGATGTAACATGTGGCTCTCTTTTTCTCTCAACAAATGCACTCAGGCCCAACTATATCAATTACACTTGTAGTTGTGATAAGTGTGGCCACATCCTCAAGCTTCTCGCAACCATAACCTGTGGATATAAGGTCCTCACCAACTGCCACTATAGAAGACTGAATTGATGCACTCATCCCAACTATAATCAAATGTACCTCTAATTGTGATAAGTGTGGCCACATCCTCAACATGCTCACAACAATAACCCATGGATATAAGGTCATCACAAACTACCACTATAGAAGACTGAGCTATATCTATAGCTGGTGAAGATTGCGACAAACTCAACTCCACGGTAAGCTCTTCCAATCATGACTAGGAATCCTGAAAGGAGAACTAGACACTCTTCAATGAATCCATAGTCACCTCCAACTCATGGGTGAGCTCATCTAACTCCTTTCCCCTCAGCACATTATAGCAAGTGCAATCTCACTCAAGAAGATAATCTCTATCAACTATGAACTGTAAGTAGTTATGTTTCATTATTTCAATAGCTTCTCAAAGTGCATGGAACTTTGTTAGGGAAAGGTCATTATCATCGTGCTCATCTAACATAGGACTACCCCAACCTGTCATAGGGGTAAATATGCAAGAAGCTAAACAGAAATATTAATAGCACCGAACTAATAAAAGATCCAACTAATAATCAACATAAAGCCCTACAAAAAGGAAGCATCGATGATCAAGAATGAAATCAACTAATTCAAAGCGAACCATCCAATACTCTATACTTATGTTGCTTCTCTTCTCTTTGTTGAGGTATGGCACTCAATTGTGATTCTGGCAGCACCTTGACTCAAAGCTCTGAGAAAAATATGATAAAATGATTGATTGCAAAAGACTAAGTGAGAAAACTTGCATAAGTTTCATTCGAAATTGTGAGATGAAATTGTGAGAAATGAAGGTTTCTTATATAAATTTTCAAGAAATCCATAGACGGTTGACATCGATTATGGGAAAGCAGATTGGATGGATGAGATAATTCAATACTAGAGAAGATTTGTGGTAACCTTCCAGAAAATCAGATTTAATTCCAATTTAACTCAAAAAGTGGAGAGATAAAAGAGGAAATAAAGATGAGAGGATTTCGTTGATTTTTTGAAAGATAAGAGTTTCCCAATTTCAAATTTAAGAAAATAATTATTTTTTGATTTAAAATGATTTGATTTTCAAAAAATTATTTTTCTCAATTTATGAGGATTTTGAATTTTTAGAAATTATAATTGCCTCCCATTTTTTATTTTTCTATTTTTTGGAAGATTTAATTGAATTAAAAATTCAATTAAAGAGAAAGATGAAATTAGAATTTTTTTGAAATTAAATTAGTTTGATCTATTAATTTAATCTGGAGGAATAATTAGATAATTTGGATAATTAAATCCAAATTACGGGAAATAGGAAATTAAATTCAATTAACTAATAAAGATCAATTAATTAAAGGTAATTAATTAAAAACTTAATTATTTAATTAATATTAGAGAGATGATTAACTGATTAAAAGATTGTGTTTTTAGAGGAAAATAAGATGATTAATTAATGATTAAATAACCATTAACTAATAGAAGAATAATTAGTGACTTAATCTTAGCTCTTAATTATGTTCATTTTTAGGTGTCTAAATTTGCCCCTCTTTGATACAATGTGATTATGAGCATTGTGTCAAAGAATTTTAGATCGGGTCTTGCCCTAGCTTGCCCCAGTGACAATAGGTGGATTTATGCCCCCTTAAGAGATTGTTTGTGCAACAAATGATCTCTCGAAATAAGAAGATAAATTTTAGATGATAGGTTAATCGACATTGGATTGTTAACAAGAATCATGTCTGGTTTCAAGAAGGATCCATCATATATAGGACTAGTGACAATGTCTGGTTTTAGGGAAGACATGCCCTATATAAGACAAGCAACAACGTTTGGTTTCAGGAAAGATACATCCTATATAAGGCATGTGATCATTGAATGACTGACTGATTGATAGAAAAAATTTTAGTGAGAAGCATGAATTAGCTAGAAGAATGAATTAGGAGAATTGATGAACTTATGTTGTCAACTTGAATGATTTATTGAGTCACTGCTGGATATTTTTCACCAATTTCATCATCGCGCCTTATTGAAAAGAAAGAGATCTGAATGCACCCAGATATTGAACATCTAGACATCGTTATGATCTTTAATTGACAAGCAGAAAGAAAAAAAAGAAATGTTTTGACATTGTCCCAGGGTTGTCTCAGATCTTGGATGTGTGTGGTTGCCAAATGCATGACAATACTTGTCGCATTCATCCATCATCCTTGCCCCAAAATTTTATCGAAACATTCCACAAATGGAAAACAAAGAAAACAAGATTATGCAGCATCATAGCCACTCTCACCACTCGGTGGTATCCTCGAGAAGCACAGAAACATGATCGTGAAAGATAAATCAATATTGGACTTACTCGACTGACTTTGTCAATAACCTTACTGATCATTGATTGGATTCATTTTGATGTTTGATTGGATGTGGATGTGTCTTGTTTCAGAAATGGACTACTTGTATAAGACTGATCTGTCTAGTTTTGAGTGGATCCTCTACTATATAAGACCATCGATTGGTTGATTGATTGACTGATTGATAGATGATAGATTGGATTGTTGATAAAGATAGGTCTCATGATTCCATTGCTGATTTATGAAGCTCATCATTTTTATTGAAATTTGATGTTTGATCGTCACATTTATTCTTCTTGTGACATTTTTTTTTGGTTGATTGATTTCTTCAGTACATTTTTTTATGTTTTTGGTCCATCAAAGGTTTCATATGTTTGAAGTTGAGGTATGTGTGGTGTGTCACATAGGCAGAGGCTCTTATCATAGACACCCCAAACATTGTTTCCTTAGATGGATTTTTTATATTTTTTAGTTTTGGGGATTATTTCAAGATCATATATGATGTTTTTTTATCATTTTTCAGGTCATTTTGAAATTTTTAGGGATTTTTTTGGGACATTTTTTTGAATGTTTTTGAATTCTTTTCAAGACAATAGTTGAATGTTTTTGGAATTATTTCTTTCAAGATATTTGAATGTGAATGTTTTAGAATTTTTTAAGACATCAAGACTATCCCCAGTGTCTAGCAAGGAAAGGAAATTATGGATTGATGGATGAACTGGTAGAAGGATGAAGGCCAAAGGTCTTGGTATGTCTTGAAGCTATTTGGATGCCAAGGAATATCCACAAGATAAGATTAAAAAAATTTACCAGGTTTAGGGATTGGATATGACAAGATAGGGTAATGAAATGGTGCACTGAATGGTATGTGGTTTATAGGAGTGGACACGTCAAGAGGATATTGAAAACATGTTTTTCATTTTCTGTCTTTATTTTCTATCAAGACCAAGAGAGAGATTTGGATAGGATAATGATAGAACAAGAAAGATCAAGAATGGACAAGATGAGGGATATGGACTAAAGGTTGCAATGAGATAGGAATATGGACCAAAGTGATGTGGATAGGATAAGGGATATAGACCAAATGGATGTGGATAGGATAAGGAAGATGGCCCAAAGGGATGTAGACAACATGAAGAAAATAGGACATGTGATGCTTCTAGGAAGATCACTAGCCTTGTCAAGATCAAAGTTGAGAAAAAGGAAATATGGATACTGATAAGGGATATGAGGGACATAGGATAATGGAGGAAATAAAAGGGATATGATATGATGGGATATCATGGATGGAACCTGCCCCCAAGTATGGAATGCAAGAAGTTCATAACTTACACATGATGATTGTTTGTTAGGTTTTCATCACGATACTTACCCAAAGCACCTATTTGCTAGGTTTTCACTATTAAACAAAATTATTTCTCTTTATTTTATTTTTTTGTATTACCAAGATGCCTATTTGCCACGTTTTCATCAAGGCAACAATTTTTTTTCATTTTTTTAACTATTTGACTTTTTTGGGAAGGTGATGGACTCATGATAGGAAATAGAGGAAGGACTCAAGAATATTTCTCTTTGTATGGTTCTCTTGAAGGACATAATAATGGATCATATCTTTTGATGGTAGTCTCAGAGATGTTGGTAGGGTAATGACAAAGGGAGATAAAATGGATGTTTGGATGAAGTGGGATATGGCTTTATGTAAAGGATTGGATAAGTAGCATGGAAGGATGGAAAATATGTGTTGGATAATGGATGGATTGTGAGAAGACTTGTTTAGGATTATGTGGAAAGGATGACAAGGTCAACATTGACACACACCTTGAAGGGTGGTGGAGTAATTGAGAAAAAATAGATTTTGGATTTAATGGAGGAATGGTTATGTGTTTTGGATTTGATGGGGAAGCGAATATGGATTTGGATTTTGGGAGATAAGGACCCAAAATAGATTTTGAAGTGGATGAAAGTTGTTTGGATGGTGGATATGAGGAAGCCTTTGGAAGCTCGAATGCCAGTTTTGATCTTTCTTTAGTATGAAAGTATTTTATGAGAGACTTGGGAATCCACATAGTTCTTGACTTTTCTTTGCTTTGCAATTCTTTAGAATACATTGCTTCACCGAAGGATTTAGGAACCCACATATTCTTTTACTTTTATTTTTGTTTGATGGGCCTTTTTGGCCTTTTAGATATTTCTCTTTTCTTTGTATCTACATGTTGATTATATTGGACATGTTGATTCTTTGATGGATGTGAATTTTTGGACTCGCAAATGTTATGCTTGGCTTCCAAGTTTCTTCCTAAGGATTGGGGTTTATAGATGGACATGAATGATATGGAGGCTTTTTGGATGGGTGGAAGGTTCTCCAAGATGTTTGTCTTTGTTGACCTTGATTTAGGAAAGGATAACTGGATTGTGAACTAGTGGATGGAAGAATATATGGACCTAAGATGGATGGAAGGGATGAAGGGGAGGTATATTCTTGGATTTTGATTCGAAAGGGATATTGATGCCTTGAGAGTCATATTTGAAAGTAAAGAGAAGACCTTTAGAATTATCTTTGACATGGAAGGGTTATGATATACTTTGGTTATGAATGCTTAACCCTTTGACTTGATAATGCTTTTGACTAGTAGGATAATTGGTACAAGATGCGAGTCCATTTTGAGGTGGATATGATATGGAAGAAACAATAGGATTATGAAGTGGACCAGACTAGATGGAAATAGAGGAACTCATTTGACATGTTTGGGGTTCATGAACAACTTGTGTAAATGTGTTGGGATCATGAGGGGGATCGTGAGGATGATAGGATCCTCCAATGGAATAGGGAATGATAGGATCATTTGGTAGGATAGGATCTTGTGGAGGATATGGAGGGTTAGGACATGGAGATAAAGGAATGGTAGGCTCAAGAGGAGGATCTGGAGGGATGATGGGATCTTGTGGTGGAAATTATGGTGAAGGGACACTTTGGTCTTGACTTGGAAGGGGATTATTTGAATTATTTTAAGTGTGGATCACTCTTGACTATGAATAACATCATCGATAATAATGGAAGGGGTGACACAATCTTGCCTAGGAATAGGAAGTAAAAGGTCCATGAGACTCGGAGGGAAACTTTGATCTTGGAATAGATAGGAATCCTCATTCATAGGATGGACATGGATGGTAGGATCATCATTAAATTATAAGAAGATAGGATCTTGGAGTAGGTTTCTTTGGGAATGGAGCATATGGTCGTATTGGATCTATGATCGGGTTCACCAAACTGTTGTAGGGGTAAATTTGCAAGAAGCTAAACATAAAGACTAATAGCATTGAACTAATAAAGAACCAACTAACAATCAACATAAAGCCCTAAAAACAACAGAAAGGAAGCATTGATGATTAAGAATGAAATTAACTAATTCAAAGAAAACCATCCAATACTCTATGGTTGTGGCAATCATGATGTCATTAACCTTAAGTTTCCCAACCAAATGATGAGGACTCTAGAACTGACTCCCATGCAAGCTCTCTAAATCAAAGTCTAGACTGTGATATGACATTGTATCCACAAAGGTCACCTCATGATCAATAACTTGTGTGCTATCATCAATACACACATCAAAATCTAGGTATTTTTGGTAAGAACCTCAACAGATGGCTCAACTAATAAGGTAGAAGTCGTTGATATGACAGTATCTTCACACACTTCTTCCAAGGTAGTTGCATGTCCATCCTAAACTTGATCTTGGGACCTATTGTCAACTAGCAAATTTTCTAATTTATTTTCTACGGTCTGATTTGCAAAATCAGACTTGTTGTGGTCGGCATCTGCATCACATAACTCATCTCTAACACTCATATCTTGAGTGTCTACACTAGAGAACTCCATACAACCATCTTTCACACATGTAATGGTTTCTATCTCAAGGGTAGGCTCAATACTAAGTCTATTTTCATTAAAATTAGAGTTGTTATCCATGTTGATAACAACTTCTTGGACACTACTAATAACCACTTCCTCTTCAATTTGCACCTTCTTACCACTAGACATCATTTGTCTATCGGTCACTACGTGAACCAACTGCTCTTGCAAATAGGTCATGAGCTATCATGTGATATTGTTTATTGGCTAAACCAATCATACCACAAAGCCTTGGATGAAAAACCATAAAATGATAAAAAGATAAATCTTTCTTAACATATTGAAGAAGAGAGTTATATTCCTTAAACAAGCTTAAGCACTTCCTCCCTTTTGTTACTCATTATATCTTGTAGTGTAACCTTCATCTAATTTCTCAGATTAATTGCTCTCCTGATTATTTCCATGACTGAAACAAGTGCAAGAGTGTTGATCACTGACATGTCACCTGTAGGATCAATATTAATTTTATTTTTCCCAACCTCCAACAAGATGGGAGGAAATTGCTCCGATGCCACTCTAATAACCCATTGGGTTATCCAATTCAACAACTCTGTAAATTCTATTTTTTTCTTGTCTTGTAGAAATGTGACCTCAAAGAACATCGTCAAACACTTTGTATGCAAACTAATAAAGCTAGTTTTGCCAATAATATGATTTTTCAATGAGATGGACCTACAAACAACGATGTAGTATCATTCAAATTGCTTAATATTCAACATGGCATTTTCTCAAATACTTGGCAAACATACTACTATACATGGTAAATTTGAAGCTCCTTATTTGCTGATAAAGACTAATTTTTTTTCAATGTAATTGTTCAGACACACTTGTCTTATAGGTTGTGGAAAATATCCAGACTTGTATTCAACAATTACAATTATTGAAACTAAGAGATGAATTATTAATACTAGAAGAACTTGATATGAATCATCGTCTTGAATTATTAAACCAAATTAACTTGTAGCTTGCCATGACAATGGAAGGATTCTCTCTAGGTGGTTGAGTCTAAGACCGATTTGATGTTGCAAACCCCACACTTGCCACTTCAAATGCTAGATGTCACCCTCAATAATTCACATGGCTCCTCTATAAGATTGTGGCTGCCTTCATTAATTCAAGACGCAAGTCCTTTGGGTTGCGATATGAGTTATTAGTTGTCCCTATATTCTTTGTAAGAAATCTGGACTAAAACTATGATAGAAGAACTCCAAATTTCATCACCATTAATCTCAATCACGGCCTCTGAGTGAAGCCATAACTAGTGCAGTAAGAATCGATGGATCTTTCACCATCTATAATTGTAATAAACTCTGAACAATTCACGATTCTCCAAGCATAAACCCTTGTCTCCAATTTTCTCTTCACCAATTTCAAGAAACACAAATGCATAAGTGGTTTGATTTTCAGCTTGACTTTTTATATTTCTTCTCAAAAAGTTGACCAAGAAGTTGAAGTAGAATCTTTGACTTCCATTCAAAATAGTTGAATGGAATGAGAATGACAAAAGCTGAAAGTTCCATTCTTTCAATCTTTGATCTTCTATACCTGAAAAAAAAATCACTCTCCTTCCTAGCTCCTAAGCTCTGATACCATGTAGAATTTTGCAATCAATCTTGCAACATAAATAATAAATCTAACTAGAAAGAAAACAAAAGCTTGCAAAAAAAGAGTAGATAAATAATGAAATTCAATCTCTTATTTCGTGATAATTTATAATGTGCATAATAATGCTTGATTTATATAACAATAAACCACCATTTAAAACAAAAAATTAAAGTGAAAGATTTGCAGCCAAGAACAACTATCTAAGTTAGACGTATTGCATGAAATCTGGTCTGATTAATTAAATTTTGCCTTTAGAACATCCCTATCAAATATTTAACTATAACACGAGTGAAAATTATATTCCAATTAAATATACTATTAATTAAATCAACATTATATCTATCTATTTACACATTTAATAATTTCACTAATTTTCACCTAGGAATAATACCATAGTCATAATTAGAACAATTAATTAAATTGTCTTGATTAAATCAATCCTTGAAAAAATTGCACCTACTAAAATAAAGTTGTCCAATAGATTAAATAAATAATCTAACTTACCCATATTCCATTATTTAAGTTCCTTTCTATAGTTTTCTAATTAATCAAAACCCATTAAAAGACAATAACAAAAAAGAAAATTCATTTCCCATAAACAAACCATTTCAAATTTTGAAATCCCAATCCACTAAAATAATAATAAAAAAATTAAAACAACCCTAATAGGGTTTCTCCAACAAAAGAGGGAAAGAGAGGAAAATGAGACATTTTTCTTGTCTTATTTTTCCCTCTTCCTCCTCTCCTCCTCAATCCTAACCCTAATCTATAATTAGGATTTGAGGAGGATTTTGTCATTCTCATGTCATTCCTCTATTATTCCCCCTCTCTCTTCCAATCTAATTCTTTCTCTTTGCAGGATTCATGGAGGAATTTCGAATGGTAAGGCTCATGCATTGTTTTGCAGAAAGGTATATTTTTCTTTTTCTTTGAATCCCATTTATTTTTTTAATTTACCTCTATTTCTTTTAATGAAGCTATGCATTAATATAATAAATAAATAAAATTAAATTAATTAAAAATTATTAGGGAGGGTTGTCACACACCCCAGCCACCGGCCGCAACTCGTAGGTCACAGTTGTGGTTGCACACGATGATTGTGCCACCCGTGGCGACCGCCACGGTGGGGCTATGACCTCCCACCATGGGGCAGTCCCTGGCTGCGGTAGACTCCAGTTGTGGCGGCCTCCACAAGCTGCAGTTGAGTTGCACCTACGAGGGCACCATAGCGCGGTTCTACCACCGTCATGCCCTCCCTCTCATAAGGGCAGGGTTTCGACATGGGCCAACCCCTTACAAAAAAATTTAAAAGTTTATTTTTTAAATTAATTTATTTAATATATATTTTATGTTATATTAATTAATGATATATATATATATATTGTTTATATTTTATTAAAAAAAGAGAATATATATAACCCACATGTGTAATTCTTCTTATATTCTCTTGATATGTGTGTGTGTGTGTGTGTACTTTTTTTTACATTATGAGTATATATTGTTTATGTTATGACAACATTATAATTTATTTTTTCATCTATTAAAAGAAAATAGAATTAACTATTTGCAATATCACATGAACATAAAAATGGGAAAGCAATAAAATAACTAGCACTAACTAATCATGTAGAAGAAACACATAGGTATATTGTTTTTTAAGGAAAAATGACTAATAAAATTCTATTTGAATTTCTTCAAGTGTTTTTTTTAAAACCAGAACTAAGTAACAAATCATATTTAAAACTATTCAAAAGAACATATAATTCTTCTTTTGGCATAAACTTAAATGACCTGAAAGCAAGTTGGTTTTTTTTTTTTAAAATTCACAAAAATATAACATCAAGCTAAATTCCCCTTTTTTTGAAACATTTAGAAGAACATTAAACAAACATAAAACCCCATTTAAAATAAAACATAATAGCCCCCTTTTTTTAAAGCACAAAGATTCCATAAATCTTTTTCCTCATACAATAAGATCAATTTCAAAATCAGATTTTACAACAAATATATTTCAATGTATCATTTTTCTTTTCTTAAAAATTTACAATGCAACTTACAACATTAAATAGTCTCTTTTTTTCTTAAAGAAATTTACATAATGGAACTATACACAAAGTTCTTTTTAATAAACAATGTCATAAACCTTCAAAGAAATCTTGTAACACCCACATAAAATTCTGCTTCAAGAATGTCTTCAACTTTATCCAAGCAACTTGCAATTTACAAAAGGGTTGACCATGGGAGCTCAGCTCCCAACCTAGGCCTTTACAAGGCCACCACCGAGCTTGGAGAGCCAAGAATGGATGGGTAACATGCAAACATTTTCAACACACACAAAAAAACAATGAAACTACAATAATCTTCCCAAACCCTTGGCTTACATAATGGATCACCTTGGACCCATGAAGAGGGGTGAAGGTGGAAAGCGAACCCAAATAAGAGAAGCCATACCCAAATAACATAGATCAACAATGTCTTCACAACGCTACAAAATACATTTCCATTTTCTCATTTCACAAATGCACTTCTCCCCTTATGGCCCCCAAATGTGTAGAACAAGAAAAATGGAAACATGGAACCCATACTCCATGCCATATCTATCTCCTTCACAAGGAGATACTCTACACTATATGATGCAGGGGCATGGTAGATACAAGAAGAATCAAGCAAATTTGAATCCACTTGAATCAACAAACAAGACCTTCTCAGAGTT
The DNA here is from genome assembly GCA_027943335.1 of Chamaecyparis obtusa. NCBI lineage: Eukaryota > Viridiplantae > Streptophyta > Pinopsida > Cupressales > Cupressaceae > Chamaecyparis > Chamaecyparis obtusa. The sequence goes on along the minus strand of BSBK01002271.1, from coordinate 191,085 downwards.
ACACATGGAAGCAATATATAATTCACATGAAATCAGTGAAAACATAATGGATATGAGACAAGCAACTGGTAGCAACAACAGAGTAATTATATTATATCTTTCAACATGCCCGACTGTGAGGCCTTCTGGGTTTCAGCCTTATACAAAAAAATTATGAATTCAAAGTCTCAACTCACATATTATATTCTCTTCTTATACTACTCTTCTACTATCATCATCTTCCATCAACTAAACAACCTAAGCTTCTTATAAAGCCAGCTAAGCCACAAGTCAGCTAGTCAAGCATTTAATTACATTATAGGTCTAGCCTGGAAGAGTAAACCAAAAATAAAGCAAGAATGAACAACACTTAATGAAAAGTTACATTTAGGTCCACACATGATCCAAGAACATGTCCCTAACTTATCAAGACTCCATTTCATCACAGGGAACTGCGCAAGATGAAAAACTCCACGTTTCGAGTGAAACTGGCTGAAAATTGATACCCGAGAAAAATGGTCATAACTTTCAACTCATAATGAGTTAGGACTTACAGTCTTAGGTGAAGATGGTACTTTAGGTCCTCTTGAAATCCATAAGAGAGAAAAGGCTAATTAATTAATTATCAATGGCTACACAATGCGTAATCAACACGCAAGAAGCAAGAAAATACAGCTCCGACGGCAAGGAAAACAACTATAACTTTGAAATGGTCCATCCAATCCTTATGTGCTCATAGAAGAAGGTTCCCAAATAGGTCCTCAACATCATGTAAGCTTCACACAACATAAAACCAATAAATTCAATGATTATAATGCAAACAACAAAAAATAAGAAATATTTTTTTGGTTGATGCAAGATTGTTCAAAGACCCAATATGCTCCTGCATCAGACACCTGGGGTAAGTAAAGAACTGATGTCCACATCAGAAACTGCTCATATTCTAACCTAAATCATAAAGATCCAACTCAGCTTGTGAAATCCATGAACTGTCTTCAACTGGCTTATCTTTCCACTGAACTAGGTATTCCATGTAGTCTTTTCCTCTTGTACTCTTTCTTACTCTGTTATTCAAGATCTTTTCAATGTCGTCATTCTTCTTTTTAGGATAATCCAGATCATCTCCCATCTCATCAATTGATTCAAAGTACTCAAAGATATTAGCAATGTTGAATATAGGTGATATATCCATGTCCTCTGGTAATTCCACTTAATAAGCATTTCCACTATCAAACTTTTTCAGAATCTTACAAGGTCCAAACTTCTTCATTTTCAGCTTGTTGTAGGTACCAAATGGAAATCTATTTTTCTTCAAATGAATCATAACCTCATCTCCAACTTCAAAAGATTTATGTCTCCTTCTCTGATCTTCTCTCTATTTATATTTCAGATTACTATCCTCCAATTTTTTTTTAACTTCATCATGAAAAGTTGTCATGTATACTGCAAAATCCTTAGCTTCAACACTTCTTCTTGTCTCAGTAGGTAAATCTCTCAACTTTGTGGTTCCGTTAGGATGAAATCCAATAACAATCTCAAATGGTGTCCTCTTAGTGCTTCTATTCACAAAATTATTATATGGAAAATCTGCTTGTGCCAAAACTAAATCCCAATTAGCAGGCTTATCTCCAACTAAACATCTCAACAAGTTTCCCAAAAAAAAATTCACAGCTTCAGTCTGTCCATCTGTCTAAGGGTGAAATGTAGAACTAAACTTCAATTTAGTATTCATCTTTTTCCAAAGTGTTCTCCAAAAGTAACCAGTAAACTTAGTATCTCTATCTGAAACAATAGATTTAGGAAAACCATGCAATCTTACCACTTCCTTGAAGAATAATTCAGCTACATGTAATGCATCAGACATCTTCTTACAAGGTATGAAATGAGCCATCTTAGAAAATCTGTCAACCACTACCAAAATAGAATCATTACCTCTCTAAGTTCTAGGCAATCCAAGAACAAAGTCCATACTCACATCTTCCCAAGGTCTATCAGGTATAGGAAAAGGTGTATACAATCCCAAATTCTAACTAGTTCCTTTTGTTGTTTGGAAAATTCTGCAACCTCTAACCATTCTCTGTACATCTCTATAAATCTGTGGCCAAAAGTATGTTTCTGAAATTAAATTCATAGTCTTATCAATCCCAAAATGTCCAACAAGTCCACCACTATTTTTTTCATTCATTATGTTCTCTCTCATAGATCCTCTAGGTATGCACAATTGAACTCTTTTAAACAACATATCTTCTTGAATGAAATAATCAGTCCACTTATCACTCATTGTTTGTTCTTTACAAGCTTTCGAATATTCTACAAAATCAATGTCAATTTCATACAAACACTTCAAATCATCAAAACCAAGTACCTCAACTCTCATTTCTGTCAGAAAAATTATTCTTTGGTTCAAGGCATCAACAACCTTATTTGACTGTCCACTTTTATGCTTCAATGAAAAGGAAAATTTTTGCAAGAACTCAACCCACTTCATATGTCTCTGATTCAACTTATTCTAACTTCCCAAATACTGCAAAGCTTTATGGTCAGTATACAACACAAAATCTTTAGGCATCAAATAATGTCTCCATTTCTTCAAAGCTTGAACAATAGCATAGAATTCCTAGTCATAAACTAAATATTTTCTCTTAGCATCATTCAACTTTTCACTAAAGAAAGCTACAGGTCTTCCTTCTTGACTCAAAACAAATCCAATTCCACTTCCACTAGCATCACATTCAACTTGAAAAACTTTACTAAAATTAGGAAAATCAAGTGTAGACAACTCTGCAATTCTTTGTTTCAATATTTCAAAACTCTTTTGTGCTCCATTTGTCCATTTGAAATCCTTTTAATCTCCTCTCATAGTTTCAGTCATAGCATTACAAATAGAACTAAAATTTCTGATGAACTTCCTATAAAAACTTGTCAATCCATGAAATGATCTTACCTTTCCAACATTCTTTGGTGTAGGCCAATCAAGTATAGCTCTCACTTTCTCAGGGTCCATCTTCAATCCATCGGTTGAAATTACAAAACCAAGGTGTACACAATCTCTTCTTTCATAAATGAACATTTCTTCAAATTAATCAACAACTTTTCTTCCTTCAATCTCTACAATACTTGTTTGATATGCTCAAGACTTTCTTCCTTACTCTTACTGAATATCAAAATGTCATCAAGATATACAATCACAAACTTACCCAAGAATCTTTTCAGAACTTCATTCATCAACCTCATGAAAGTAATAGGTGCATTAGTCAAACCAAAAGGCATAACCAACCATTCATACAAACCTTCATTAGTATTAAAAGCAGTTTTCCATTCATCCCCTTCTCTAATCCTAATCTGATAATATCCACTCTTCAAATTAATCTTTGTGAAATACTTTGCTCCACTCAAACTATCCATTATGTCATCCATCTTAGGCAAAGGAAATGTGTACATTACTGTTATCTTGTTTATAGCTCTAGAATCAATGCACATTCTCCATTCTCCATTCCTTTTCAGTGCTAACACAGTAGGTACTGCACAAGGACTCAAACTTTCCCTAATCAAACCTCTCTCAAGCAATTCTTGCCCTTGTCTATTCAACTCAGTCTTTTCATTAGGTGTCAACCTATGTGGTGCTTTATTAGGAAAACTAGCTCCAGGTATCAAATCCATACAATGACTTATACTTCTCATAGGTGGTAAATCATCGAGTACATTATCAGAAATGATGTCATGAAATTCAATCAACAAAGCTTTAACCTCAGGTGCATGTTCTAACTCACCTTGTTTCTCATTTTTCCTTGGAATTAAAGCAAAACAAACATTCTATTCTTTCATTTCTCTTGCAAAATTTTTACCATCAACCAAGCATACTCTGACTGTAGTATATTGACCTCCATCATACTTCCCTACCAAAGGCAATAATACTTGTTTCTTTCCATCCATCCAAATAGTATATTGATTCAATCTACCATCAGGCAAATCTTTCCTATCATACTGCCAAGGTCTACCCAAAAGAATATGACAACAATCCATAGGCATAATATCACACAAAACTTCATCATGATAATTCTTAATTTTGAATTTAACAAGGCATTGTTCACTTACAAGTAGTTTATTCTCCTTTTAGATCCAAGCAATATGGTAAGGCTTAGGATGTCTCAATCTCTGCAACTGTAATTTGTTAACCAGCTCTTCGGATACCAAATTATCATAACTTCCACTAACAATGATTACCTTGCAACATTTCTCAGCGATCTTACATCTAGTTTTGAACAAACTTTTCCTCAGAATAGGTTCCTCATTAGCTTCTTCATTCCACAAGATCCTTCTTAGCATCAAGTTCTCACCATGTTCAGGTTCATTAGACATTTCCTCAACTTCTTCAAAAGCCAAATTATTTATGTCATTACCTCCAGTCTTCTTTCCAGAGTTAGTACATTCAAAAGCTCTATGTCCTTCACCACATTTGTAACAAGTACCTTTAAACCAAGATTTCTCTTCTCTTTTCCCACTATTGTTATTCCTAGAGTAACCAATATAGCTACCTCTAGAGTAATTGCCTCTTTTAGAAGGTTCATCTTTCCATCCTTTATCTTTTACTGGATTGTCAGATCTGCTACTTTCTCCATAAGATCTGCCTCTACTTCTCTGAAATCTACCACCTCTTCCTCTTTGTCTTTGTTCATGTCTCTTTGTCAATCCCTCTTCTACCTTCAAAGAAAATTGGTATGCTTCTTCCGCACTATATATTTTCACATAGTTGATCTCATCTTGAATAGATGTCCTCAGGCCATTCAGATATCTAGCCACCTTCTCAACTTCATCATCCACATGTCCAGATCTGATATCCAATTTGTAAAATTCCTCAGTATATTCTTTCACGCTCATGTCCTTTTGTCTTAGATTTTGCATCTTTCTCATCAAAATAACTTGGTAGTCAGCTGGAAGAAACTTCTTCTTCATCTTTCCAAGCATCTTCATCCATGTCTTGATCTTTTCTTTTCCTCTCTGTTGTCTCTTAGTTTGCAAATGATCCCACCAAAGAGATGCATGCCCTTTCAACTTTGTGACTACTATCTTAACCTTCTTATTATCAGGAGTACCTTCATACTCAAAGTATTTATCCATCTCAAAGATCCAATCCAAAAGTCTATCGGTCTCAAGTCTTCCATCATAGAGAGAAAATTCAACTAGAGGTCTAGAGTTAGCCTTAGAAAAAACTCTCAAAAGTATTTCCTCATCTTGTTCAACTTCAGGTTTAGGATTAGGTGCCACCTCTTCTTCATCACTAACATCTTCAAGATGTGTGCCTCTTCTCTGGGTTGTCTCTATAGCTTCAAGCCTAGTTGCAACCTGCCTCAACATATCCATGATAGCATTATCATTTCCTCTACCACAAACCATCTTGACAATTAGGTTCCAGCAAGATTGTAACCTTCTACAAGTTATAGGTTAGATCTTAGATCTTCCACCCTACAACCAATCCAATAAGGTTCTCCACAATCCAATCCACAAGAAAGAACTCACTCTGATACCACTTGATGCAGGGGCAGGGTAGATACAAGCAGAATCAAGCAGATTTAAATCCACTTGTATCAACAAACAAGCCCTGATCATAATTACACATGGAAGCAATATATAATTCACATGAAATCAGTGAAAACATAATGGATATGAGACAAGCAACTGGCAGCAACGATAGAGTAATTATATTATATCTTTCAACATGCCCGGTTGTGAGGCCTTCTGAGTTTTGGCCTTATACAAAGAAATTATGAATTCAAAGTCTCAACTCACATATTATCTTCTCTTCTTCTTCTACTAATCTTCTACTATCACCATATTCCATCAACTAAACAACCTAAGCTTCTTATATAGCCAGCTAAGCCACAAGTCAGCCAGTCAGGCATTTAATTACATTATAGGTCTAGCCTGGAAGAGTAAACCAAAACTAAAGAAAGAATGAAAAATACTTAATGCGAAGTTACATTTAGGTCCACACATGATCCAAGAACATGTCCCTAACTTATCAAAACCCCATTTCATCACACGGAACCACACAAGATGACAAATTCCACGTTTCACGTGAACCTGGCTGAAAATTGATACCCTAGAAAAATGGTCATAACGTTCAACTCATAATGAATTAAGACTTGTGGTCTTAGGTGAAGATAGTGCTTTAGGTCCTCTTGAAGTCCATAAGAGAGAAAAGGCTGATTCATTAAGGATCAACAGCTACATGATGCACAATCAGCATGTGGAAAGAAGAATAATACAGCTTCGACAACAACAAAAATAGCTATAACTTTGAAACAGTCCATCCAATCCTTATGTGCTCATAGGAGAAGGTTCCCAAATAGGTCCTCAACATCATGTAAGCTTCTCACAACATGAAACCAATAAATACAATGATTATAATGCAAACAATAGAAAATAGGAAATATTTTTTTGGTTGATGCAAGATTGCTCAAAGACCCAAGATGCTCTTGCATCACTATATGAGCATTCCCAACCCTTCACCCTCAAGGATTTCTTCCCTCCCAAGGGTGATTATATCCTTGCACACCCAAAAAAAAACATGGAGACAACAAGAAAAATAAACAAACAAGAAGATCCATGAAAAAACATGAAAGCAACATCAAGATTAACATACTACAAGATTTACAACCATACGTGCACATAGCATAAAGAAAAAGAAAAAGAAACACAACATTCCATGATAGGAGCACCAGCCTTGCTCCAAGCAATGGTGAAAATGAAGTTGAGGTTGAGCTTTTCCTTAGTTTTTTCTTCCTTGGTCCAATCTCCCTAACTCATCTAGAAGTCTCCAAGTTTGAAGAGTGGGAAATCAACCCTCAAACTCCTCCAAATTTCCACCAAAAGGGAACTCCTCACCTACTTCCTACCTACCCATCTTAATGAGAGACGACTTTGGAATCCTTCTCTTCCACATTATATCCTCTCATAAATGAGAGGTAGACCAAAAACATGGAGAAAGAGATGGGTTTCACATCCTATCAATTTCACCACTCTCTAAAATGGTACTTTTTGGAAGGTCATAATTGAGTTTTGGACATATTTTTGGTCAAAAATTAACCCCTAACCCATAGTAAACCTATAGGACTAGCTAAATTTAACCCTAACCATCCCCTAGGGCTCCATTTAACCCCTCAAAAACCCTCTAAGAATTAACCTTCAGTTGTGCATGATGGGACTCCTATTTTGACTCTTTAAACAAGTAAATCTACATGGGAACACTACAAGGTAACCCTATGGTAAGAGTCTAATCCAAAATTAACTCATTTGGTCATGTCAACTTACATGTACAAGTGTCAATTGACACAACATAAACACATCACATAAGATTACAAACGGCATACCAAATGGATAACACATTTACAATTTTACAACAATACAAATTCATCCATGCATCATGTTTACTAAATAAAACACTTAACAATGAGGTTACATCTCTACATAGAATCAACCTTGGCTTTACACTAAATTTACATTGATCCATCATTGATTCTCTGCATTTAAAACCATGATCAATTTCCTACACACTCGATCAAAATATCAGTAGCTCAAGAATAAACCACATATATACATAATAATGAAAAATTCATGATAACATTTAAACACACAATCATTAGCACCTTACATTTCACGACTTCATCATAATTCAAAACAACATTGGTAATTCAATTTCCATATATATCCTAATGTATGTATGTATGTATGTATGTATGTATATATACATACATACATACATATGAATCATGGTCCAATAAGTCTAATGTGCCGAAATAATGTATCATCGAGATAATTGAAATGTGAAAATACATACTATGCTATGATGGGTCGGGAGGGACCTCACACATCCATCATCAAGGTAGTGAAAATTGCTCTACACAATAGATTTTTTATATCACAGTTGGGTTTTTTTTCATTACTTCTTAGGGATTGAGACCACTAATCCATGCTTGGGTATCTTCCTCAGACAACCCAAGTATGCACTTGATATGCTCTCCAATTTTTCCTTGGATGAGTGTAAGGCTACACCAAATCCATTTTTGTCAAGGTTCAATCTTGAGGCTAATTTATCTTCACCCTTGGTTAATGACACTTTATATAAAAAACTTGTTGGGAGTCTCATCTACTTGACTCATACAAGACTTGCAACTAAGTAGATCCTCCACTACATTTAGCTACTCATAATTGTGAAATTCAATATGCAGTAGGTGTGGATATTGTGAAATTCCATATCATAACAGAATGTAAATCAAACGCTAGACCAACATAACAAATAAAGCATCTGAATTCATAAACCATCCATTGTGCCCAAACATAGATTGCAAGCATCAATATTACATGTTCTAAGATAATATACTTATCATCATAATTGTAAATCCACTAAACTCAAACAAAAACCAAATAACAAAAGCTATCAAACTCTCTGCAATCTAAAATATCACTAACCATAGTTTAGATCATGCATCAATTAAATGCACATTCAAGAAATTCAAGTAACAACATAAATGAAGACAAAACAGTCATATCAAAATAATTGTGTGTGTGTGTGTGTGTGTGTGTGTGTGTGAAAATAGTACAAAGACCATAAAATTCAACCATAAAACAATATTGAGCATAAATATATATATTCAATTAAATATATATATCATAAAATATTATATATATATATGTGTGTGTGTGTGTGTGTGTGTGTATAACCAATCACAACCCAAAGAACCACAATGTCGATAAAATACCATACCAATAAACAAAAGCTGTAGAAATCAAAAGAGACCTCAAAACCATACAAAAAACCAATTAGAAAAGTAAAAGGAAATAATATATGCCAACCTACAGGCATCCAATCCAAACTCACAAGAGAAGAGGGTAACAGGTGAAAATCAAATAAAACTCTACACTAAGGGCACAAAAACTACCAATTTTTAATGGATCCAAATGCAGAGTAGAAACTAATCCATCCATCCCTATATAGCTTAATGGAACTCATCCCAATTCTGAGGGTCCCAAATCGAATAAAGGGGTAGTCCCTCGATAGTGGAAAGTCCAAGAATGAATATATAATACTCAGTCAAGAAGAGCCTAGGTCACCCTGCATAATTGATAAGACCATAGCTATTGTTGAATATGTATTCAATAGAGATATAATTATACCATATGCATATCTATATAACTTTATCTGGATATAGTCTTATATTCACTATAAAAACTTCTATTATTCAACCAAAGCATAATGTTGATCAGTGCTTTGAGAATCCCTAAAAAAATTCCATAAAGGCTCACCTAAAGGAAACTCTAGAACAATAATGCTTCATCCAACTCAAACTATTTTTAACAAAACTAGAAAGCTTATCTAAATTATCACATAATCCCAATCCCTCAATTCAATCATCATATCCATTCTCCATTAGCCCCTAAATTAGCAAGTTTATTTGTCATCTCATTCCTCTCCCTATATATGTGGTTTATCATGTAATTTTTGAAGAATCTTAAGAGCTCCATCACTCTTAGTACCAATCCATTTAACTACCAATTTGGAGTACTGCCACTTGTAATGGCATTAATCACTATGGCAGAATATCCTTCAATTGCTAAATTATTGAATCAAATATTTTTGCATAGTAACAACCCTTCCTCTAGAGGTGTGAATTCAACATAATTATTAGATTTTAATCTAATAGGTCTAGATAAACTTTAAATAGTCTTACCCTCCCAATCATGAATCCAACATCCAATCCCTGCCACTCCAGGACATCCTCTCAAAGCTCCATCAAAATTAAATTTGACATGTCCCATTTGTGGGGCTTCCCACTTACATTCTTTCCTATTCTAGTCTTTCTTTTCTATATTATCACCAATAAAGGGGCAAATTTTCAGTCCATTCCATTTATTCCTAATTTTATCATCCCAACTTGTAAAGATTTTCCCCTTATTACCATTCATATTTCTACTATTAACTACCTCCACTATTGCTTCCTCTATCTTATTTATGATATGTTCTTTCATGCAGGTACCCTTAAAAATCCTCCTATTTCATTGCTTCCACACTTCCCATATTAATAATGATGGTTCTATCACCCATAAATTGTTGTATAATTCCTTCCCAGATTTCTTAGGACAGGTTTGAAATAAACTCAATATTTTTTCTAGAAGGGTTGTCTTCCATCCTAATATGTTGATTAGCCACTGCCAACATTTGTTAGTGTATTCACAATTTAATAAAATATGGGTTGTTGTTTCCTCATTCTTCTCACATAAGACACAATGAGATGGACCATGATATCCCATTTTGGTAAACCATTCTACTATCAATATTCTCTTTTAGAGGACCACCCATGCAAACATTCCAGCTTTTGGCAAGTAGTTATTGTCCCAACATAGATCCAATAGTAATTCTATTTTAGTAGTCTGTTGTCTCCTAATAAGGCGTGTGTAATTTTCTATCATTTTCTATCGTTGTGTAATCCTATCCTTTACATCTCTTAGAGTAATTTTCCTTCATTCTAATATTTCCTTCAACCTCCTTAGGAATTTATTTGGTATATTCATCTCTTCTAACGATTTCCACTTCTACCCTAAAGCAAGGAAGCCATTCAATATTTCAATTTAATCTTTAACATAGATTCTAACATTTTTTTTGAGAGACTCAATAGTCTGATCATTGTTAATCAAATTGTTAAGGGAAGGGTATCCTCCCCATGAATCATCCCAAAAAAGGGTTGATCCCCCATCTCCAATATCCCACGAAATCTCCTCAAATATAACATCCCTACATTCAAGTATGAAGTTCCAAACTCTAGATCTAGTAGGAGGGGCGTCATGCCTAAAGATACTTAAAGGGTCATTAGTGTGAAAATATTTATATTTGAGAATCTTAACCCATTTTAAATCCATATCTTTGTACATTTTCCAAACCAATTTTTCTCCTAATGCAATATTTTGTTTCTTGATACTTTTAATATTAAAACCCCCTTCCTCTCTAGGTTTACAACTCTGATCCCAGGAAATTAATGTCATTTTTTATTCTCTACTTCTCCTTGCCAGAAAAACATCCTCAATTTTTTTATTAGTTTGGTCCTAATACTAGCTGGAAAACTATAACAGGTCATTTGATAAAATAGTATAGTAGAAAGAACAAACTTAATCATCGTAACTCATCCAGTAGTGGACAACCAATTAGCTCTCCATGATTCCACATGTTTATCAATCTTCAACATCACATTGTCCCACAATTTGGTAGACCTACTACCTCTATCTAAGGGAAGCCCTAGATATTTGGAAGGTTTTTCTCCTCTCCTAAAGTCTATGATTCTACAAATATCATTCTCAATATTTTTGTGTTGAATAAAAAATCTTCGATTTCTCCTTATTGATATCTTGTCCTAAAGACTCTGAGTGGGTATTTAGGATTATTTTTATCTTTCTAGCCTCATTTGCATCTGCTTTCCCATACAACATTGTATCATCAACAAAATGTTGATGAGTAATTTCTTCCATCCTACTTGTAATCTTGACCCCTTTCAGCTCACCTCTACTTCTTGCTCTAGTTAGTGACCTACCTAAAGCTTCAACCATAATAATAAAATTAAATGAAGATAATGGGTCACCTCAACACAAAACTATAGAGATATCAAAGAAACCTTCCATAGATCCATTTACCAGAATAGATATCCTTGGGCTGGATATGCATTCAAGTATTAGATTTATCCACTATTTTAAAAATCCAAATGCTTCCAAACAGTTACACAAGAATCTCCAATCAACTTTATCATAGGATTTTTTAATGTCTAGTTTAATAAGCATGCTTGGTTCATGGTTTTTTTGGACCGAATGGATAGCTTCTTGGGAAATTATTAACCCATCTAGAATTGATCTTCTGAAAAAAAACTTGTTTGTTCATCTGCAATAAGTACTAGGAGAAGTTTCTTGATAAGGATAGCCAATGTTTTAGCTAGGATTTTGTAGATAGTGTTACATAAAGATATAGGTCTAAATTACTCAAAATTTTCTACATTTTCCTTCTTCTAAATCAGTTAATTTATCTTAATAGTTTCTCAGAGTTTCCAATACATTCTAAGAGTTTTCTAACCTCATCTCTTGGGAAGGACTAGTACTTCTGATAAAACAAAGTTGGCAACCCATCAAGCCCTAGTGCCTTGTCAGGGTTTAATAGTTTAAGTGTAGATTCAACTTCTGCTTTTGTAAATTTTACATTTAACACCTTATTCTTAGCATTTGTAATGATTCTAGGTATATTTCCTAGAATACCCTTTTGGAAAATCCAACTTGAACTCTTGTTGTTGTTTAAAATGTCCTCAAAGTATGTCACAACTTCCTTTGCAATATTTGTTGGTTCCTCAATAATATCCCCATTTGATCTAGTGATTTTAGTGATTCTATTCAAGTTTCTCCTATTTTTAGTGCTATTATGAAAGAATTTTGTATTCTTGTCCTCTTCTACTAACCAAGTTTCCCTATATTTTTGACACCAATAAATCTCTTCTTTAGCTAGGATGTCTTCATATTTATTTAGAAATTGTTTTTCTTTTATATATCTTTCCTGATTCATTCCCTCCGCAATCACTTTCTCATTTAATTCCTCTTTCTCTTGCTCTAGGTTGTCTAATTTTGACTCAAAGATATTCCCAAAATATTCTTTATTCCACTAGATAAGTTTTCTTTTTATAGATTTAATATTATGCATAAAAAAAAATGCCCTTGATCCTTTGAAATGCTCATCTTTCCACCATTGTTCAATAGTAGTGATGAGGTATTTTGTCTCTAAACCACATTTTTTCAAACTTAAAGGGGCATCTACTTGGGTGAAACCTTCCTCCATGGTTTGTTTTACTAGGAAATGATCTAAACTAGAAGTCAGAAGGATTTTTTCTTTGAAGTTATAATTGAAATTAATCCAATTCCCTTTATAAAAAAATCTATCCAACATTTCAGCTATATGGTTGAAGTGTGTTCTCCTATTATTCCATGTATAATTATCATTCTTAGATTTGGTTTCCATCACTTCATTATCTTTCATTCATTCCCTAAATTCCAAAGTTGTCTGAGATTCTCTATTTATTCCCCACCACTTTTCATTCATACTCAAAACTGCATTAAAATCCCCACCAATAATAAAGTTCTAATTTGGGAAATCTTTCATAAAGTTCCTTATGTCTATCCAAAATTTCCTTTTGTCTTGGATTGAGCTTGGCCCATAGATGTTGATTAGCAAAAAACTAAGTTTACTTCTAATGCTCTTTATTCTACTACATGTGTAGAATTTACTAATTCTTAATTTATCATAGGAAACATCCCCTGGGTTTCATACAACCCCCAAGCCTCTAGATGCTCCCTCTACTAGTTTCCCATCCATACCCATGCACCGAGTCTTCTTTAAACCCATTTAACTCATCTAAACCTAATTTAATTTCTTGCAACATAATTATGTCTTCTTTAAAGTTGAATATACAGAGCTTAACTAGACACTATTTTTTAGGGGAATTTATGCCCTTAATGTTCCACATAATCACCTTCATTATGCCATGGGAAGGAACTTACCCTTCCCTGCATGTAATAGTGAGGCAATCTTTTCTTGACTTGCAGTATTACCATCCTTCTGTCTCAACTCATTGATTGATTTTCATCCCCTCTTCTTAGCTACTTTTGCACAATCCAGGGATTTTTTACCTCCATCTATTAAGGATAAGCCCAATCCATCCTTATTCCCATCCTCATGATTCTTTTTTGTAATACCTATCTCATTATCAGCCATTTCATGCATATTCATTTATTCTAATACTTCTCAATCAGATTTTAATTTTTCTACTAGTGATTGTTCATCATATTTATCATTTACAATATCCAAGCCTAAAAAGTCATTAATATCCTCAATCTCCATCATTTGTGCATCATTCCTCTTGTCTTTTTCTATTAACTTGTTAAACTCATTTTATTGTTTCCTTACTACCAATTTTTGAATACTTTTCTCTTTATCTCCAGAAACCTCCTCTACTATTAAACCTTGATCTTTAGTTACCCATTCGGTATTGACTAATCCATCCTATATATTTTCTAATTCCCTTTCTACAATCATATTCACATCCTCCACTTGTCCCAAGATCTCTTTTAGGAATTCTTCATACTGATCGAGGATAAAGTCAATTTCTTGGTGGGCACTTATCACTTTTCCTATATTGGTATTCAATATGAATCCCATCCAAACCATTTCACTTTTTGAGGGTAGGTCAAATTCTACGGGTATATCATGGAAAAGTTGAGCATTTCCTCTCAAAATATTTAATGCAGACATGGATCTTTCTCCATCTATATTACTTTCCTCACGTGTTTCCCCAATTTCTCCATCTTCCACCTCTCGATATTGGATTACATTGTCAAATTGATCCATACCTATAGGGTTTCCATTATTTTAATTCCTATATCCTAAAATAATTATCCCATTCTACCTAACTTATGATTTGCATGTCATCTAATATCCTTTTTCACGTTCATATCAATACCCTCTCCTTCCGTCAGATTGTTGATATATACCATACTCAAGAACTGACATTGTTTAGGATTATCCTCAATTATTCTGTGATGTGAGTGTGAGAGGGTATGATCCTTCATCTAATATTTGACAATAAAACCCCCGACACTATCATTAAATCTAATATTGACCTCTGATTGTGGGAGAGGAGTTCTTTGCAAAAGGGTTATAGTTTTATTCTTGTTATGCTCAGGATTGTGGTAAAATATTGGTCCAATTGTATATATTGCATTTTTTGTGCTAAGATCAATTGTTTTAAGGGTTTTTATGCAAATATCCATTTTTACTAAGATAATAATATTGGAGTATGATAAGAAATCATCCTTCACCCCTACAAATTCACCCACTTGATTACCAATTTCTTCCAGTATTACACTATGCATCAATTCTACAAGTAGGTCAGTTAATGTAATCCAGCTAGTGATTTTAAACTTCCCAATTTTGCGGGGATCAAAATTAGGAGACTATTTTAAAAATTAAAATTATGCCCTCCATACGTTATACTTTTTCTAGGTAGAAGTTCACTTCTAACTGTTAAATCTAAACAATTAATAAACATTAAATCTTCAGATAGGACAGTGATACCTACGTGGCCCTTGTAGGCATCTTGAAACCATTTTGCAATTTCCTCTACACGGGAGCCAATTCCACACCATCAGGAAAATAGACCACAAGTTTTGCAATGTTGATTCATTCCATTTGTGTTTTTATTATCAATTTTGATTTTTATCCTTTCCTCTTTCTCTGCAGGATTTGAGATTCCTTGTTGAGGGCGTGGTGGGTATCTAGGGCCCCTATTACATTGGGTTGCATTGTGATTTTGATGCCTCCAAGGTGTTGAA
The DNA here is from genome assembly GCA_027943335.1 of Chamaecyparis obtusa. Taxonomy (NCBI): domain Eukaryota; kingdom Viridiplantae; phylum Streptophyta; class Pinopsida; order Cupressales; family Cupressaceae; genus Chamaecyparis; species Chamaecyparis obtusa. Next base: position 175,698 of record BSBK01002271.1, on the reverse strand, counting down.
GAAACCCTTATCCCAAAATTATTATCTTGTTTGATGCATTGGGGAGCCAAGAGGTCATTCCTCTTCCTAGGTTTTTGCCGATAGGATACATGATTATGATTCATGATTTTAGGGACCGGTTTTAGGGAACCCTCCACACTTTTTTGTAGTAGTTGGAGCTGATTTCTAGTAGAGGGGAGTGGTCTTGAGTTTATCTAGGAGTTTCCTACAACAAGAAGAGGATATTTATTCCTTCTACCTAGTGAGACTCAATTGTACCCAGCTACAAAAATAGGAATTCTCAATGTTATTGGAACTACCAAGATTTTGGATGCCCTATAATTGGTTTCTCCAACTTCCTTCCTACCAAAGTTCTCACTTTTTTCCCTTTTGGTTTTCCTAGCTTTGACCACTTCCCATCCTAAATCTCCCCTTATCTATAGAGGGAGATCCCAAGCGTTATTCTCAAACATAGGGCTCTCGATTATTTCTATATTTTGTGTATTTCCATCTTCGCAAGATCGCAGAGAAATATCTATTTTTCTTCTTCCTTGTTTACATTGTGTCCCAGACTTTACTGTGTTCCAACTGCTTGAATTTTCACCATTTATTTTCTTTGTTAGCTGTCTATCTCTCTAGGAATAGATGCTTGGCTACTCCTCCTCTATCGCTAAAGTCCTAGGTAACAGATCCCTGCTACCTTTGTTTGAAAAAGCATATCCCATCTCTTTTTGAATCGATGGGGGATGAATGGTGTGAGCTAGTACGAAAGATAAATTACCTTGCATGGCCACACTACTTTCTTTTGTAGGGTATGAACCCCTAGGTCCCCAATGGGGGATGTTCATTGATTTTATAGATGTTCATTTCAATGCATTAAGCAGAGTTTGTCAATAAAATTTTCCATTTCAAATTTCTATTTTTTTATATGATTTTTCAAACATATGAATAATTGATGAAATAGTTGATTCAATGATTAATAATTAAGGTAATTAATTAAAATCACTTAATTATGTAATTAAGGAGAAATGATCATTTTTTACTTTAAAATATAGTAGAAAGACATAATTTATTAAATGACGTAGGGCACAGATGGAGGATCCAATAATGGATTGATCCAAGCCTACACTACCAATTATAACAACAACAAGCACAACGGAATACAACAAAATAATGCTTTAAAAAAAAATTTCATTCAACATGCCTGGCTATGAGGCCTTCCGAGTTGCGGCCTTATACAATGAATTACAAAGTATCCAAGCTAGTCTAGCTTTGAAACACATCAGAAACTGATGGAAACACTAAGGTAGATCTAAACCTGAGCTTGCAAGCCTCCAAGCAATCTCCTTGTCTCCAAGCATGCAAACCACTAGCTCTGTTGTTACAATATCAGATAAAACATCTGATCTACAAGATCTCCAGGATCCAATTATTCTTCTACTCTCATACTACCACACATCTCCTACCATGTCCCCCTAAACATCTACCCAAGCTCTCAATATATAGCCAGCTAAGCCACAAGTCGGTCAGTTAGGCTTTTAATTACATTATAGGTCTAGTTTGGAAGAGTAAACCAAAACTAATGCAAGAATGATAAAAAATTAATGTGCCTTTACATTTAGGTCCACAAATGACCCAAGAACATTCCCTTAACTATGCAAGGCCCCATCTCATCACATGGAATTGCACAAGAAGAAACACTCCATGTTTCACGTGAAAACTAGTAGAAAATAGGTCCCCAAGAAAAATGGTCATAAATTTTTACTCATAATGAATTAGGGCTTGCGCTCTTGGGAAATGCTATTATTTTAGGTCCTCTTTAAGGCTCTAAGAGCACAAAGGCTGATTCATTAAGGATCAAGGTCGCTATGATGTGTAATTAGCACCAAAATTGCAGGAAAATATGGCTCTGACGGCAAGTAAAACAGCTCCAACTTTGAAATAGTCCATCCAATCCTTATGAGATCTTAGGAGAAGTGTGAGGCCTCACCATGAGCCTATCATAGCCATTCAATTTTGCACTTGAGTTAGACATATTTGATGATTATATTTTGATGCTCTATGGATTTTACTGATACTTAATGTAATGATTTTATCACCTTGGGGTTTAGTTGCTCATTCAATTGTGTTGTTTTTATGAAACTGTGATATCTATTTGGAACCCTTTTGTGAAATTAAGTGAATTTTATGAATGATTTTGATGTCATGATGAAGTTTAATTTCAATTAAATTATATATGTATGCAATGAGTATGTTTCAAATTTAATTTAGTGATGAATTGTATATTTCATGATGAGATTATGAAGGAATGATTATGCCATGTGGAACTTTGACCTAATTATGATTAAATTTCTTGAGAATTATTTGATTATGAAAGTTATGGAATTTACCTGTATATTTCCTTGGACTACTGATATTGGATTTGAGTGTGTAGGGAAATAGGCCAAGGTAAATTCGGGGAACCAGAGCATAGACTTCTGTTAATCAATTTGAGTCAAGGTTGCTTCTAGTGAGAAGCCAAGAACCTCATTGTATCATGTTTATTTCATGAAATTAATGTGCATGGGTGTATTTTATCTATATGTAAATTGTTAATGTAATTTATGTTGTGCCGATCCAAGTGGATATGCCACATGGCTTGTGATGTGTCTTTCTTGTTGTGTCACTTGACACATGTGTGTTGTTCTTAAGGCCATGACATGGCCACTTGGGATTTGATGTCATCAATCTAGGATGGTACCACCTTTAGGTTTTCTTTGTAAATCCTTGGTTAGGAAGCCTTAGAGTAGGTCAAACCATGTTGAACCCGGATTCAAACTTAAAGTGCAGTTTAGGGAGGTTAAATGAGCCCCTAGGGAGTAATTAGGGTCTTTTTTAGCCACCCCACATGATGTACCTTGGTTTGGGAGTTTAGTTTTAGTCAATATTAAGCCCATAACTCATTTACGGTCCTTCAAAAGTACCTCTCAAGTGAAATTTCGAAAATGGAAGGTGGGAAATGAGGACAAGCCCATACCTCTTTCCCCATTCTTGGTCTTCATATCATTTATGAAGGGAGACAAGGATGGATGGAAAATCTCCTTGAGCCATGCCTATTAATGAAGGTTAGTTGGGGGTTTGGTGGGAGATCTCTTTTAGTAGGAGTTTTGGGGAAGGAATTGGGTTGACAACCACTCTCTAGAATTAGAGACTTGCTAAATTGGAGAGAACTTAGGAAAGTGGATAGCTCTTCTTCAACCTTCTTCCTTAAGCTTGGATTCTAGGTTGGTTGTATTCATTCTTTTACTTGATATGTTTCTTTTTCATATGAATGAGCTCTCAAGAAATTTTTTATGCTTGTATGGAGAAAAACTAGAGTTGTGTCTTTATGTATTTGTGTTGTAACACTTTCTATGATGGGTAGATTATGTTTATGCGAATACTTGTGCTTGTTAATGTGCAAGTCTATTGTTTGTAAATACGAATCTTGTTGTTCTTGTGGATTCTTGTTGTATTTTTGTTAAGGGATTTTTCTCAAGGCCACACTCACCCTTGGGAGGGAAGAGTAGCCTTGGGGGTGAAGGGAAATTGGGACAATCATGGGTGTAGAGTCTCTCTTTGTAATGGAGAGTGAAAAACATGGATGTATGGGCTCCACGTGGCCATTTCTGTTGGGGGTCATAAGGGATTTTGTGGCTTGAAGCCTTGGGGGTCATAAGGAGTTCATTATGTGGGATTTTGTGGTATCTTGCATGTTGAGAAAGCTAATTGAAAGCTTATTTTTTTGGTTTCCATGAAATGAGCTTTCTCCTCTTGAGTTGGTTCCACCTTCACCCCAATTCATGAGTCATTTGAAGACTCTTTGTTTTCCTTGGATGGGAGTTCAATGTAAAAAAATTGTGATTTTGTGATTGTGTTGTTATTATGTGAAAACCTTGTCTATGTGATGGTTCCCCAAGCTTGGGGGTGGCTTCTTAGAAGCCTAGGATGGGAGGTGAGCATCCCATGGTCTATTTCATTTTTCATTTGTAAGATTTGATGATCTTGTGGCAAAGGATGAGCATTGGAGTGATCTCTTATGGTGTTTTGTGAAATCCATTGTATTGTGATGTTGATCCTTTGGAATAAGAAACATTCCATGTTTGTATTGTATTTGGTAATTGTAGATTCATGTATCAAGGAGAATGTCAAATATCTTTGCATAATTGTAATAAGTTGTTGATTTAGATACTTGAAATAATGGTTGTATTAGGTGATAAATCCATGAGAAAGAGATGTAGATTGAAGATGTAATTATGTCGTTATTTTGTATGCACTTCTAGGAATAAGATTGTAACAATGTATGTTAATCTTCTTGAGTTTCTATTTGGAACTTTCATTGTGAAAGAGATAATGTTGTTTGTAAAATGAACAATGTATTATTTCAATGAGAAGAAAATAAAAATGTTGCAAGAATAGTATGTGAGAACTTTGTTAGTAAACTCTTGGATGAGAACATTTTTGTATACATTTGAAAAATTAGTAGAGAAATAATAAAAGCCTTCAATCTTTCATATTGCATAAAATTGACTATATTTACATAAAAATGTATAAGTTAAAACTTTATTTTTTTCAACCATACAAAAGTCACTTTCCAGATTTTAGAGAAAAAAGCTCTTTGGAAATTGTATGGAAGGGAAATAATTCTCTTCCCACAGAGAATATTCCCCTTCCCTATAAACTATTCAAAAAAAAAAAGTCAATTTAATAACCCCTATTATGATCATGTTATAGTAGCTAACTTCTATTATAATTAAATGACTTATGCTGATGTCTTGTTCAATTGTCAGTGGGACCCACACCCTTACCAATTAAATAATCTCATAACATGTCATTCCTCTTTTGAAAATTCCTTATACCTACATGGGTTATGTTGGAGGCTAGTTTTATATTGGCAAAATGTTCAACTTTTTTATTGCAAGTAGGAGGGGAGACAAGTCAACATCTATCTTGGCACCCCCCTCCAAGAAGATAGACCTGCACACATACCTCCCATTCCTCCACATAGCATGTTGCAGACTTCGTTTAATGCTTTATCTTTGGAATATTTTTACCTCCTTCCTTTCCTTATGTATGGTTTTGCCTTGGGTCATGTTCTTTATTGATTTGTGGGCCCCCAAACCTTGCTCTTTATTCTGCAATCCTCCCCTTCCTTCAAATTCACCCCAAAGGTCTTTGTCCTTTGTTTTTGGTTGCTTGTCCCCACCCACTTGGCATGTGAGTCAAGGGGGGAGTCTAGGGAGGATAGTCTAGGGGCTGATGTTGATGGCATAGGTAGGTTGTTTAGGGTAATGAGTGAGATTAGATGTTTAAGTTTTGTTTAAAATTTGCTGCTCATCTTTTGATTAGTAAATTTGATTATAGGTTAGTTAGTTTAGCTAGTTAAGTAGGTGGATTATTAGGGTAATGTGATAGTCTAGTATGGGCTAGACTTAGTAGGTTTTATAGGTCTTGATAAAGACTAGTTGTAGGATTTAAGCATAGCCTTTTGTTATTAGTCTTACCTAATAACTATTAATTCTTTTTTGTGATTAACCTATTTGTGTATTATTTTAACTTCTAATTAATATTTTCATGGGTAATATGACTTAGTCTCATCTATTAATTTAACATTGTGTAAGAATTGATGGAATTATTCAAATGTTATATTGTTAAATTTAAGGCTTTTGATTAAAGTTAGTAGGAATAGTAGTATTGTTAGTAGGTTAGGATCATCTTAAAAAGATTTGTTTTATTAGTCTAAATTCTATTTATTTGGTTATTAATGTTGTTTTGTGATTTAAAATTCTATGTAATAAAATTTAATTAGAAATTGATGGTTTTATTGATAACATGTCATAGACTTAACCAATGTTAAAACGACTTGTTAAAATCAAAGTTTATTGCATTCAATTGTTGATCAAATAAAATGAGATCATATAATAGACTATTTGGGTTCATTTAGATAATTAATTTGAAAGTAACTAATAAGGTAAAGGCCTAATGTATTGAACTAATTAAAATAAATTATTGTTTGAGAGGAATTTTAGTATAGATTAAAGAGGCTAGTAAAACATATATAATCTAACATGTAGATTTCAATATGTTCTTGGCAACCCCTTTAAGTCCATTGTCATATTATTATTAAAAAGAATTTGATTATCAATGAAGTATCCCTTGGACTACAATGTAGGGTTGATTTCAAATGTTAAGATAGCTGAGTCATGAACCCTTATCATAGGGTAATTTATCTATTAGAGAATCAAACCCTATTCTTAAGCTATAGCCTAGGAAGGCATAATAATTTTGTGTATAGTCTAATTGGATAGATGATTATGCCCTAGGGATCTTGAATACATCAAACAGGAAAATTTATAGTGAAATTGTGCACACTAGGATTTCTGTTACTCAAATTTTGACTCTTCGGCAATAGTTATGTACTTTAATCCTCTAAGACTCACATTGTCTTATTATAACTCCTTAGCTTAACTTGATCCTTGTTCGAGGCCTACTTAATTGATGACATCATACATATATCCTTTGAACGTTACTCTTTAACATTCCATCTATTAAAAAAAAAATTATTGTGTTTTTTTGGTTAGTTATATTATGGGCGTGACAAGAAGGTTCCAAAATAGGTCCTCAACATCATGTAAGCTTCGCACAACATGAAACCAAAAAATGAAATGATTACAAAGAAAACAATAGAAAATAGGAAATGTTTTTGGTTGATGCAAGATTGCTCAAAGCCCGAGATGCTCCTGCATCAAACACCCTAGGTAAATAAAAGAATGTTCTCATGGACATCTTAAGGGAATCAGAATAGGTATGCCATATTTGTTCTTAACCCATATCTCCTCTTGTCCTTCATTCCATGCTGTATTTACTTTATCCATTGTCACACTCAACAAATTAGCTTGTCTTGCACTTTTCTCATCTTTCCTTTCTGCTACTCATAGAAATTGATTCCGACCATCTTTTCCACTTTTGATTACACCAGCACTTCGATGAAGCACACCTTCTCCAGACTTACTAATCAGCTTGAAATCATTTGCAGTCCTCTCTATCACTAGTGCCATCATTTGCTGCACTATCTTTGTCAAAAAGATCATCTGCCTCTTAATCCCTATAAATTCCTCAGTTGTATCATCATTTCTTCCTTTCAAGCTTAGCTTCCTTTCATCCACAGGGATAGGTTCATCAGCTCTCTGCTCCTAATGTTTGTCATTATCATAAGGAAAACACTTGATAAATCCACATCCCTTAGCTCCAACTTCTTGCAAGGTTAATAACTTATTCCTGGATCCACCATGCATTACCACATATGTATTTGTATGACCATCAAACATAACATGTCTATCAAATTGCCAAGGTCTCCCAAGAAATAGATGACAAGCATCCATAGGCAATACATCACACAATATTTCATCATGATAAGATCCAATTTGAAAATTAACCAAGCATTTCTCTTCAATCCTAACCTTAGACACATATTGTATCCAACTAATCTGATAAGGATTAGGATGTTTCCTTCTTTCCAAATTCAATTTACTAACCAACTCTTCTAAAACAAAGTTTTCAGAACTACCACCATCAACTATAACATTACATACCTTATTCTTGCACTTGCGTCTAGTTCTGAACAAATTCCTTCTTTGTACTGGTTCGTAGACACATGTAGCCAACCTCCTAGTGAGAAGAAATTCACCTTATTCTGCAACATTCTCAATGTTTTCTTGAGCAGTTAATGCAACTCTTTTTTTAGGACATTGGAAACTTCTATGACCTTGTTCACCACATTAATAACAAGTACCAGTGAACTCATTTTTCCATCTTCCTCTCTGTCCATTATTTTAGTTCTTAGTGAATTGACCACTTTCAAATCCATCATCAATCTTCTTAGGATTACCTACAACAACTATTTCATCAGTCTTTCCATTGTTGTTCCTATTTTGTCTTCCTTCAAACCTCTTGTTCAACTTTTCCTCAATCTTTAATGCCATCTGATAAGAATCTCCTATAGTTTTCATCCGAACAGTAAGTAACTCTTCCTGAATACTAGGTCTCAAGCCACAAACATACCTAGCAACCTTCTCTTTATCAGCTTCAGAATGACCAGTCCTAATCAGGATTCTATAAAACTCTTCAGTATACTCTTGCACTGATTTGTTAGTCTGCTTCAAGGCTTGCATCTTCTTGAACATATCCAATTCATAATCCACTAGAATGAATTTATTCTTCAACTTGTTAACCATTCAGCTCCATCTAGTGATCTTTTCTTTTCCTCTTCTACTTCTTTCCAATTGAACTTCTCTCCACCAAATATTTGCATGACCCTTCAGTTTAGTCTTTGCAAATTGAATTCTATCAGGATATTCTATTTCTTCATACTCAAAGTATTCATCTATCTCATTAATCCAATCAATCAACTCTTCTAGCCTAAGACTTCTAGCAAATGTAGAAACTTCAATCTTAGGTCTTTTCCCAATCTTAGATGTATCTTTCAGGATTCTACTTTCTTCAGGATCTCTGACTTCTTCTATAGCTTCTTCAAATTGATCTTCTTTAGAATCATCACTGTCCTCCTTCAAGGTAGTCTTCTTTCTCAATTCCTCTTGCAGATCTTGCATTTGTTTTTGCAAAGCCCTAAAATCATCAAGACTAAATTCTCCAGAAGGTTCTTCCTCTGAGATCTCACGAGCTCTCCTCGGAGGCATCTTCAATCCAAGGTCCTGGTGCAAAATGCCTCACCTTGGTGATCTATCCACACACTCAATATCTTCAAGCTCTGATACCACTTAACGTAGGGAAAGGATGGAGGATCCAATAATGGATTGATCCAAGCCTACACTGCCAATTATAACAACAACAAGCACAATAGAATACAACACTATAATGTTTTAAAAAAGAATTTCATTGAACATGCCTAGTTGTGAGGCCTTCCATGTTGCATCCTTATACAATGAATTACAAAGTATCCAAGCTAGTCTAGCTCTGAAACACATCAGAAATTGATGGAAACACTAAGGTAGATCTAAACTTGAGCTCGCAAGCCTCCAAGCAATCTCCTTGTCTCCACGCATGCAAACCACTAGCTCTGCTGTTATAATATCAAATAAAACATCTGATCTACAAGATCTCCAGGATCCAATTATGCTTCTACTCTCACACTACCACACATATCCTACCATCTCCCCCTAAACATCTACCCAAGCTCTCAATATATAGCTAGCTAAGCCACAAGTCGGCCAATCAGGCTTTTAATTACATTATAGGTCCAGTTTGGAAGAGTAAACCAAAAATAATGCAAGAATGATCAAAACTTAATGTGCCTTTACATTTATGTCCACAAATGATCCAATAACATTCCCTTAACTACGCAAGGCCCCATCTCATCACATAAAACCGCGCAAGAAGAAACACTACATGTTTGATTTGAAAACTAGCAAAAAATAGGCCCCCGAGAAAAATGGTCATAACTTTTTACTCATAATGAATTAGGACTTGCGCTCTTGTGAAATGATATTATTTTAGGTCCTCTTTAAGGACCTAAGAGTGTAAAGGATGATTCATTAAGGATCAAGGTCACCATGATGCGCAATCAACACCAAAACTATAGGAAAATATGGCTCCGACGACAAGTAAAACTACTCCAACTTTGAAACAGTCCATCAAATCCTTATGAGATCTTAGGAGAAGGTTCCAAAATAGGTCCTCAACATCATGTAAGCTTCAAACAACATGAAACCAACAAATGAAATGATTACAAAGAAAACAACAGAAAATAGGAAATGTTTTGGTTGATGCAAGATTGCTCAAAGCCTGAGATGCTCCTGCATCATTAAATAATAAAGATTATTAAATAATTTCAAGAGGAATATTAGTAATGTCATCACATTTATAGAAATAGGAAATTTGTACATGTCTACATTTTTTCCCTCTTTGATATAATTCTTTGTAGGGGTTGGTTCAAAGAATTTTTGATAAAAGATAATGCCCCAATATGCCCTTGTGAGAAAGCATTAATAACTAGGTACTATGGTTCCCCCTCAAGGAAATGAATGAAAAATAAAATTGAGGGCTCATTTGATTAATTTCATGATTGGGATCATAACACAACTTATAGATTTTAAAATGGAGGCAGTATGCTGAAGTTATGGGCTCTAGAAAGTGAAAAGCATTATGACCAATAGAAATGTAAAGGGTGCATGTCCATTGGGATAGGGTTGGTGGGTATAAATAGGAATTTTGGGGGTCATTTTCAAATCATTGTGCTTTTTTTTAGATTTTGGAGAACTAGGAGAGGAATGAGTTGTTTTAGAGTGTTTGGAGAGTGATGGAAGACTATGAGGATGGAACACACATTGGTGAGAGGGTCCAAACCTATCAATGTCTAGCTGACATCCCACCTCTGGTATGTTTCAAACCCTTTTCTTTCATTTTGCCTCATTTTTTATGTCATTTCTCATACTAGGTCAGTCAAATTTAGGGTAGAACAACGCAGTCATAGGACACTATTGACACACTCAATGCACCAGATCCATGCACTCAATAAATTAGGTTAGCATGGCTTTGGTTTATAATTGAGTTGCAAATAGTAGGTTAGGGCGATACACTTGTGATGCGCAATTGTCGCACATAAAAAATATAGGTTTTAGGGCTCAAAATTTAATTGAGCTGCATATGGTAGGCTAGGGCAATGCACAATATGTGAAAAATCACCACTAATGGAGGGATAATGAAATGCACATAAAGTGCATGATCGATGCACTTAGAGTGTGCAATTGACACATTTATATGTGATGAATGTTTTTTTAATGAATGTGAAAATACTTATTTAATGAATATAAATGCAATTTTATTTTAATGTATGGTTAAATAGATGGTAAGTAATAGTAAAGTGAAATGTCTTTATTTTATTTTACATGAAAATGCATTATTCTGATAAATAGAGACTTGGACCTATGATGTTAGTTTGATTCTATATGCATTTATGATTGACTAAGGCTAGGGATGGATTTCTACACATTAGGGATGATGTCTTGATCACTCAGGAGAATCATCCCCTATGTTATCCTATAGACATAGACTGACTGATGAGGAGTGGGCTCACTTGGGGAGTTTAGGACTATTGCACATTAGACTAATGCCTAAGATTAGGGAAAATAGGGGTTTAGTGACTATGCTTTGCGAGTGATGGCACTCAAAGACATCTTCCTTCCACTTATCAATGGGAGAGTGCACCACCTTAGAGGATGTATATAGGAGATTGTAGATTTTGATTCAGGGAGAGAGGGTGGCATACTTTGTCCAGACAGGGAGAGCAACATTGTGTGACTTTTTTTCTTGTACTATAGAGGAGATGGAAGAAAGGGGTTATGACATTAGATGGGTAGATATTTTTGGGTATGATCCATACTTCACGATTCTTTGTGGAGTTGTATCAGGTGTCTTGAGTCTAGATAGGAGGGGTCATGGATATCCTATCGGTTGGGGAGAGATCATGTTGGCGATGTGGGTTGAGGGAAAATTTTATGTATGGGGGCCTTGTGTTTTGGCTATGGTATATCATTAGTTTCATGAGATAGCATTCCATAGGGGTCAAGGATTAGGACGTGGTGCACACTTTGACAAGTGTGGGATTTTGAGAATATGGTTGTGTTTCATCTAGGTTTTGATAGACCATTGATATAGTTAGATCAGCCTTATGTGTACTACTATGATGCATTTTCTCATAGAAAATTGGGTCATGTGAGATATTGGAAGCACTTACTAGATACTCTAAGAGTATTTACATGGAGATCTTATATTAGATGCCCCATGTGGGATGACGATGATATGCATCTCCCTTTTTGCAGACAGGAGAGATACTTGGTCGGTAGGTCTACCTAGTATTCTAGGATTATTTAGATACAATTAATAGGTAGAGCATTGAGATAGTATGGGGAGATATAGGGAGTACATGTTGGTTTAGCACAGTTTTCCCAATGTGTGAGTGATGTGAGAGGATAGGGACTAGTGATCCCTATTGTGAAAGTAGTTGCAGATTTTGATTCATTAGTTCCTTTGAGATGGGATTTGAGGAAAGACATGGTAGATACAGGTACCATCACAAAGTATGATGTCTCATGGGCCAAAATTTTCCTATTTCATACATGGATCTATCTATACCATCCTCTACATGAGAATCAACCAAGGATGACACAATCAAAGAACACAAAGTGCACATCATGAATTCCCTAAAAAAATGAAGTAATAATGATCCTCACCCAAGAGAAATAATGTCATAACTAAATAGGAATCCAATAAAATAATCACCAATAAAAGCAACTACAAATCCAATCATTTCATGCCAAATTCCCTAAACACAAGGAACATCTATGACACCAACATCATCTCCAACAAAAAAGCATCTAATTCTATTGTGTCCAACTTTTAAGCATTATACATAATCAACACCATAGGTCCTCCAACATGTGTATACCTAGTAACCACATCTCTCCTAGTTTATGTGAAAAAAAATCAGAAAACCAAGTGACTAAACCAAGCCACCAATCTAAAGATGCATATAAAAAAGGTATATGGACATAAACAACCCATATCCAAGCCATATATGCAACTTGTAAGTATAGAACCCCTAGAATACTACAAAACTTATAGACAAAACAATGCAACATATATCCAAACCAATACTATTAGCCATGTAAAAATAAGAAAAATATGAGATACATATTGAATATACAATGACATAAACCCCAAATCTCCAATATGTAACATCTCATAAAATTTTAATGTCACTATAGTAAAAATCCCATAAACAAATCACATCAAAATACTAGCAATAAATCATATTAAATCTACTCCAAACCTTATCTAAAGTGTAGTGCTCTAAATGATCTTTCTATCAACTATTGGAAGTCTAAAATCTGACTCCTTTTGCTCAATTTATGGCAGGTCTCAAAGCCATAAAGGTGCCTCTAACTTCTAGCTAATATTTCATTGTCTAAAAACTAAAATCTAGAGAAATAAATCACATTGAACCATACAGCTTTGAGTCACTTTTCTAATGACTATAAGAAGTAAAAAATCTGACATCAAATGCTTGAGTTACATTCTATGGAAGAAAAATAGCTTATTAAGCTATGTTTGTAAAAAAGGATTCAAAACAAATTTGCCAATATGCCTATATTTGCAATTTTCAATTATTTAAAAATAAAATAGTGGGGTGTCAACTTGAACTTGACCCCCACTATTAAATATGACATATAAAAATTATTGGGTAACTTTTAATCAAAACTGAGCGCAGCTGTTTTAAAAATATTTATTAAATTTTAATTTTTTTACAAACAATTTTTTTTAAAAATATTTTAAATAATTGGAGTCCCCATGGGGTTTTGGTCTTGCATCCCATAGGGTGAACCTACATGCTACAATTTTAATGTGAGGTACTAAAGGGACTATAGTCTCATTAGTTCCACCAGTACTAGTGGTATAATGTTACCACCACTATCAAGGCAATGCCAGCTAGGTATGGGGTCTATGAACCCTGGCCTCCCTTTTTTTTTTTTACTTTTAACTAAATAAATGTTGACATGAATTTAACATTAGGATAAATATTTTTTAATTTTTATGAAAACCTTTGTAGTTTGTACAATCATATTGAGAAAAAAGAATTACTTCTCAGTCCAGATTCACCAAAGAGGAACATATTTATATCAAAATTTGTCTCTTGGCTTTTCTAAACTCATTCATGGTATTTTTTTTGCCCCATGGGTTCAAATGAAAAACCTCACCCATGAAACCCCCTTATGAACATTCGAGAAAATTAATTTTAAGACAAACTTGTATGAAAATAGATTAGCTAAAAAGCCCATAAATTTACAACCCCAAAAACTATAACAAACCACTTTGTTTTTCCTTGTCTATCATTCTTTCATGTATTTCATAGATCCAACTCCTAGGGTTATAATACCATAACCATGGCTCTAATACTACTTGTGAGGAAAATTGTATCCATACACTAATGATTTCTATATATCCCAATTTACAAATTAAATAAAATATGCACTTAGAATCCATGTGTAGAGAATAAACAACATACCCATGAAAATGTGACATGGGATATTCCCTAGTAATATCCTCATGAGGGAAAAATCTCATCCTCCAAAATCATCTAGCATCCATCATCCATGTAGTATTCAACAAAGAAATATTAAAATACATCAATGAAAGCCTTCAAAAACTTAGCAATCAAAAAGTAATCCATGTGAAAAAGAATGTAACCACACATCTCATGTCATGCTTCTATATGCACTTAGAATCCATATGAAGATAATAGACAACATACCCATGAAAAAATTAACATAATATTCTCTAGGAAAACCCCCATGAGGGGAAATCCTCCAAAAGCATCCATCATCCATATATTATTCAACAAAGCTACAATAAAATACATCCATGAAATCCTTTTAAACCCCAACCATAAAAAATCACTCCATGTGAATAAGAATGTAACCACACATCCTATACATCATGGTTCCAACCTTCGCAAATGCTAGTGTGGCTAACTTCAAAATAACTATCCATTTGGTTTCTTTTATAGAAACAAGCTTGCAAAAAACCACCAAGTGGTATTACATAAACATGCATGTTAAAACCATGTGCTACCTAACCCTTGACCCCACATTTAATATTGGGTATTTTGTTAATTTACTTTCCCTGATATTAATAGTTTACAATATAATATAAGATTTACAATACAAAATCAAATGGACCAAAGGATATTTTAAAGGAATCTTTACATGTTGCATGCCCAATGAGGTGCTCCTAGATAGTATAACATACATCACAAATATAGTTTTGAAATTTGTAATAGGGAAAATAGATTCACTGGTTTATGCATGCAAATTAGGAACTAGACCTATTTCCCTTGATTACATTACAGAGACTGGACTCTTGGCTCAAAGGATTCATTAGGTTAATCTACATGGTTTGTTTAATCAATCACAATTGTACTCAATTATACATACATGTACATCATCATGTTTTACCTATATATTTTCTTTATTTAATTAAAGTAATATAATACATTATATCACCTATGACATCTATATAAAGCATCTCAAAACAAAACAAAAAACATCATCATATATACAAAATAGATTTTGATAAAAGATATATAGAAAAATTACAATTTAAACAAAATGTGGTATAAAACCATAGCACAATTCATCACCCTATGGATCATGGCTAGCATAACCCTCATGTCATGGTTATGGTGAATATGGGATTGAAAAACGTCTATGTGATTCCATAGATCATGAGTGACTCATAGAGTGACTTTGTATCTTTACCCTTGGACAATAGCACTAAGATCTAGTGCATATATCCTAAGTTAAACATTCTCACATTTCAGTCACTCTCTCTTAGCTCATCCTTGCTCCACTTCATCCTATAGAGACTCTTTCACTTGTCTTAGTTGCACCATAAGCCCAAATATGTCCTCATGTCTTCTTGCATGACATTGTGGCCCATGACTATCCTGCACTAATCATCACATGCCTATGGAAGTGACCATCCCTCCAATGATAGAGATTACAAATTCAAGTCATGCCATACTTATACGCCAACTAAAAAAGTAAGAAAATATGAAATCATTTATATCTAATCATGTATATTGAAATTGAAACAAAGTATACAATATATCAATAAGTGTACATACATATAATATCTTACCTTGGAATAAGCCTAATATATTGTAGGATGAATTGTAGCTAGGGGAATACTAGCAATATCCTTTCTTGACTCTCCATGCTTTAAATGTCTTGGTACCTTAAGAAAAGGGACCTTTAGTAATGATGTTATTCATTCTTAGGAGGTAGGTCTCTTGAGTTGTTTATCATCATCCACTCTCTTCTTCATTATCTTCCCACTATTATTTGTGACCATTTGATCCTAATCCTCAGCAAGGTTCTGATTCTTCTCTTAATCCCAAACTCGATCTTGATTTCCATCTCCATCCTCCTCTTCCTCTGAATCATTTCTTTGATAGGACCATGAGCTTGGATCACCGAAAGGATTATCCTCAAGGAATATGAGGACAAGATGGGTCACATCCCACCATATTATGTATCTTCATGATATGCTTATCATATCATCATCAAATAATGGGTGTGTGTCTTACTCATCATTTGGATCACTTAAGAAAATATCCAACATTATCAACTAGGACTTAGCTCTAGGTCTTATAGAACTATGAGCTTACTACACATATTTTCGTACTAAGCATGGAACTCCTTATATCTGACCAAATTTTCATGTCATTCAATTACAAGAGAAGAACATGATAATGTGATCATGGAAAATGACACAAAGTCAATCTTATTGCAGCTTGCCACTCTGGTTGTCATGTCCATAATCTTAGAGTCATATACAACCTTCATATGATGTTTGCAGACTCTAATCTATTAAACACCACTATTTAATACAATAAGTCTCCACTCTTCTATGGTATCCAAAGTAGATACGTGTGTGATGGTGGGTATACCCATAAAATATCAACTAAGAAATATACCAGCCTCGTGCATGTAATATACTTGAACTTCCACACTTGGAGTAATGTGAAACCCATTGAAGTATATGACTCATAATATATGCACCTCCCTAGAGATGACTACACATACATTGCTACTAGGAGTGGAACTCCATGTATCTAACAAAACTATCATGTCACTCAATCATAGTAGAAGAATATGGTGATGTACTCATGGTAATTGATAGGAATTTGATGTTGTTGCATCCTTCCCATTTACTCTAGCTATCTTTCTCGTAATATTAGATTTCTTTACAACCTCAATATGATGTTTGTATGATCTAATCGATCACATACTACTCTTTAATACAATAAATCTCCTTTATCATGATCTCCAACATGGACAATAGTATGCTCATGGGTATACTCACACAATCTAAATTAGGAAATCTACCATCCTCATGCATGTAATATGCTTGAATGCCAATACCTAGACTAGTATGTAGGTCATCAAAGTATATAAATATAATGTAATTGCCTCCTAAGATCATAATAGATATGTGTTATCTTAACCTAACCCCATGCATAGATGATCCTACTATGATTTCAAAATTAGATAGTATGTACAAGGCATCCACATAGGTGTACGTCTCATTCATCGGGTCTATATTTAAAGTGACTGAAGCAATGAGTATCTATTTTTGTATAGGAATGTTAAAAAACTCTATAGAAACTATCATATGAAAATGTCACCCTTGGTGTCTCTATTTATGGATAGTTCTATATAATATATATATAATCACCCTCAATGAGAGTAGGAGTACATATCCTATTTGTCTCATGGTCTTACCTCGTACTAGTAGATGAAAATAATGATAAAAATCTTCTAGGGTGACCATCATCACTCTCATAGAAAGATAGAATGTATATGTGTCAATATCCCACTTCTCCATTAACACTATGAGAAACACATCAGTGTATCTCATAGTATCCATGGTGTATACCCATGATATCCATACATCTCATTTATCTACCTCTACATAAGATGGTAGAGATCTTACTGGTCACATAGTAGACTATATATTTTCCAACCTAAATGCCCCCACATCAATGGAGGGGTCTACAAACATATTGACAATATTTCATTAATACTTCTTATTTCATTATCATATTCTTGACTTTCTCACCAACTTTCATGGAAAATCCCCTAGACACTTATAACACCCAAGGATCCTCTACAAGCATACCCCCTATGACATACAAAAAATAAAGAATGAATAATCTTCTCAACATAAAGTGAGGATTTTGTATTAATTGTATAAAAAAGATATGTTAAAAATTGTATTGTCCTAAAACATTAGCACCCATGATTGGATACATAGTTAAGCCCCATTTTGGTATTTTGATATTTTATGCTCATTATACTTGATCCAACTACCTTTTTCTTCCCAATTTGGAATCTACCATATCTTCCGAGCTTCCCATTTAATTTTGTATGCTTTTTCCTAGGAAAAAAACATCCAAGGAATTTTTTCCCTTGAGGA
This sequence comes from Chamaecyparis obtusa, assembly GCA_027943335.1. Taxonomy (NCBI): domain Eukaryota; kingdom Viridiplantae; phylum Streptophyta; class Pinopsida; order Cupressales; family Cupressaceae; genus Chamaecyparis; species Chamaecyparis obtusa. The sequence continues at coordinate 157,647 of BSBK01002271.1, read as the reverse complement.
ATGGGCCCAAATTTGAATCAGGGCCATATTGTTTTGTTTCAATGGGAAATTAGATCCCTTGATTGGCCTAGCTTAATTTTGAATCCTAAAGTGTGTGATGAGGTATATAAACACACCATATCTTTTTATTTTGTTAGACATTCGTGATTAATTTTAAGAAATCAAGCATTTCAAGAGACCAAGCAATTAAAGCATTCAAGCAATCAAGTGATTTCAAGATTTTAAGGCAAACATTCAAGATCTAGTCTTTCTCTAATAATCCAAAGAAACTTGAAGTGAATCTTCTCCATTAAATCAAGCTACTCTTCCATGATGGCCAAGTAGAGGAGTTCTAAAGAAAGTAAGATCCTTTATCCATTCTCATCCATTATTTCTTCATAGAAAGTGTTTATTCAAGCATAATAATATTGAAGATCTAGGAGTGGCATTTGGAGATTTATAGATTTTTTAATCCATCATTTATTCTATTTTTCATTCTAAGTAATTTCCTCCAATAGGGAAAACCTTACAAGTAGGTGTCATGTATAATTTATGAATTTATGAACTTCTTGCATTCCATACTTGGGGGTAGATTTCATCCATGTTTTTCTATCATATCAGTTCCCTTTTATTTCCTCCATTATCCTATGTCCTTCATATCCCTTACCTTATTAGCTTCTATATTCCTGTTTTACCAACTTTGATCTTGGCAAGGCTAGGGATCTCTGTAGAAGCGTCACATGTCATGTTTGATTCATGTTGTCCACATCCTTTTTGTCCATATCCCTTATCTTATCTACATAGCTTTGGTCCATATTACCTATCTTATCACATCCTTTAATCTATATCCCTTCCCCTTGTCCTTTTTTAATCTTTCTTATCCTACTCATGCCCTACCATCATCCTATCCAAATCCCTCACTAGGTCTTGATAGAAAATAAGGGCATAAAATATAAAATATGTGTTCAATATCCTATTAAAATGTCCACTCTTTTAAACCACATGTCAATTAATGCACCATATCATTACCCTACCATTTTCATGTCCAATCACTTATCTTGGAAAAATATGTTATCCCATTATGTGGAGTCCTTAGTATCCAAATAGCTTCAAGACATAGTAAGTGATCTTTAGCCTTCATCCTTCTACTAGTCTAGTGGTTCCTAAATCAATAGATTGGAAAGTTTTAAGGGTATTCCAAATTCTATGCTCAAACCTTCCAATCAACTTGGCAAAAAAATAGGAGTAAACTAATTATGGTTGAACTTCCCCTACACTTTAGGCTCTCTGTATCATCGTAAAATGGAAGAACTTCCATTTAGGACTAGTTTAGCCCTTCAAATAAGTGGTTTGGGTTCATGTTAAATGCCTTGAATGGGTCTTTGACTTGGATCTGGATTTTTCACCTGTTCTGCCCTATTTTCCACTTCTTTTTTGCATAATTCTGGCATCCTGAATTGAAATTATGAGATTCTTGACCTTAGAGTCAAGGTCAACCTTTTAGGTCAAGGTCAACCTTGATCCTGACCTAGGTCAATGTCGAGTTTGACCTTGACCTAGGGTCCAAATTTCAAGATCCCAAAGTTTTCAGATGTCAAGTTTTGGAAAGGATTTATTTCCTGCTTTCAGGTCGACTATTCGGGCTTCAGAATGGTAAAATCTTAAATTTTATTTAATTTAGGTCCATTTCTAGGGGTATAGGCTTAAATGGGAATTTAATTCTCCTATGTAGGCCTCTCTAGAAGTTTGTGCCCTAGACTAGTATAAAAGGAAGCCTTCCTCTCTCATTTCAATCCATCTTTGATATCCATCATCTTTTCATAATCTCTCAAGCACTCAAGAAAGAAAGATCAAGTAATCAAGAAGCACGAAAGAAGGAGAAGGAAAGCATTCAAGAATTCATCCATCTTCAAGCATTCAAGCATTCAAGATCCAATTCATCAGGGAGATCCATTGGTAGCCATTGAAGGATTCAATCTCTATGGGGCCCTCTTGTTGAAGATTTCTACATCCACATCCATTCAGGCTTCTTCCTATTCCAAGATCCATTCAAGATTTGTGTTGAAGATATAAATAAAATTGATTTGAGACATCCTACATCCAATTCTACATTCATTTGGGGCATCCATACTTGTGGATTCAAGGATTTGAATCCTCCACAAGGGTTTCAACATAAGAAAGGTGAATTATTCCATTTACTTTATTTATTACTACAATTTCAATTAAATTTAAAGGTTAATTCCTAAATTGGGGTTTGAATAAGGAAAACCCCTCCCCCCAAACAAACAAAACCATTTTTCTTTCAGGAACAGGTGCAGGACAATGAATTACAGTACAGATTTGGATACCCTTTTCGACAAACTTTAGAGATCCATGAACAGAATTTCTGTCAGAGCAGCATGGATCAAGGTCGACATAAAGGGGCATGATTTTGCCTCGAGGAAAGATTGTGCCCCTATATTTGGGTTGTTAGGCCATTTTCCTATCTTAGCAAAAATTTGATGAAAATGGCCTTTTCCTGCAAAAACCCAAGAAAATTGTCATAACCATTGCAAGCTTGTTTTTATTAGAAAAGAAAATCTATTATGTTTCATAGCTTGCGACCTTGGCTAGGGATAGTTCAAGATGTGACCAAGCTCCAGTTTAGATCACATGTGCTCAAGTGTAAAAACTAGAGAGATGTGGTTGTTTTAAGGTCTGAGAAATAGGATTTTATCCATGTCTAGGGTTTCATGAAATTTGTCTAAGTTGAAAACCCTAGCCTTTTCTATTTATTTGTTACCTTTTTCAGGCCACCTTAAGTCACATTCTGCACGTGTCTTATTGCCTTGCCTAGGTAGGTAAAATTGTATTCAGTGATCTAGTGACTACGGTGGTCGTGTATTCTCCAAGTTTTGGTGGTCGGTGGCTTAACATCTAGTGACCTAGCGAGGGGCTATCTTTTCCTTCAGTCATTGATTCTTCAGATGAAATAGCCAAGGTACTTAGCATTCAGAGATTAAGTGAGGACCATTGATGTTGATCTTAATAAATGGCTGGTGCATGTTCTTGAGATGGAATCAGAGTTAAGCAAGTCATCCAGTGATCTAGTGAACACTGCGTTCATGTGTTCTCTAAATATAAACCTGGTCAAGATAAAGGTTGAGCGATCTGGTGAATGCCTTTAGTCGTGTGCTCTCTAGATCCAGGATGAGTTAAGGCATGGCTCAGTGACTTAGTGATAGCCACAGGATGAGGACAATATCAATGGCTGGCACTTGATCTTGAGATATAACTAGGGTTAAGTAAATGATCTAGCGACTTGGTGAATAAAGGCTTTTGCATGTTCTCATGATTTAACCATGGTCAATCCAAACATCAAGCGATCATGAGAATGCTTTGGTCGCTGGATTTCCAAATAGAGTTGGGTTAAAGATCAAGGTTTCAAGATTGAATCTGGGTTGTTGATGCAGATATGATTGGGTGCTGGTCACTTGTTCACTAGATGGAATCTAGGGTTAAGGATTGACTCAGTGATCACGTGAATGCTTCATTTGCGTGATCTCAAGACTAGACCAAGGTCAAACAAAATATTTTGTGACTTGGTGAATGCCTTTAGTCACATATTCACTAGATGATTATGGGTTAAGGAGAAGCTTTTCGAGGTTAAGATAAAGAGATTGCAAGTTAGGGAAGATCTACGGTGGTCGTGATGCCATAAAGGCAATATGCTTGAGGGATAGTGATCATAGATTTATGATGACCGTCTAATCTTCCAAGTGATTAAGACTGATAAAGTAGTGGGTCCAGTTGCCAGGTGTCGTTGAGGTGCTCATTTCTGATTGGATGTTGAGATATGATGATGTGGCCAGATATTTTTAAAAGCTTAGTTGATTGTTTGATGATTTTCATGAGCCGCCCAATGTGCCGAGAAAGACTAAGATCAATAGTCATGTTTTAAAATTGATCAATTGGCTGTTGCTGCCAGAATTTGAATCTTTTTCTAGGGTTCTTGACGGGGCTTGATACAGCGAGCCATAAATGACAAATAGGTAGATCAGATTTGATATTTTTGGGACGGTTTTAGGTGAGAAATGATGAAGATGATATGGGTAGTCACCTGATCTAATTTTTTTCCTAAGATGCCATGCCAAGTTAATGTTGAGGACTTTTGTTTGATGAGGGTGGCTAGGGTTTGATGGATGTTAGAGAATTCCATGCCTTGTACATGCAAGCTCTCTAGTTGGTTTTGGCATTTATTTTAGTTTTGCCTACAACAAGAAATCAATGATTTGTAAATGCAGTTAACCTTGAATGATGAAACCCATATAATTTTACCTTAGATTTGATCTGGTTTTCCTAGGTTTTAGGGCTTTCCTAATGGCTTTCATTTCTTATTGTATTGAGTGGTTGTAGACCTAATTTTGACCTAAATTATCCTAAGCTTGTTGCAATCCTTTATAAGGATTTCCAAGATCATTTAGTGGGGGTTTCAGTTTTTGGTAACCTTGAGGGGTTCTTGATTCTCTGTAATTTTTTAGAGCTGGTTCCTTCTTGTAAATATATTTCCTTATTCTTTGCATATAGGTTGTTCCCTCTTTCCTTTCTGGCTTGGAGAATAGAATATAAGTTGTAACAATCTGTCTTATGAATAAGATCTCAATATTGTCATGCTACTATCAAATTGTCTCCATTTGATTCTTGAACTTGTTGATTAAAGCATCAAGGTTGTTATAGTCTTTCTATTGTATGTCTGAAGATGTCTTCAATAGATTTTTTTCATAGAAACAACTGAGTTTAGGACTGGTTTTTAGATGTGTATGAGCTAGGATATCAAGGGTGTATCATACTTGTCTTTTAGTGGATGTTGATTAATGTATTTCTTGTTCCTAGGTCTCTTCTAAGGGGAGGGTTAAAGTCCTTTGAATAGGTGATTGCATATCTGAGTACATAGGTGGATTGCTAAGTAGGATCTGATCAGTGGTGTATGTTTGGTGTAAGGCATTGACATATTAGAATGTAGTCTTCTTTATTCATAGCTCTTTATCGTAGTGATTTATTTGACTCTATTGCCCATTGGATAAGGTACTGGTCTATAAGAGACTTGGGGTATTTTAGGGGTCCATTCAACCCAAAAAAATAAACTCAATCAAATGAAATCATTTTCCCTTTCATGTTTGATAGGAGTTAGGAGTAGTTTCTAGTTTTCAGACTCATTCTATGCACGTAGGATATTGCATAAGACTTGGTGAACATTGAGGTACAAGATACCTATAGGGGTATGAAAGCTATTCCACAGTCATATATCTAGAGTCCTATTGTTTATCAAAGGGATTCATGTGTGTGTAGATGAGGTATACCCACCTCAGTGATGTGGAGATCAAAATGTAGGAGGATCATTCTCTTCATCCTTGTTAATTAGCCTTTTTTCTTGTCAGATTTGGAGTGTTTATTGAGGGTCAGTGACATTAGTTTGTCAATTGAATTGTAAGTTTGACGGTGCGGGAAAAAGGAACCAACATGGGTCAAGGTCAACCTTTCTCAGAAAAGGAGAAGGTTTATGGGTTTTCTCTGTCTCTGTGTTTCTAGGCCAGATCCTGTTATAGAATTTCCTGAAACTGAGTACAGACACCAAAAAATAGTATTTTCTAGATCTGTCATATTTTGAGGTTAGTATTTGTCTTCAAATTAAATAAAGATTTCAATGCTTCTTTCCATAACGGAATATAAGGTTTTCTCCTTTCTTCATATTCTCCATCGATTGATTCATCTATGTATTGACCATCTTCTTGTGGTTAATCAATTTGGATCTTTCCTTTGGGAATTTGGGGTTAAAAAGAAGATCTTGCCTTCCCCAATCCTATATATCAAAAATTACATCTTGATCTCTATTTTTATATCTTACATTTTGGTGAACCGGTTTTACGACAACTCTTTCTTTTTGGTGTTAGATTTCCCTTTTATTATCTTGTGTGTTCACCTTCATCATACATTTTGGTGAACCCGTTTATGAAAACTCTTTCTTTTTGGTGTTAGATTTACATTTTGTGTTAGATCTTACATGCTTACAAAAGTAGATTTCTTTTATGATCTTGCATTTATATTTCAAAAATACAAAAAAATTACAAAATTTCTTTAAAAATACAAAAATATTTACAAGCTTACCCCCTATCTTTTGTGGAGTTAGATGCCCTACTGTGTTTGTGGTATTTGATTTCCTTTTCATGGTTATAAATTTCATTTGAATGCATTTGGATATATCTAGATCTAGTTTCTATGCATTTCTTTATTCGTTATCATGTTGCACAAGTTGTTTCAAGTGTTTTTCAAGTGCCTTATTGATAGGGATGATAATCCTCCTATTTGGGATGAACCTTTGTATTTGGATGTAGATTACTCTCTTCCTTGTGAAACTATTGTGGATGAATCTACTTTTTGGGATGAACCCTTGGATAAAGACATTGATTTATCCCCTCCTAGTGAAGAAGATTTGATACAAGAGGGTGATTTATTAATGGATGACATATTAATGCATGATGGTGACTCTTTTTCTAAAAAACACTCCCCTTATTCAGATATTTTAGAAAAAGAATACGACATTATAGATGCTTTACCTCCATTTGGGATTCCTTCTAGTGATGAGGCATTAGTGGAGAATGATATGAATTTTCTTAATTCTCTCCCTCTTAGTGATGATCTTATGGAGAATCAATATCTTAACTCATTTCCTCCTAGGATGTCTTATTTTCTTCCTTCTTATGAATCTATTTGTAGTGTTGAGACAACTAACATGGTTTATCCAAAATTCTTGTTGAATATCAAAGGTTGTCCTCGCATTACTATCAAAGGTAAACCTATGGAGTCTTTAGAGTCTTTCAATGATCAAGATTCAATAGCTCACACCTATCGTACAAGGAATAACCCTCAACCTAATCCGGTGGTTTATACTTCTTTGTCACCTTCTTAATCCATTCTTCCTAAGAATGAGTATGATTAGGTAAACCAATTGCACAATACCCCTACCAAGATTTCTCTATGGGAGCTTCTTCAAACTTCACCTACCTACTATGAAGCCTTGCAAAAATCTCTAGCAACTCTTCCCACTCCACCTCCTAATCAAGAGAACATCAATACCTTCTTACAGTGCATGCATGCTACCCTGGGTCCTGAAATTGTATTTACTCAAAAGGATTTACCTTCTAGATAAGTTCAGAATCAATATGATGCTCTTATAGTTTCTATTACTATCAATAAGAGTATCATTCATAGGACCTTGATTGATAATGGATCTGGGCTTAATATTTGTAGCATAGACATGCTCAAAGTGATTAAAGTCAATCTTTCAACTATTCAACCTAACAAGGTTCCTATATGTGGCTTTGATAACATTGCTAAGAAAACTTTGGGCATTATTACCTTACCTATCAAAGTAGTTCTGATCATCTTGAATACTCCTTTTCATGTTATGCCTGGACCTCTTAATTATAACCTTCTTTTGGGTAGACCTTGGTTGCATGAGATGCATGTTATTCCTTCCACCCTTCACCGTAAAGTCAATTTTATTCATAACAACATGATGTATACACTTCATGCGGATGATGCACCAAATCCTTGTTTGAATATTCAAACCTACACTACTTCTACTCCTAATATTAATCCTTCTTCCTCTAATACTCTTCTTGGAAATGATTGGGGAACCTTGGATTTTAATCCTACCTTTATGGGAGAGTGTAAGGTTTCTGATCTTGATTTATGAAGCAACAAAGAGATTTTGAACAATGAGCTTTTTCTTCTACTTCTAATGCCCTTCATAATAACTTTGTCTCTACTTCTACCCATTATAAATTTTTCAAACCTACTAATGATGACGTAGTGACTACTAAAGTTCCATTGACTCCTACTAATATGGCTTCTCGTTATGGTCATGGTTATCATTTCCTAGTTAAACAAGGATTCAATGCTCAAGGATGTGGTAAGTATAAATGAGGGAATTCAAATGTCCTTACAGAATGGGGGGAATGAGCATTCTTATGGATTGGGATTTAATACTCAACAACAAGTCAGTGTTAACAACATCTCAAATAACACTTCAAAACATGATGAAAATCTGAAGGAATTTGACCAAGTAGTTCTTTTGCCTAAACTCCTTCGTGCTAAGATGATTACTAGACCTAAATGCAAAAAGAAACATAGTCCACACTTGAAGACTCTTCCTTTTTATTTGTATCATATATTTCATGATCAATCTACTAATGAATGTCAAGCTTTATAGTATAAGATTAGGCAACTCATTGATAGTAAGGTTATTTCTATATCATATGGCAATGAGTTGTATTTCAATCCTATTTTCTCTAAATAACATTTATATTCCTATTATGGAGCTCCACATCATGTAAACAAAGATAGCCTAAAACTTGGGGGCTCATTGTCTTGTATAGTATTGTGAGAAATATAATAGGTCCCCTTCCATCTTTTTTCCTATGCTTGGGGGGCAAGGATTTCATCTTCTTCTTTTATGTCTTTTTGGGATCCACTTTTCCCTTGGTTAAGTAGTATCTATCTATTATGTGATATCCAATCATACATGAAAATTTTGGTTTGCATTGAGGATCATTGTCCTTGATCATAACCTATTCTCCTTGTTTGACATTAGGTTTTCATGGTTGATAAATCTCTCACTTTGGAAGCTGAATAGTGTGATATTCCTCACAAGGGTTAATTTTTCCCGTCTTTCATGGCCTCATAGGAGCTGTGACCTTCTTGGCTTGGACTAGGTGTTGTCTATGGACACTAGTACAAAAACAGCAATATATGACCAAATAAACTACCAAAAATTGTAGATAAAAGACCAAATTTGGTCATGTGACCAGTGGTAGTTTATTGCCGGTCATTTATCTCATGACCAAATTTATGACTAAACTATTTTAGTCATTTAGTTGGTCATTGATTTGGTCATATCTTTAGTCATTTATTTGGTCATTTGGTAGTTTATTTGGTCATTTATTTGGTCATTTATTTGATTGTTTATTTGGTCATTTATTTGGTTGTTTATTTGGTCATTTATTTGGTCATATATTTAGTCATTAATTTAGTCATATATTTAGTCATATTAGAGCACGATGGAATCGAACCATCATCCTCCTACTTGTAAAGTAGGTGCTCTTCCATTGAGCTAGTACCCTTTAAAGAATAATCATACCCTGTGTACTAGTCCTTTCCACTAAACATGATTTCAAGTTTTTCCATCTATAGTTGAACTAGTCATGTCCCTACTTTCCACTAGTCATGTCCTTACTTTGGTACATCCATAAAGAAATGTTATAAAGCTTTCCTATCAACAAAATAAAGGACATCCCTTCAAATATCAAGAGAGCGTGGAAGAGAAATAAATGTAGAACAGAGAAAATATACCACTTGCATATATGTTCACAATAAACTCATAAACCAACCATTTCCAAACAAAACAGATTATCCATCCTGCAGTGGAAGCATACTAAACAGTAGGCATTCATACCATTGTTCAACATCCTGTGTGCTAAACACACCAATGGACATTATGCCATTCCAAGGTGAATTGAGGGATGGAAGGACTTCCCACCTTCCATGCTTTCACAGTACAAGGGAAACCAGCTTAGAGACTGTGTTTTGCAAATGTTATAATGAATTCCTAATAAAATTTATTATAGGAACCTACTTAGCAAAGGGAAACTAGCTTTGAGACTATTTTGCAAATGTTACAATGAATTCCTAATAAGATTATTATAGGAACCTACTTAGCAAAGATAGTGGCTTGTTTGGATTTTAATATGGATGATGTTTATGGATACTGTAGTGTTTACTAACGATTAGTATGAAATATGATATTATGACTTATGATTTAATGTCAACTTCCTGTGACTAATATTATGGCCCCATGAATATGGTCATTGTAATTGCTAAGAAACATTTTTCACATTTGTAACTATATTTCCTTTCTCAAATCAGTTGGGAGATTAACCAACTCAAATTGACTGGTTCTATCATTGTTTTTCAGATGTTACCTGAGCACCCATATACAAAGATATATTCCAAAGGATTCAATTATGTTATTGTGAAAATTTGGGCTGGAGAATCATTACATAATCAGAGCATATTTAGTGTGTAGAAGTTGTATTCATAATCAAATCAATAGAGACTACGATTCCAAATTTAAAGCAATCTCCTTCTCAAATGTTTGAATATTTACTTAAGAAGAATGGTTCTTACATTTAAAACATGCATTCCAGGGAAGATGGATTGCTGGTCTGCAATGACTGAAAATGCATCTACCTATTCAACTCAAATAAGTCAAAATAAGTAAAAACCACATTCCCTGTAAAAGATAACAAATGTGCACACTTCAATCATAACTAAAAGTGTAACGAAATGAAATAGAAAATTATTCATTAACCACCACTGACTACAAATAAGTTAAGAAACAGGTGCATAATTCACAAATTTCACATAGGTATACTTCTTAGACTTTACAAACATTAGTTGATGCATGGAAAATGCACTGAAACAAAATATACACTTCCAAGAATTCTCAGCACCCTCAAAAATCTTCGAACCATAGCTCCAAGACTCTCTAGGACTACATGATAATCTGAATCATTTATGGAACTCTTGTCAAAAAAAATTGGTGATGGATCTTCTAAACACTCAATTCCTGAATTTAACACTAGATCTCAAAATGTTAAGGAATTTTCAACACATTTTTTCACCTATTGTAGCCATAATATTGCTTTGGGATTTCAATAAATTTAACCATCTAAGAGCTGGATTTGAACTTCTTGATTATTGTTGTTAGTTTTAACAACAATGCAACATCCATCATCAGATGAGCCAGGCATAATATTTTGAACAAACTGACTCCTGACATGTTTGGGTGGATTGAAAGTAAACAGCTGCCACGTTCTTCTTTGTGTGTAACCATCTTCCCAGCTTAACAGTTAGAATGTATAGACTGTTTTAAGTTCTTCCATTCAGGTATGTACACTGCATGGTTTCTATAAGTTCTACATACTATATGTATATATGTATCTATATATACATACACACACAAATATATGAAAGAATGAACGTTGATAAAATAGACCATGTTATTTAGCTTACATTTGATGTTGGGGAAATACCTGGAAGAAAGCAGAATATCAGCCCAATTCTTGCCACTATATAAGGCATCTGCCCAACTTGCATTTAGTAATGTATGCACAATAGCCAATTTCTTTGAATGTGGAAGGGAGTTCCTCGTCATTATTGTATCTGCTGGAACTGAACCAAATCTAAAAATGTTAAAAAATGTAAGTAAAATAACTAGAGTATTTAGCCTTGGTCTAGCTCTGTCAAGTGTAGCTGCAACACTAAGGTCAAGAACATTTTGTAATAAAACAATTTCACTTTTTAGGTTTCAAAAAACAATAATTCGTATCAAACAATCAGAACTTACTTGCAATCCCTAGGAAAGCCATTGATAGCCCTAAAACCTCCATGTGGACAGAGGTACCTAAGTTTCATTTACAAGGTTAGTAATAATTTTGTGGTTATTTTAAATGGGTACTCATTTACAAAACATACATCTAGAAACAGCAGTGTTCAACCCACTTTATTAACATTTCTGGTTCACCTTCTAGACATCTCTTCTGGGATAGATCAGATCACAGAATATAACAGGTTTGCTGATCTTCTTTGACATCAAACAACTAATTTAGAAGACTGAACACAGTTGTTCTCAGATTTATGTTTCAAAAAAGGTTGGTAAGAATTATTTAAAGAATATACTTAGTCACATTTTCATGTACTATGCTTTTTCTGTACTCACATGTAGTCAGTGACTGATTTCATTGACCAGGATTGATTATTCATGCCTTTTGTAGAATATAATAGGGCAGTATCAGCCTTTAAGAATGCAATGTCTCCAATTTCCTCTACAAGACACCGAAAAGCTCCTGAGTGCCCAGAGTATGTCTTGTCGACAGCACATGTGCTGCTATTACCACAAGCACTGCACAAACCCCTTCCTTCCAATTCGGAGGGAGCACAAGATGCAGAGAAAAAACTGGACATCAGATCTTCATCTGTTCTTGCAGGAAAAATCTTTTCAAATGGATTTTGTAAAATGGAGCTCAAAATGTAGTTCACTGGATAGTTCCATCCAGCTGCTGTCAAATAGTTTCCATGGCAAGATTTCTTGCCCTTGAAATCTTTCAAGCTCAAGTCTCCTTTCCTATTACACATTTTTTTCTCAACAATGGCAACAGCATCATATGAAGTATATTGATAGCAGTACTCTTCAGCCATTATATCCTTCATAGAGTAGTTCATAAAAGCAATATATGCTAGGCCTGAATCAAGGGAGACGAGGTCTGCTTCCTTGTTCTTTATTGCTTCCAAACACTCAAAGGTTATACGATATCATGTTATATGATAGATCAAGTCCTCATAGAGTGATTAAGTTTTCAATCATGCATAAGGTTGTCAATGCATTATTTCTAAGAATAATCTTGTGGATCCCAAAAGTAACCTGCTTCAGTGAAAACAATGGAGTAAAGATCAAAAGTAATAAAATATAAATGCAAGCCCAAAAAAGCTCCATGTTTCCCTTAGTAGAATTTTCCCTAATTTTGGCACCTCTCAACATACACAAACAAATGAAGAAGATGAATACATGTATAGAACCAAAGCTTCCAAAAGTCTCTATATTATGTTACTTCTATGTTCAAGGATATGTTCTGACTGGGGGAAAATATATAGATTTCTACAAACCGGGCAGAACAATTAATTTCCATCCAAACCACCTCATTCAATGATGAAATTATGTGGAAATGGTTGAATCCCAAATCTAAATGCCTCAATTTTGTACATTTTCGCAAATTGGCAATATTGGCAAAGCGGTTTCGACACAAATCCAGAATTTCAACCATGGGAAGCAATAGAAAAGATTCATCCATGAGAACCATGGTATTCCTAGCACAAGATACAAAGGACAATTGAGTCCATACAAGGAAATCCTGTATATCCATAATCCTTCCTGCAAAAATGTGCCTAAGAGCATCCTGTAAACAGAAATTAATAATTAAATAAATCAAAATCAGCACTAGCAAGCATAAAGGCCATCCATGAAATTGCAAGACTAGAATGTTGAATTCTTTACATTTCATAAATCTATGTATTACAATCCAATGCATAAGATAATCCTAGAAATCAATACCATTATTCGTAATTTTTGTCGAGTTCAATAAAATCTCCACAATCTGTATAAAACTTGCAAAAACTCTTCTATTACCCCCAAGAAATTTAGAAAAATAATTGTTATAAGATCTGGTCAGCTAATGATCATGTGTATAATTTTATACAAAATATTCAAGAAAAATACAAACTAGTTGAAAAATTAAAGTATTTTAAATTCTCTAAAAATGAGCCAATTTGGAAAAAAAATAGCCCATACAAAAATCCCTATCGCATATGATCATATCAGATTATCATTGCATATTGAAATTCAAATTATATATGGTTTGATGTTGAATCACAGATATGCAAACAAAAAACTGTAAAATTAAAAAAAATATCAATTTTTTTAATAAATTTTAAGCGTCTGGCTGACAAATTCTAAAAAAAGTTGAGAAAAACTCAAACTAAATGTACCTTTGATTGATAAATCTCCTGGCTGCAAATTGATTGTTTCACATAGCACGTAGAGGAAACACCTCATATCTTTTCAATCCTTCGCCACTGAAAAACAAAAAATAGTATTGCAATAATAGCAAATGTTTTTGTGTCTTGTGTTTATCAAATGAGGCTTTTTGAGTGACATTTAATAGGGTTACTTTTTCATAAAAAGATGTTGATTTTTTTTGGTTAAATTTGGGTGTTGTTGTGTCTAGATCTCCTTGGGTACCCTCCAAGATGCGTCTAAGACATACTTCATGAAGAATACAAATGCACAACCCAGAAGAAGTTTTGAGATGAAGCTACAGTTGATTGAAGCAAAACTCTGGCACACTCTACAATTCAAAAAGATGTTGATAAATAGAAGAATTAATGAATTCAAAAGAGCCCGATTGTAAAATCACAAAAAGAAAGTAGGAAAAAAAGAGGAAAGTATAGAGCTTGGATCAGCCATAAAGTATCTTCTACCTCATTATAAGAATTGATTTATTTTTTTCTTGGAAATAAAGAAATCATAATTCACTTTGATCGGCCAAAGAAACAAAAATGTAAGAACAAATGCATTTATTTATTGATCCTGTGAAATGCTTTAAGAGAGCACTAAATCCCATGACTTTAAAAACTTGAGCAAAAAAGATTAACAATTATCTGCAAAACAAATAAAACCTAATTTAAAATATAGAGTACAAAATGGTCCAAGAAAATAGTTAAAATGATCAAACTAAAACTGAATAGTGTTTTCTTTTTCATAAATTATGATGATGTATGACAAAGATGGGACAAGCCTGGGCACCGTTCTTGTGCTAGGAAAGCTTGAGCCATATTCTTAAGGCTCAAAGTCTCAGCAAGATTGGTTGTAAACAAATATCCCAAAGGGTCATAAAGGATAGCACAAGACATCTGAAGGTCAGCTCCTACAACTGCACAAAATATGGGGCATTAAGTTCATTGTGCTTCATGCAATGACATCTCTTTGGGATATTCTAAGAGATAGTTACTGCGTGTTATATGCTTTCACATTTTAAACATGTCTAGTGTAACACTTCCATAAAAAAATATGTGGCAACAATTATCATTTCATCATGCTTCAATGGAACATGAGTTGATTTTAGAAAGATCATAGTATTTTGGTTTTAGCAAAGGTTGTGGAATTTGGCTTTACACCTACCAATTGCATTTGCTTGAAAGTTTCTAAAGCCCTTTCAACATATCCATTTTGTACATATCCTGCAACCATTGAATTCCATGAAACCACATTTATTTGAGGCATTCTTTTAAACAATCCAAATGCCTTATATGCTTCCACATTTTGGAAGCATGCCAACCAAGGTAGTTTCTATTATAACATATAACAATATTTCTCTATACTTTATGCTTTGATGGATGTTTATGCTCTATTTCAAAGCTCCATTTTGGCCCAGGGAGGCAGTATGCCGGCCATAGTTGTAAATTTTGACTACACACTTGCCAATTGCATTTGCTTGATAGTTTCTAAAGCCTTTTTAATAGATCAATTTTGTGTGTAGGCAGCGAATTAAGATGAAACATACCAATTTTATATTGCCATGACTGTGCATGATAAAACATGATCGAATCCAAATTCACCTCCCTTTTACACTCGTGGATCCAGACATGCACTTAATCAAACTTGTAGAAGTTTCTGCAAAGCTTCATGGTAGAATTTTCTAGAGTTGAATATCTAAATGAAATTGGTGAGTTCAAAGTTGAGAACTTGAGCTGAAATCAATGATGATAAAGATGAGAAGAAGCTTATTCAATTTTTTCAAAACCCGTTGCCAAAGAAATAAACTATTTTTATTGCTATTATGTGTGCTTACACTGAAACCAATTCAGTATCTTTATACGAGTTTTAAAGAATGATGTTGCAGGCATAACAGAAGTACAAGTACCTTGGAGATATTAAACCTATCAGTAATGTCTGCGTAATTAGAACTCTTCTGATTTTAAAACAAGATCTTGATAGACAAAATGACAGTCATAAATTATACTCAATAGAACCCAAAAAGAATTTTTGAGGCAGACCAAGGCATCATGCAAAGGATAGCTTCTAGAGAAATCATTACATGTTGAAGAACACTTATAGCAAGACATGCCAGAAATAAAGTACAAGACAAAATACAGTGCTCCTTCAATGACTTTAAAAGCTAGTAATGCTTCTAAAAATGAGAGTATTATTAATTTAGGAGCAACAAGACAAAGGGCTCATGCCTTGACACTTTCTGCAAATCATATTGAAGATCTAACCTCTCGATGGCAAGCATTAGAAGCTGATCTCAGTTTCTTTGATACAGATCTTCATGCTCAGTAGTGTTATGTTTATGCAAGTCATGGTGAAGATCTGTACTTCTTTACAAGCTATTTTTAGGCAAAGCAGGGCGAAGATCTGGATTTCCTCATATTCTGGGAAAATTAACCTTCCATTTTTATGGGCTATTTATTTATTTGTTGAGGTTTTGTAGGCATGTTATTCCAATTTCTTTTATTCACGCGATGATTCAGAAACCATAACCATTATCTTCATAAGTTAAGAATAGCCTTGAATCAAGTATATACTTGGAAAATAAATAGTTACACAACATACTTGCTGATTACAATTCATGTCAATCGCTAGAAGAGAGTGCTTATTAAATTTATTTCTTTTAATATAGTTAATCATGAGGGAGGAGGGCTTGGTGTTGTACAAGGATATGATTTGGGGAAGATCATTTGAAGACATGTGTGCTCAAATGTATTACAGAGGAAAGATGTTTGGGTTCGTACATCTTTACAATGGGCAGGAGGCAATCTCCACTGGATTTATAAAGGCTCTTGAATCTCACGACTTTGTTTGCAGTACTTATAGAGATCATGTGCACACACTTAGCAAGGGTGTTTTAGGCCATAAAGATGCACAAGAATAGAATTTAAAGGTGTTTTACTGTGTAGGTGTTTCTAACAATCTAGTTGGATTTTAATCTCACATATTTTGAGCACTTTTTCTAACCAGAAAGTTAGGATTTTGGGTGTTAGTACACAAACATGCTTTTATGCACTCATTTTTCAATGGATCCCATCTGTTTATCTTTTTGGTTATATAAAGCCCTAAAAAATTGGCAAGCTTATAATAACGTGCCTTATTTCTGATAAGACATCCTAGGGATTGGAAAGCTTGTGTCGTGTGGCTTATTGATGGGTAGGGCGAACAGAATTATCTTGCAATTCTACAGATTGGCACTGAAATTTTCTAGTTGCTTTAAATTGGTTGTATATGTGCATGAGATGTTTGTCATCGCAAAATTTATTTGTCCATCCCAAGTCTGAGTGTGAATAAGGTAAGTGGGTACCTCAATTAAGTCTCTGGTTTAGTCTTCTTGTTAAGGACTCATGACTAACTTGGGCCTTAAGAGTTCATATCCAAAAGTTAGAACCATGAAAATATGAATTCCCTTCAGTTTGAGAGACAATATTGTAGCTCAAGTTAATTTTTTTGTCTGTTGATGTTATTAACAAATGAGTATTAATGAATAGGGAAAATAGATATGTGTTACATACTACTGAGATTTTCTAGCTTTTTTAAACTCTCAGCATAATTCCCAGGATCAATTGGTTGTATATATGCATGTGATGTTCATCATCACAAAAATAACTGTGGCAAGTTCATCCCAAGTTGAATATAAGGAAAGTGGGAGCCTGAACAAAGACTCTGGTTTGATCTTCTTGTTAAAGATTCATAACCAGCTTGAGCCTTAACAGTTCATAACCACTAGTATAAAGTTATAAGTTCCTTTCAGATGTAAGATGCAGTGTTAGAGCTTAAGTTAGATGCAGTGTTAATAGTATGAGTTTTTGCATCCGTGTGAGTATGTATCTTCTTTGTCTGGTTAAGAGTCTATAATTTTGGCACCCAGGTTTGGGTTGTTTTGACCCACATGACTGTTCTTGCCCGCGTTCTGCATCTTTGCAACTTGGATTTTACATGGGGTTTAAAATATCAAAGACAAAGTGTTGTGTTGAAAAGGTCTTCCAAAGTAAGGTGGTCAAAATAGAATAAAGGATGGAAATGACCTTGTTCCTAAGACAAGTAGGCTTGAAAATCCTTTATAAAATAAGCCAAGGATATCCCCCCTGGAGGATTGGTTTTATATTAATTATAAACATGGGTAAAGCTAACACAAATTTACTGACTGCCTACATATTGGTTTCTTTGATGTTGTTACATCATATTAGCTCCCCTGTCCATAAATTATTTCCAATATTATGAGTGAATATTCATGTTCTTTGAATATATCAGGTTGGTAACTAACAAAGTAGTGGAGGCCTATGGTGGTGGTTCAAGCTTTGGAGGAAAGAATAACCAGCTTGCAAAGGAAGTCATTGATAAAATGTAATCCCTGACTGATTGAAATTGGTACACAAGGATGTTGCAACACATCTACAAACACCAGGCTGTAGAAAGTGAATGATAGTAAATAGAAAGCCCAAAGAACACTCCTAGCCAGTTTGGCTTCAAGCTTAGTTAAGAACTCATCATTTTCATTTGGTTACAAGCCATATGACAAAGTTGAGAGTCAGTTGAGGCTTTTTGTATTCTATCACAACAAAAGAACAAAATCAAATTAATGTCCACCAATTATCAATGTAGGCCAATGGTACTCAAAGTGTATTTAGTTGCAATAGAAAAATGCTAGGATAAAAGGAACCATGGATTCTTGAAAAAACTTAACAATTAAACAATGGAAACAAAACTAGAGGGTGTAAGCCTAAAGAAACTAAAACCCCAAACCTTGTGATCTAAGTTCAAGCACACAATGCCATTTGAGAGGAGAAACCCTTAAAGTAACAAGCAGCTGATCTAAGAAAACCGTTACTGAAAGCAGCAAGGTCAAAATTTTCTATATCATAGTAATGTTGAAAAATCTATTTCAGTTGCCGAACAGGAGGACAACAATATCTGGTACATAGCCTACAAAGATCCATGAAAATTGCTTTAAGTCATCTTGTGCATATGCTATAATCATAGGTATAAATATAATAAATATTGTACATCAACTGTGAATGATAAAAAATACAAATCCACCATAACAAGAACATGAAAGATATAAACAAAGGTTTAACTGATATGAAACATAAATAATTGAAAAGGAAGTCAAAATTGAGAGTTACCTTATACTGGTTTTCCCACCTGTCATATTAAAGTAGAACAATTATGTCAAAAGCATTGTATTTAAAAACATGCCAGTTCTAAATATATGTTTGAAGTATGGTTGAGTCAAAACATTAAATTTGCAAAATATATGCATGTCAATGATTGGATTAGGATATCTTTGAAATCTGCATCTCTCACTGTCTCTTTATCTGTCTTGTACTAATTTAAATTCCTCATTTTGCTCATCTAAAATCAGTTTTGGAAGATACAGAATGAGATAACAAAATCTACATACCTGCAGTCTTGCCCTTCTCTCTAGTTTTCGTTGAGCCAAGGCAACATAAAGGGGTTTTCTTCCAGCCATCTTTCCACTCATCTCAGCAACCTGTAAGTCATGACAAATACATCACATCAAAAACCATGTCATGCTCCACAGTGGATAGCAAACAGGAAGGTCTGGTTAGATACTATGAATTCAAATAAAACATCTGACATCATAATGAAAAACATCTTACAGCACGCATGGCTTCTTCTAGAGAAGAAAAAGCCACAAACCCTGATCCCTTGCTCTGACCTTGGGGGTCCCTCATAACCTAAAGAAAAATGGCATGATGTTTAGAAAGAATTAAATACACAAATAAGCATAATGTTTTGCCATGAGAAGCTATAGAAGCTGAATTTCACCATTATTTAATCCACAAGTAAATAATAAAATGAGCATCACTTCAACAACATCATGGACATGAGAAGACATACCTTGCAAGATGTTATGGTGCCAAATTCTGAAAGTAGTTCTCTTAGCTTTTCATCATCAATGGAATCATCAAATTCTTTCGATACAAATTAGCACCCTAAAATTTTTCCATTTTTGCCTTCCTTGTTCAGACTTGGTTTTCAATTCTACCTCCCAAAAAAGCCTTTTTTTGTGCCCTTCTAACATACCATTCCTTATCATTATTAAATGTTTTTCCACTTAAATTGTCAACTTCATTAGCCACATCACCTGCATCTTCAAAATTAACAAATCCAAACCCTTTAGATTTTCCATGCACATCCCTCATAACAACTGCACTAGTGATAGGGCCAAATTTACTAAAAACATTTTACAAGTCTTCATCAGTAGTCGTGTTAGATAAGTTTTTCACAAAAACATTTCTAAACTTAGAAGTACCCATTGATCTCTCTCTTTCTTGGTGTCTCAAAAACAAGCCAACATAGACCTGCTTGCCATTAAGCAACAAGCCATTCAATTTTTCAATGGCACTCTGTGCTGCCTCTTCTTGATCATACTGCACAAAACCATAACCTTTGGACTGGCCATTGTTATCTGTAGCCACTTTGCAAGAAAGAATGGTCCCCAAAGTAGAGAAAGTATCATACAATCCTCTACTATCTATAGTTTTGTTGAGATTCTGCAAACAAATAACTTTAAGACTAACAAACATTTTCAACCATTATGTGGTAGCAAGAAAAATAAACATATATTTGCAGTCTAGGTTAAGATTTTGATGTAATGTATTCACGTTGATGAAGATGTTTGCACACCTACTCTTCCAAATGCTTGGATCACGATGGGAAAACATTATTGTCATTGGCTTGTCATTAACAATAGTATAATTCAGAATCTCTAGAGCACAGGCTAGCTGCAAATGCAAAAAAATCCTGATTTTATTTAAACATGTCATTAATCACCATTTAATTATAAATGTCAATGCATTAAAGTGTTATCAAGGACTCTAAAAAGATTTCTAATTACTTAATTCAAACAATTTGAATGACAGATTGCAAATTGATCTCAACAAGAGACATGCTGAGAATGTATAATGGTTTGAAGGCTCTTTTACCACAGATAATTGACAATGTAGAAGGGCATATTACTGCAACAAACGTTATCAATAGATGCTCACCCTTTTTGTGACCAGCCATCTTAATATTTGTATGTGGCTCATTTATCCAATGAGGATTTGTAATGACAATAGAAGACTTCTTAGCAAAGGACAAAGCTTCAGATGGACCATAATGTCATGAGTATAGTAGATCTTTTGATTTTTCAAGTTTACGGAGTTTAGAAGAGACAAAAGGAAACACAAAATAGATAGTGGTTGTGAGAAGAGATTGCATGAGTCAAAAGTGAACAAAATACTCATGAAGGAAAATACACACAAAGACAATAAATACAGACATCAATATCAACTATCAAGGTGGAAAAATGACAGAAGATGCAATGGTGAATGATGTTAGTCTTCGATGAAAAGAAAGATTGTGAAAGCATGGCCAATAGTATGAATAGCAGTGCTGGCACTAATATTGTAAGTGGCTACCTAAGTGACTATCATAAAGCAAAGGGACAGTTTAATAGACAAAAGGTCCTCAAGTTATGGAAGGGATTGTCAAACTATAAGAAGTATGTATTTAGGCATCTATGATAATGTTTTCTTTTTTTGTGGATTTAGATGCATGTCAAGCCATAGGTAGAGGAATAAGTGAAAAATCATCATGAATGGGAAATTGCTATAGAAACCAAATAAAAGAGATGAGAAAGAGGATAGTTTTCATAGTAAAGAGCAATTCATGGTAGTTGAAAAGACTATCTACGGTCTTTAGTTGTGTATTTATTGTTTTGGGCAGTATTTTATATTAATGAAACAGTCTACATGAATCTACATTAACTGCTTCTTGAAAGAATCATGTATCTTACATAGTTTCATGGACTGTGAAAACTGTCCTACACTAATTCCTAGGATATCAAATCTAGTAATATAAGTTGCTTAGCAAATACACGGTTGTTTCAGAAAGAATTTTTAATAATTTCAAGTATAGTGAAAAAAACCTTATGTTAATTCTCTATGGTAACAACTGGGTATCTTACATAGTTTCATGGACTGTGAAAACCACCCTACACTAATTCCTAGGATATCAAATCTAGTAATGTAAGCTTTCTTAACAAATACATAGCTGTTTCGAGAAGCATTTTAAATAGTTTCAAGGACAGTGAAAAGTAAAACAACCTTATGTTAATTCCTTATGGTAACAAATCTAATAAACGAAGTGTGCTTAGCAATGTAAGGAAAATCATAATAACAAGAGAGGATTGAAATAAAAGACAAAAATATTACCTGAAGAAATACAATTTAGGTGAAAAATATAAAAGAATGAGTGTCAAATCAAGCCACTATCTCAATAATTTTTATAAATGGTTTGCTACCTTCTCAAGGCCTTCATTGGCACTCATTTCTATGATCAACAATTTCTGAATGATATACAACTCCACCAATTGATATTACAGGGTGGCTGCAAGAAGTTGGGTGCCAATTCCGCGGAAGTCTGCGACTTGGAAAAATGCGCCACTCGAAACGGGCACCCGTTTCTTAACAATCGGGTGCCCATTTTGCTTCAGCACTCCGATCTTCAATAAAATGGGTGCCTGTTTAGGTTTGGTCAAACGATACGAAACGGGCACCCATTTTTTAAGAAACGGGTGCCCGTTTTGAAAAAAATGGGTGCCCGTTTTGTAAAAGTATTTATTTTTTTTGTTTAGTGCGTTTCCTGTCATTTTCTAGCGACAGGAAATGGGATCTACATTTTTTCAAAATTGCCTACCCATTTGTTAGATGCTTGTCGACCCCACAAACATATTTTTTCGAGTTCCAGGTACGTATTTATCATTTTTATGTGTTACTTTATTTTTCATGTTCATTTTAAGTAGTAAAATGTTAAATT
Organism: Chamaecyparis obtusa; assembly: GCA_027943335.1. NCBI lineage: Eukaryota > Viridiplantae > Streptophyta > Pinopsida > Cupressales > Cupressaceae > Chamaecyparis > Chamaecyparis obtusa. The sequence goes on along the minus strand of BSBK01002271.1, from coordinate 135,137 downwards.
TTAGTTTTAAAAAGTTATTTAAGTATGCGTTTTAAAAATGAATGTATTTTCTTAGATTATGAAATGTATGTTTTTATTTGTTATTCGATTTATTTGAAATAATGTGCAATTGAAAACAATTTAACCTAAAACGTAAGAAAGTAGAAAACAAAAACCTGAACAGTAGAAAACTGAAAACAAAAACTTAAAATAGAGAAAATTGAAAACGAAAACCTAAAACGTGGAAAACAGAAAATGAAAACCTAAAATGAAACTGAAAAAAGAAAACCTAAAACGTAGAAAACTGAAAACAAAAACTAAAATTGAAACTGAAAACAAAAACTTAAAATGAAACTGAAAAGAAAAACCTAAAACGAAATTGAAAACGAAAACCTAAAACGTAGAAAACTGAAAATGAAACCGAAAATGAAAACAAAAAACAAAAACTTAAAATGAAACCGAAAATGAAAACCTAAAATGAAATTGAAAACAAAACTTAAAACGAAACTGAATTTAACGAAAACCTAAAATGTAGAAAACTGAAAACGAAAACCTAAAACGTAGAAAACCAAAAACATATTTAAAATTGTAAACGAAAACCTAAAACATATAAAAAGTTAATTTTTATTTTTAAATAGCATTATACAAATTTATTTAAAAAATGAATGTATGTTTATAGTTTTTCATTTATTTATGTTTTAATTTACTTTTCAATTTATTTAGAAATCATGTATTTGTAAAAAACTGAAAATGAAAACTTAGAATGTATAAAATTGTATTTACGAAAACCTAAAATGTAGACTTGATTGTAAACGAAAACCTAATGTTCTCTCCTCTTTGATTGTGTTCTCTCTCCTCTCTCTTTCTCTTATCTCTCTCCGTTTAACTCTCTTCTCTCTCTCTCTCATCTCTCTCTCTCTCTCTCTAAAATTCAAGTTTCAACAATCATAATCAAGTTCTATGTGTTCCTCTACGATGAATACATTATTTAACCCCTTCAATAAATATATTTTTTTTAAAGCTTCAAGTCAACTATTGCATATCTAATGTAACATTTGTCTATTAAAGCATTTCCATTAAGGATTAATTTGTCTCCTTTCTAGGAATAATCTCTATTTTCCTTCATCGATTGTTGGGGTGGACATGTGATAAGACCATTAAATTTTTGACATAGGTAAGCCTTGATATCCTTTCTAACCAATTCTCTCCACTTTTATATATGTAGGTTCATTTCTAACCACATATATTGTTACAAGTGTGTAGATTAGATAGTGATAGATAGACTCACATTTATAATACATAGAAACACATGGACTAGGATTCCCTCAAACTATATCTAATAATTTTTTAATTATTTCCAAATAGGAAAAGGTATAAGACCTATTAGTTGAGAATCTATAGAACTCTTCTAATTCAAACAACCTCAAATTGGGTTTCCCTACTCTAGACATAAACTTTCAAGCCTAGATTGTAGATATAGGGTAATGGTTATCCCTTCTTTCTAGATATCAAATATTTTATTAATTTTCAATTTTGCATTTAGTTGTTATTGTTAAAAGTTATCAATTTGATATAATGTAACCAAGTTCATGTATACATATTTCCTAATCTCAAATTCATTGAAAAAAGGAACATAAGTCTAGAATTCCAATTTTATATTAGAATTGTAGCTAAAATTATTTTTGTTCTAATGATGCATAATGAAAATTTGTTCTAATTCCTCTCTTATCTCTCTCCGTTTAACTCTCTTCTCTCTCTCTCTCTCTCTCTCTCTCTCTCTCTCTCTCTCTCTCTCTCTCTCTCTCTCTCTCTCTCTCTCTCCTCACCTGCTAGCTCCTCTCTCTGATCTCTCTATCTCCTCTCTCCTCACGTCCTCTCTCAGGTCTCTCCTCTCTCCACTATCTCATCTCTCTCCCTTGAACTTTCTTCTCTTTGTCGAGCCTCTCTCGTTTCCATAGCCATTCAGCTAACTACAACAATAACTTTCAATTTATCACAAACCTTAACATTATCATCTTCTAGGGATTTCATTCTCTACTCATGATAATTTTTAAGATCTTCAACCCCCTTCAAATTTTTTTGGTTCATCACAAGAAGTTTATTAACCTTTTCATTGTAATGGGTGGAAACCCCTTTTTCCTTAATTGCATTTAGCTCTAACACAATCCACATTAAGAGAGAGCAATGGCCATCCATAGTTTCTTTGACATCCCTTCCTATATTTTCTTTATCATAAACAAAAGACCCTTTCTCCAAAGGAGTATCATTTCTTGAAGGGATACGCATGTATGCAAGTCCATATTATCATCATTTACAGGTGGAGGGGGGTAGGGGAGAAGCTTCATCACACACATTATCCCATCTAAGTCTCTTAGCATAGGATGAAGTTAATTGGCCCTTCCGTTTTCCTTTGGCCATGACAAAAGAAGAACCATTAGATTTTACCCTACCTATAATATCCCCACTAGGGATGAAAGAGTCAGGGACACACTCAATAGAGGGGAATAATAAAAAAGCTCATAGTCTAAAATTACATATTTTAAGTGGGACTTTGCTTCCCTTTTTGGGTTTGTTTTCTTTCCCAATTGAGGCCCACCCTCATCCAATAAGGAATCTTCCTTAGGACCCATTGAGTACTCTTTGAGAAAGCAATTGACTTATTTTTAACCTAGCCATATGGGGATTTATAGCTACTAAAATAGAGTTAGAAAACTCCATTATAAGGAAAATTAAGCCCTTATGTAGAACTGGATATGAGGGATTCTTTCTATGAGTTTTAATGCTATGGGAATGCAAAGAGAGCAAGTAGAAAGGAATATATGTATATTTATCATGTTTGAAATAGTTTAAAATGACAAAGTGGTAGCTGAAAAGACTAGTAAAATATCTATTTAAAGTAACATGCCTCATAATAAATTTAGATATCTTGGCCTAGAGAGGAGGAATGGACACCCTGTCATAGTTGTGATTAGTGATTCTTTGAAGCTTTTATTTGTCCTTTCCCAAGAAGAAAATTATAAGGGATTCATCAATTCTTTTTTATCCCTAAAAGAATTTCTCCCTTAGACCAAGGTTTTTGAGACTTTGGCCACTAAATCCTCTAAGATAACCAATTTAAGGCCAAATACCTTCAAAGGCCAAATACCTTCAACACACCATCATCTTGGTCATCGATTCAATAAAATCTCCTATAACTCGAGTATCATTCCCATGAACTTTCTTAGTGAAGGAGGTTAGACCCCCTATAGAAAGCTCCTTCCAAACATCCTCATCACTCTTCCATTTATCATAAATGATGGGCTTAACTTGTTTTTGATTGCCCCCCACTTTTATATAGATCTGTCCAGGATATAGATATAGTAGAATGATTCATAACCCCTTAATAGTATCTAATAGGACCTAATAATTTGACCTAATATGAACCTTAAACCCTAGTATGTACCATTAAAACCTAATATAACCCTTAAGACTTAGTATGTACCCTTAAGACCTAATATGACCCTTAAGACCTAGTATGTAACCTTAATACCTAATATTGATTGTAAATGAAAACCTAATGTTCTCTCCTCTCTAATGTTCTCTCTCCTCTCTCTTTCTCTTATCTCTCTCCATTTAACTCTCTTCTCTCTCTCTCCTCTCTCTCTCTCTCTCCTCACCTGTTAGCTCCTCTCTCTGATCTCTCTCTCTCCTCTCTCCTCACGTCCTCTCTCAGGTCTCTCCTCTCTCCGCTATCTCATCTCTCTCCCTTGAACTTTCTTCTCTCTGTCGAGCCTCTCTCGTCATGTTCAATGTACTAAAAAGTAATTATTTTCAAATTGACCTTGATAAAGGAATACATTATATATCTTTAAACAAAGACATCATAGCAAGTTTAGAATGTAAGTAAATTAAAAATGTATATGAATAATTAAATAAGTAAATAGTTTAATATTACATCTGAATATTATATTAACAAACCAACTAAATCAATATAAAATATAACCTTATTGAAAAGAAATAAACATTTACAAAGTAAACTCTCTTTATCTGACCTAATATGAACCTTAAACCCTAGTATGTACCCTTAAAACCTAATATGACCTAGTATGTAACCTTAATACCTAATAGGACCTATTATGTACCCTTTAGACCTAATAGGAGCTAGTATGTACTCGTAAGATGTAATAGGATGTACTATCACCCTTAAGACCTAATATATTATGCATGTGTTTAAATACTTTTCATTTACATTTTCAAATACTTTATAAATGTGTACATGTGAAGATAGAGATATATATGTTTAGATTATTCATGTGTTTAAATAATTTTCATTTACACGTTCAAATACTTTATATATGTAGTTTACACATGATGAACGAGCATTCAGGAGGTCAGCCCCCACCACCACCACCACCACCACCACCACCACCACCACCACCACCACCACCTCCACCACCTCCTCGTACCGCAGAGCAGCTTAGACAGGACATGAGGCATAATATCACCTCTATTGTCAGGGACATTGAGACGGTTAGACATGATCCCCACCCCTCCGCACATCTACTACACCTTGCAAATACTATGCAAGGCATAGTACATTCTATCCAGTCCCTCGATGATGAGTTGGATAGCTATCAGTCATGGAGAGATTCCATGAGAACATTCTATGCTGATGGACTCACCTATAAACAGGTGAATGATCTTAAAATCACCAAAGCAGATTTTGCTCGGTGGTTTAAGAATCCGAAAATAGGGGAAGAAATAAACCCCAAAAAATCAAGAATATCTATTCGTTGGTGCAAGCACCCGTTGATTTCATAGCACTTTTGGGAGTGGTGGTGGATGGTATTTGACCATCCACCACACGCAAATCATGAGGTCCCCATGTAATTTTTGAGAAAATTGTGGGCTGAGTTTGAGTTGGGTAGAAAACCCAATTATTTTGACATGAGAGCATTTCAAGGGGTCGGTAGAGGCATGCCTCAGGACAGGCCTGGGGCAAAGCTGAGTGATAGAGTTAGAAATCATCCATGTGAGGAGCCCCTTGTTTCTTATCCAGCTCCTATGATTCCAGCGCCAGTACACCACCGAGCAGTCACCTCTGCTCTTGGTTCATTGAGCACCCTTTTAGGTGATTTAGCTGAGCAGTTCAGGATGGCTAGGACACCCCAGAGCACAGCACATGTTTGCACCAGCTGCGGGGACATATGTATTGGTCCATAGAGTGAGGGGCCAGATGACAGATTTGATGATGCAGAGGGTGCACATGGAGGATATGATGACACAGAGGATCGACCTCCCGAGATCTCATCATTTGTTGAGCTTCTATACGCAGCGGAGTTATCTAGCGCAGAGGTAATCTATATAATAGTAATCTAGCTTCTATAAAATATTTTGCCTACATATATATGTACAGACACACAAACCATATCAACCAAAATATGTTATTTTTGTCGAACAGGGGGCAGAGGAGACCACGACATCCATGGACCGTCACCGTGTCCATTCAACTACTTTAGATGTTGGTGCACCTTTCACTGTATGTGTTTTTATCATGTCTATTCGACCCCTAGAAATATTTATTGTTGAAACTTTACTTTAATAATGTTTGTTTTCAAAATATATATTGTAGGGTCACACTTCATACCACCTTGGCAGCAGTTCGATGGGTACTCTGCCATCGGTCACAGAGGACACTCCCCATATACCGCTTGTATGTATATTGCATTTTAATTTGAATTTAACTATTTATACATGCTCACGTATTTATGTGTATATTCTAATTCACTTCTATTTTTTACAATTGTGTAGGCCTTCACCACATCATTCCCTACTGATGTACCCTCAGAACCATTAGCGAGTATAGTTTCACGTGGTCATGGTGTAGGACCCAGCCAGATGCAGGCCTCATCATCCTTTGAGGTCATAGTTATTAATATATTAAATTCCAATATTTTTGAATCATGACGCACATGTAGTTTTTAGGGAATATTATTATAATAAATTTACAATTTTTTTTGTACAGGACATTACCACAGCGACGTTTTTTACTCCAGGTCCTCCTCCCACAGAGGAAACTACTCAGCAGGGTTCCACGGTAATTTATTTGATATATGTATATTCAACATTTATTTTTTTTGTAAGTGAATTATTTGTTTAAACCCACTTCTTATGTTATCTCTTCATAATTTATGTTTACAGTCACTTGATGGTGTACAGCATGATGATACATCTCCGTCCTCTTCACGTGGAGTGAAGAGGACGACAGATCAGATGGGCGATCCAGGCTCTTAGATGTTACTTGTGTTTTCATGTTATATAGACTATTCAGATGTTATATATGGACTATTTCTAGATGTTATATGGACTATGACCTATTATATTTGGACTATTCACATGTTTTATGGACTTGTTATATATTTGGACTATTCACATGTTTTATGGACTTGTTATATATGAACTTGTTTTATTTGGACCAATGATGTATGTTTTATGGACGTGTTTTATTTGGACTAGTTATTTGGACATGTTATATATGGACTAGAGTGACATGTTATGTGGATTAGCTTTTTTTTGGTTGATTGATATATGTACATGTCATAGATTAAATTAGAATATTTGTTTTAGATCTAAGATTTTTTTAATAAGATGGATTGCATGTAAATACTCTACGTGAATAAATATAATGTGAATCATCTATAAGTAGAGATAAAATAAGATAACTACATAACTAGATAACTAGATAACTGGATAATGGATATCATTAATTAATATGTCACATCAAATTATTCAAGTTATATGTCACATCAAATTAATTGTATAATTTGAATTAAAAAATGAACAAATTAATAAGTATACAGGAATCATAACACATGGTACATCAATAAATGATATTTTTATTTATATATATGACTAGTTCAAGGGCTCCATAGGGAAAGAACTAGTAAGAAAACCCCACTTCTTTGCCCAATTACAATATGATTAAAAATAAAATAAACATTCAATGAAATAATTTAATGTATCATCTTCTAGGGCTCCTGCATATGACTGTCACATGTGTGTAAAGTTGTACACTTTATACCTATTCAAATAAGAAATTAATTAGAAAAACTATCTTTAATGCACAACTAACTATAAATTTGACATAATAAGATCTATCACTTGTACATGTCTAATGTCTAATATCTAACTAGTTCTATAAACTTGACATAATTAAAAAACACTTACACATGTACACATGTGATTTATTAGAGTGTACCATCCGCATATGAGTGTCACACTTGTGTAAAGTTGTAGTTGATACCTATTCAAACAAGAAATTAATTATAACTAACTCCAAATTTGACATAATAATATATTGAACTTGTACATGTCTAATGTCTAATAGAACTAACTATATAAACTTTCAACATAATTAAAAAGCACTCACATGTCTCTAAATCTGATTCAACCTAGTGTACCATCTGCATCCTCTCTTTTTTGTAATGCTTCTATGATTGCCTCATGCTCTTCCATTGAAAGGGTCCATAAGACTTTATTGGTGGGCCTCCCTTTGTATCTTTCTAATTTGATATTCGTTGCCACCACTAAATGAGAATACTGCATAATTTTCTTTTCTGATTGGTAGTCCTCAAACGCTGGTAACCCATTTCTTCTTGTTAGGTATTTTTGTAGCCATGTACCAACAACCACAACAGACCCAATTGGATACTGAAAACCATCATCATCTACTTGATGACATATCAACTTTTTCTTAGGTTCCACACATCTAGCAAGCCAGTACTCAGTTTGCTCATCATTATCCTCAGGTGCAACAACAACATACACATGCCCTGTAAAAATAATTAGTTTCATATGCATGTATGTAAAAAAACCTACACTTATAAATGTAAATTTGAATAAATAAATACCAGGTTGTATAAGATCTGAAACACGATCATAATCTTCTGATGCAAATGCATGATCTGGGTCTTCACTAGTTGAATCGCCTAGAACTTGTGTCTCAGTAGGTGTTAAGGATCTTTGTTTCCATTTTTCAACCCATTCTGTACTCTCGCATTGTTCCCATTCACCTGCAACACAAAATTGACAAAAACATGCTAGCTCCCTAGTCCATATAGTCCAAGTGTTAGAATCAGAACTTCTAAATGAATGCCATTTTGCTGACCCATTTATCGTATCACACTCATATCTTGAAAGGATATAATTCTCTTCTACTAGCCAGAAGAAACGTTTGATTGTAGAATTTTGATTTGATCCTGTAGATAAACTTGTACTACACCATTCAACAATTTCACGTGCATTTTTAAATTTGGATTTTTCTTCAAACTTGAGTTGTTCTCTTGAAAGGGCTCTCTTAACACATGCACTGGCACCATCATGTTCTCCTTTCCCGTGTCCAGCTTCAAAAAAACTCCAAATATGTTCAACATTGGTTTTCTTATGTGTCCTACTCAACCAATAAAACATTCTAGCATTCTTGAATTGACCTGTGCAATTATCTGACCATATTAGATGTTGTGTCATTTGAATTTGTCTCTCCTTTAAATTGTCGTAAAATGTCTCCATGCAGTATTGCACAAACTCTGATGAGTGTAGTTTATTATCACTCATATAGAAGTGGTACTCCCTCAAAAAAATTGTATCCTCTTCTGTACTATCAGGTGCATGCCTATAGACAATATGAACAAAAATGGCTACTTGTACTGAATTATAATATTGAGATTGGATCTCATCTTGTGGTGCAAGAGTATAGTTCTCTGCAAAGTCTACTACTGAAAGTAAACTACTCACTGGGAATGTATTCTTGCACATGCGAAATTGTTCATCAAGCCATCTAGCATTATGAGAGTGTTTCACATATTTAGGTATGATCTTACACTTGAATTCATTCATGAATGCGTGAACACTAATGCTTTCATTTATTAGGTCACATCGTCTTCCAACCTTTCCATCCTTCAATGGATATTCAACAGTTTTAAATCTTCGCACATCAATCATTTGTTGTCCGAATTCAGTTGTAGAAGTTTCATGAAAACACTCATCTAATAATGCAAGATTGCCACATATATTGCATACACCAGAAACACATGCATTGAAAAGAAAATATTGGTCATTATGTGGGTTACAAAACAAACTTGAGATGAACTCCTTTATAACTTGAGGTGGAATTTGGATACCACATTCCTGTAACATTTCTTTAGTATGCATGGTACCACGTATAGATCGAAATAAATCATAATGGTAACGAAATTGGACATGAGTTTTACAACAACATGTGACTCTTTCCTTGTTTACCCTTACATACCAAGGTTTACACTTTTCAAATGATCTTTGACTTATGCTGATTGATAACACCTTTTCATCTATAAATTTTTTGTATAATTCAGTTTGAGTCATGTCCAAAAGGTGTTTTGGATGTGGTTCATGAATTTTTGAGCCAACTCTTAATTTTAGAACATCCCTGGCATTTGGCGATACTCTTGTATTATCCTTCCAAAATCTTTCAATCAATGTTTTCACTTCACTAGTAAGTTTCATATCAGATCTCGGGAGTCTGCCACTATAGGTCCATAAGTTGTTAGCTGGATCACTTTCAAAGTCAACTCTTCTCTTCACAGCTTTTGCCAAAGTTTTACGATGAATATTAAGATATCCACTTATGTTACTCATCATTCTTTTATCATGGGTTGATTTGTTTACTAAAGCTGTTGTTATTGCTTGTCGTGCTGCATTTCTATCTTTAGAACGAATTTTCTTTCCAATTGTATCAAAGGCATTAGCAATAGTCAAAACAACTTGTTTCAAAGACTCATCCCTTTTTTTTTCTTTCACATTGACTCCTAACCTCTTCATCACTTTCCGCATCTTTGTCATTTTCATTAATTGTAACATCAATTGACATTGAAACCCAAATTTCTTATTATAAAAAAATTGTTTGAACAATCTGTTAGCATATGTCCTAATTTGCCTCCATGAAACCAAGCCACGAAGATTGTCTAACACACCACTATTCAATTGAAAAAGATTACCCATTTCATTATCATTTAAACATGTTTCATTTTCCACTGGTGTTTCCATGTGTACTTCCACACTCTCAATTTTAGCTGTACTTTTATTTTCACCATCAGTTGGGGTTTGATTTTCAATCATAGGTGGGGTTTCAATTTCTTTTTCAACTGGTGTTTGACTTTCATTTCTTACTGTACTTCCATGAATAAAATCCAAATCATTTATTTCGTAGCTTGCTTGAAATAAATCACGAATTTCATTTTCAGAATATATGCGGGGTTCTGAAGACATACCAGTACCCAATACTGGGTTAGTAGATGCACCTGGATTTTCTTGATTTGTATTTCCTCTTTCTGGCTCTTCATCCATTACAGTGTTCTCAATGCTCTCTTCCTTTAAAGCTATTGTTGAACTCAAAGCTCCGGCATTACTACCCTCTCTAATTCTTGCTCTTCTTTCTCTTTGACGTTTTGCTTCCTTTTCTTTATTTTCTATCCTTTGTCTCTTTCTACGTTGCTTTGATCCCATATTTGGATGAATTTTTAATCCAACAAGTGTCAAATCCAGAACAAGAAAAAACCAAGTATAAATTTATTAAAACATTCTGTTTGCGTACAGGTACAGTCATACAATGATTGAATAATGATTCAATTATTGTACCTCTGTACTTCTGCACCTGTCATTTTCCAACGGTCTCATTAGAAATGGGCACCCATTTTTTAAAAAAACGGGCACCCATTTTTTTTAAAAACGGGTGCCCGTTTCTTAAACGATTACTTTTGAAATGGGCACCCATTTTTTTAAATTTCAAATCGGGCACCCGTTTCTAATAGCTTGGGGTGGGAAACTTTAACTTGCCTCAGTTTTTGGTACGGGATAGGCATGATTTAGGCTTGGTCCCACCGACCCTATGTCTTCACCTCTAGAAATTTGACTAAGTTATTTTAACATTAATTTTTTGTCTTTAACGAATTTTTTGAGCGTCTTTCAATTTGAATTTTTTGATGAAACGAAAACCCATTATAGATTTCATTGTCATGATTCCAGAAATGTAAATTTTTTGATGATATAATAAATTTTACTATTTTTCCTATATTTATCAATAGTAAAATGTATGAAAATGTGAAACATAGAGGTTTACTAAACTTTTAATAACTTTTTTGTTTTAAGGTTTCTACAAAAAAAAATTATATGGCATCAATCTACATTCTATTCTTTTCAAGATAATTTTTTTTTTTTTGGAAAAATATGAACATTTCATCAAATTATGGTGGCCGTACACCAGAGGTTTTGAAAATATACTTTATTGTCAATTAAAAATCAATAAAAAAAAAAATATACAAAAAAAAAAAAAGAAAAAATATACTCATCAATCTATAGTGTCTTAGGTATCTTTCCTAAAAAGGATTAACATATATTGATTTATTTGTGTCAAAAAAGGGTGGTCGTACACGAGTGAGGTATGGTCCTGAAACAGGCATTCTGAAAAAGTGGTTTTTAAATATGCCTACCAAATTTAATTTATACAATGTGGGTATTGAAATAAATTACATATTTGAAAAGCTAACTCCAAGTACTATAATTTCTATTAGTGAAGTTTTTTGAAATTCAATCTCTAAGTGCCTCAATTTTTGACATCAATTGACAAGAATTTTGAAAAATAGGAAAAACACTTCCACTTTTTGTCAAAAATTGGCACCCAACTTCTTGCAGCCACCCTACACTCCTCTAATCGCATTGTCATTCCACTAACACTCATAGGTTGAAGCAATAATATCTTAATTCAAAAAATTCTCTAACAACATGAAAGAACAAAATGACCTCTCTTACAAGTATTCAATGAAAAGAGAAGCAAGAGAACTAGAACATCATGAAGCTGCCTGAGGGACATCATGATGAAGATGGTCCACATTTGCAAAAATATTAGGTCGCCATGACACACCAGCTATGGAAATCCTTTCTTTTCTCAATGAGTGTACCAGGCACAACATGACTCTACAACATCAACAAATGTACTGGTACATGCTCGTAGAGACCTTATACTTTTAAATTGGAAAACATTTATGAAAAGAAAATTTAAACAACTTAAGAAGGTCAAAATCTCAGTTATTTTTTAACTAATTTTTTCACAGATATATTTAACCAAAAAAATAGATCTCTAACCTTCTTAGGTTCTATAAATTCCCTAGAGCATGTTGAACACATACTTGTGGTTGAACCAATTCAAGGAAGGTATGGCCTTGGGTACCCACAAACCCATTAAAGTAGGCCCTGGGTACCCAAATCAGGGTACAAATAAATGCATTTAAAAAGCCAGAGTTTTTGACCTTCTTAAGCTCTGTAAATTTCCAGTGGGTGTCTGGCACGAACTTGTAGCTCGACCCACTCACAAAAAGTATGGTCATAGGTATTCGTGAACCCATTAAAAAAGGTTTTAACTTTTTAGGTATCCAAACATGTAATGTACACTGATTAATAAATCAAAAAAACCAATATGTAGTGTATGATCTTAAGACTAATCTCAGGAAATTCTACAAATTCTACATCTAAAGTTAGTAAACTAAACCAAACTTCCACAGTCTCTAGCTAATTAACAATAGGATTTTATTTTCAAATGAATTGAACAACACCATGTTTGATTTTAAAATGTTGGGTGAAACATCAATTGATATCTTTCCTGTTCCAAGTGTGTTCTGATTAATGCAAGTCCACAACAAAAGCCAAACATGGGTTTTGGGTCAAAAAAGCATTTGAAGTGTGATGCAGCCTCTCTTCGACAACTATCATCTTTTTCTTGAAGAAGTGATTCGAAGGACAAGGCCAAATAATATCAGAGAAGCTAGAGATCTAATGATATAAAGGTAAATTTCATGGTTGCAGATCTTATAGAAGATTTTATGTATCTCTATGATATTTGTAAGTCATTGCCTTAATTACCCTTCTTCCATTTATATCAAAATACCTATATATTTCACTGTTTGTGACTGAATACTTAGTTTCTTAGATGCTCTGTGTATCTTTGTATCTCATGCTACTTCTTTCGAAGGAAAACTCAGTAAACTATGTAAATGGCCTTATATAGGTGTGGTGAACAAAAGCATAGGGGGCCTAGAAAGCACACAAGCACCTTTAGGCTATCATCTTCGTTATTACTGAAGAGAAGAAAGATGTAAACAAATAAACTAGAAACTTCCATTGCAAACCCTGTTCCTGATTCATACTGTTCGCTGTAATATTCTATGAATCTGTTTCATCTCTCAATTATTTTCTATGTACAATTAAAAAAAGAAAAGTGGCATTTCCATCAAATGTATAGGCTTTTATAAAGACACATCAACTATATTTTTGTTCTTATAGAAAGCATGCTCCGACATATTAACAATAATCCGTCTAAACCACACAATTCAACATATAAGAAGATAGAAAAAAGAAAACCTGATTTTTTGTGCCACTGTATCTGCCTGTGCTAAAGCATCTACAAGCCAATTTCTCATCCAATCCAGGCTATCAAAAATGCTACAAATTTCTTCAACCCTCATTTTTTCACTTTGCCGCCAATCCTCGAAGAAATGAAGATGAATTTCTCCAAATAATACCGCCAAATTTGAAGATGAATTAAAAATCTTATATTTGTTCTATTTTAATTTTGAGTGATTAATTTTTATTTTTAACTAATTAATTTTTATTTTTAATTAATAAATTTGTTTTTTGATTAATTAATAATTATAATAAATAATATATTTTAGGTTACGCATAGACAATGTTAAATTTATCTTGTCTTTATGTTTTAGTTTAAGACAATTAAAATAGTTTTAATTTAAAATTTATATAATTAAAATAACAATTTAGGTTTTTAAGATAGCATGTTAATTTTGTCTTAAACATCTTAAATTTTTTAAAAAAATTTTGCAGAGCTGGAGTAGTCCTAGGATGGGTGACCTCTTGGAAATTCTCAGTGCTTCACAAACTTTGCATTGAGCATCACCTAGATCTAATGAGTGCTAAGTGATGTTCCATTCATTCTCATGAGAGATGGGTTCATGTGAACCACTACTCATGAAACATGGGTCAATGAGTTGACTCAAAAAACTATAGAGTTGAATCTTGATAGAAATATCACAATTTTTAAACACTTCACCCGGATTTATTATTTATTTTATATACAATTAATTATAGAATATCATAAAATATTTTCATTTATAATAAGAGAATTGAGTATATGATATAGAAAAATATGTTTTTATATAATAATTTATATTATAGAAAATATAGAACATGTTTCCTTGTATAAGCTTGTACTTCTGATTTTGAAATTCACATTTTGAATTAAATTAATGATTTATAGCTGAGAAATTACTAAAAAATATGCACACAATATTTTAAATCTAATTATTAAATACATTATTCCTTCTATTTATGTTATCTTTATTATCTCTCCCCTCTATACTCCATCGCATAGATTTCAATAATGACATGCCACACAATAATAATAGTTTGGTCATTTATTTGGTCATTTTACCCGATGACCAAATTAGTCATTTTACCTGATGACCAAATTGGTCATTTATTTAGTCATTTTAATTATGATTTTACCTAATGACCAAATTGGTCATTTATTTAGTCATTTAATGGGTAGAACATGATCAGTTTCAGTCACGTGACTAAAATTTTTAGTCACGTGACTAAAAGTTTTAGTCACCTAGTCATTTATTGCCCAAATTCTACTAGTGGGATATTGTCTTAATGTTGAAGAAGGCTTTATCCTTGTTCTTTTCTTTCCTTAACATGTCAAAATAGTAGTTATTTTTCCATATTAAGGAGGGGGGCATATATATGGCCTCCCTTGCTCTATATTATGCATTTTTTTTGTAACCTTTTGTTTTGCAGCATGCTAAATCCTCAGAAGGTAACACACATAAGTTGCTAAATCTTGAAGAGACACGCATTTCCAATTTCAAATATGCTAAATCCTCAAAAGGTAACGCACATACGGTTCTAAATCCTGAAGAGATACACATTTTAAAAATGTATTCTATGATGATATGAGGATATGGATCCATGGGTACTTCATAAAAGTCATCAGAAGATGCACTACATACATGTATAAAGCTGCCAGAAGGTGCATAACTCTATGGGGTGACTATCAAGTACTTGCTATAGATCTCTATAGTTTTGTTGACTATTAGTGACCCACACTTAGTCATTTATCTAGGCAATGACGGTTGGTCATCACTATGACTAAGTCATTATGTAAAGGCCGAGTTATGTAATGTATACTTATAGAGCAGTAGTACTGTCGAGTAAACTTATGGTCACTATGTATTTTTGTATTATGTCGAGTCTAGTTTTTGCCAAGTCATATATGCAATGATTACCAAGTGACAGAGATATCAACATATGTCGAGTACAGTGAATGTCGAGTTAGCCAGGAATGACATATGACTTTGTTATGGCACAGTGATTGAGGTAAACCATTTTGGGCGACATTCATGTTTTGCATTTTGTTTGTTGAGATAATTATAGAGGTGATTATGCATCTATTTTGCAATCATTGATCCCTATGTAATACCTAGAGCCAATCATAAATTAGTAATGCTTAAGTGGAAAAATGAATTAATCTAAATCATAGATCTTGAATCATGAAGATGTTTTGTTGATTATATAAGGTTAATATCTAAACCCTAAAATGAGGAAGAGTGAAAGATAGCAAATGTGAAGGGAATGAGTAGAGAGGCATATTCAGTGAAGTGAAACATTCAGATAGAATTCAATGACTGAGCTAAGCAGTGAAAGGATAGAATAGAGATAAATTTGATAGAAGAGATCAATATAATATAGTAAATAGAAGATCTATAATCTGCATACAGTGCAAACTGAAAGATCAGGTACTGAGACATTCTAACCAGTGTATCATGGTAAATATCTTAACCGAGTAGTCCTAATAGAATTTTTGGAATCTCTTAACTGAGTGCTTACTTTGTTGTAAGTGTCAAATCCTTTAGCAAGGTAGACTGTATAAGTCTTTTAGGTCTTAACAGGGCAGACCCCTCACAGGGTAGATCATGTTTTGATCAAATTTGGTAAGACCTAATAGGAAAACTTATTACTGCAGTAGTGAAGATTTGTGGGTGTCATCCCCACCCTAGTTTTACCTTTCAAGGGTTTTTGGGTAACCAAAATTACTGTGTTATGAGTACTTTCATGGATACTTCTTAGTATGTTAGTTATTTTGTTATGATCAAGTATTGTTGATGCTATGCAAATTTTTTTCTCATATGAAAATGGATTAGTAGGTGATATCTGATTCACCCCCCTCTCAATATCACATTTCCTAATTATATTTCCAACAATTGGTATCAGATTTACAAGGTTTCTCATAGGAAGTCTAACCACTTGAAGAAAAAGATCTTGAGATGGAAGTCTATAAGCTAGGAAAGGTCATAGAGAATTAGAAGATTGATGTATAGTTGACATTACAACAACTGGAAGCACCAAGAAGCGAACTGAAGAAATCCTTGAGCAGAAGGAGAGAAATTACTATTCAGCAAAATGAGTCACAATATCAAGAAGAAGATACCACTGGACTATTTGATAATGGAAAATCTATAGAAAGTGACATGTAAAGGTTGACTAATAATCAACTAGACATGGTAAATCAACTGCTGCTAGTTAATCAAGAGTTAGGCAAGAAAGATATGGAAATCAACCAACTAAGGTTTGAAAATGATCAATTGAAGAATGAACTAAGATCTAAAAAGGAAATCAATGAAAGGATGAACAAACCTAATGAAGCTACAAAATATTTTGAAGAACTGTTAAGGTCACCTAGAAGATCTGGTGATAGATTTGGACTTGGACTAAATGAACATGCATCATTTATTGAAGAAGGAGAATCATCAAAGAATGGAGAATAGAATAATGCTAAACCAAAGAATAACAAGCCCACATGCCATCACCGTGGAAAGCCAGGACATACAAAAAACATATGTAGAAGCAAACATGCTAAGTTTGATCCTAAACCTAAGTTCAATGGGCATCGCTTTAACTGTAAGAAACATGGACATTAGGAACATGAATGTAGGTCTAAAGTTAGTAATCCATCTACCCCAGCTAAGTTTCAAGGAAATTGTTTCAACTATCAGAAGTATGGGCATAGAGCATTTGAATGCAGATCTAACACTAGATGGTCATCAAATGAACAGACTAAGTCACCTATGAAGAATAAATCATACAATTGGGATTATAACACTTGGTACAATTGTCATTACTGTGGAAAATATGGACACATTGAAGCAAATTGTATGAAGACTCATTTCAGAGGCAAGTCTAAAAGCTGGATGAATGGAAGCATGGTATGTTACAAGTGTAATAAGATAGGTCACCTAAAGAAATATTGTAGATCACCTATGCCGAGAAATGATTAGAATAAGAATGAAGATATCCGTGAAAAATTGAAAAATCAGATGGACAAGACATGGAAGAAGAAATAAGAAGAAAGCACAAGTGAAGCTAGCACATTTGAGGTCACCCAATCTAATGGATAAGGTGATCACACTTCTTCTAGCTAAGCATATAAGGTATGTTTGGAACTAAATCTTACAAGGCTTTATCTTACATCAGTTTCTAACATAAAGAATGAGTAAAAGTCCATATCTGCATAGATAAAGATGCATTAAGACATATTTAAGCGAAATAGAGAATTTCATTTTTTATGTCGGGCATCAGTGTCTTGACTGAGTTATCAATGTATGTCGAGCACCTATTGTGGCTGAGATGCTATATACACCAAGCTGTGTCTTAATGGTTATTTTGACCAAGCTTGTGTTAGCCGAGGTTAACATGAGTTTGTTGAGACAACTATATTCCACTTAGAAATTTTGTATGAAGCATTTATGAGGCCCTAATTCTACTTTTTGGAGTCTATAAAGTGAAAAGTTGCCACTCATTTCATTTCACCAAGCGAATTGAGATTTCTTTGAATGATTTAGAGTGTGAACAACCAATTTGTTAAAGGTGATTTCGAATCTTTTCAGCATGCTGTCAGTAAAAATCATCTACAGGACACTTATGAGAAAGGTACATTACCAAGCAAATATTTCTTTTCAAAAATTTTAAATTAAAATGGCATCATCATTGTCTGCTACAATGAAGAAACAAGGGATGGAAGTTTTCAATGTATAATTGGTGAGAAACAAAGTTTGCAAGCCATAGACATTTAGGGAAATTTTAGAAACCGCAATTAAAGGAGATTTGTTCAGTGCCCTATCCTCAATTCCAGAGAATGTGTTGATAATGAACGATATTAGGTCCTTTTACATGTGCAAAATTAGAGAAATCAGAGATTACGATATTAGGGAGGTGTATGATAAATTATGTGAGAATGGATTGTTGAAGCCGGAGTATAAATCGGTTGCCGAACAAGGGTTAGTGCATGCCCTAGATTTCTCACAGAATTTCAAAGTTGAATGGATAAAAATAGTATTGAGCCGAGTACATGATATGCAACTATGGCTGGAAGATGGACTCGTAAAGATAACAAAGGAAATGATCCAATGAGTTACTAGATACCCTACAATTCAAGGAAAAAGGACAATGAAATGTTCAAGAAAAGAAGGCATTCAAGAAAACACAAAGGCAATATGGAACAAACGTGGAATGATGATCTCCACCATAACATATCTAGAAATTGACTTTGCTGTTAGGGTTATCTCACACAAATTCTACCAATCCAATCGGTTGGACAACGTCCCCTGTATGGCAGTGGACCAGGCATGGAAAATGATTAAGAAAGGACACACGAATGATCTTGCTGAGCTCCAGCTAACTCAGCTTGCCAAGAATCTTAACTCAATCTGAACTGCAAAAAATTCAATGTGTAAGTTTGGCTCTTTGCTAACCTGTCTATTCTTTTATATACAAAAGTGTTTTCCTACTCATGGAGGTGTGATATGGGACAATAAGAGACCCATTACTATTCAAATTAGTGAGTTCATAGGTCAGATAGGAGATAGTTTTAATGGTGTGATGGATAACTATTTTTTTGAATTCAAAAAGAAAATGAAAATGAGGAGTAGAGTCCCTGTGTCATTAGTTGAAAAATACAGCAAAGATATATGTTTTCTAGTTGACAGAGACTTCACTTATGCACAAGTAGTCTTGCCTAGGGTTTCATGGCTAATGCCACTACCCTATGAAGTAAATATAGATGAAGCTACTACTACTATTACAACCCTCTTAGCTAAAGAAATTGATAGTAAAGAACCCTACTTTGGTACATACGAAGAAGCCAAATCTAAAATTACTATGGGTTTAATGGCTGCAACTCTAGAAAGAAAGAGAAAGAAAATGGTAAAGAATTTGGAGAAATATGTGGAAGAAATGGAAAAGGATGCACCACTAGAATTGACCCAAGGACTGGGAGAAGATGAACTAAGTGAATCTAGTGACAGTGAAGAAGAAGAAGAAGAGGCTCAAGTAGAAAAGAAGAAAGGTAAGAAGCTAGTGATTGTCAAGCCCCCACCCAAGAAAAGAATATTGAAACCTAAAGTGTCATCGAAACCTATGCTGAGGCCTAGAACAAGGGGAGCTGCTGCTAAGACTCCAAAGAAATCCCCTGCTTTTGATAAATGAAAACCTGTATAGCCTAAGGCAGTGCTGAGAAAAAGGCCTAGAAGGAAGCTTGTTTTGGAACAAGAAGATGATGAAGAAACTGAAAGTGATGAAGAGGTGAAGAAGAAGGTTGCATTGCAGGATGTCAAACCTATTATGGATGACATATGTCAATAGATCACAAACTCTGCAGGAGTGGAAGAATTGAAAGGATTAAAGTTTGGAAACTTGAGTATAGGAGACAAAGAAAAGGTTGAAGATGCTATTCTTGAAATGCTTTGCATTTTCAAGATGTTACCTATTTAGTTGGAGAACCGAATCCCTAAGGAGTTAAGCAATAGGGTTGCATAAAATGGGAATATTATCTTAATACAGAAAAGCAAATAAGAGAAAGCACCCTAGCACAAGTGGAATCAAATCTCAACCCTGCCAACATTAGAAAAATTGTGGAACAACACCGAGCTAAATTTGATCCTAAGCTTAGAGCTTATTCAATCCTTCAACACAAGGTTGAGGATGTTGTATAGGAAAGTATCAAGATTTGGAGGATAGTGTTTGGTTTGTTGATTGACAAAGATGTAGATCAAGATGCTAGTACATCTAAGGATGTCGAGCCTACAATAGAACTAAATGTAATGGAATCACCCATTCCGGAGACTGAATCTCCTAAGGTAGAGGAAATTAAGAAGGTATCAGAAGTACACATTGTTGATATTATGGAGGTTACCCAAATCAAGAATCAAGTATTGACTGAGGAAGATATACAGGCCGAGGAAGAAAAAGACACATCTTTACTAGGTAGTAATACTATACTTTTGCAAGTCAAATCTTATCCGACAATTGATGAGACATCAACTGTTAACACTACCCCCACCAAACCTGCAGTTCTTATAGTTGACATGTTAGTCGGTACAAGCACTACCAAGGAACAAGATAAGTCGGCACCAAAAAATCAACCCACATCTGCCGAGCAATTACAACAAGAAAAAGAAGAGAAGTTTGAAGAAAAAGTTACTAGTCCTCATGTGGAGGATAAGGGAATAGAAGCAAAAGAATTAAAAGACAAAGCTATTGAGGTACAGGAGCCTACACAACAAGAGCCAATACAAGATCTTGTATAGATGCCAAGTGGGAGCACACCAAAGAAGGCACTAAAATATAAAATGGAAGTCTTTTCCCTTGAGGTAACCATTGATGAAGTTATTGTTATTCCTAAATGGGATTTTGATAACTTAACTTATGAGAAGATGCAAATATTGAAAGATTTGTTGACAAGGAAAAGAAGATAGGAAGAATTGAGAAGAGAACATAAAAAAAAATAGGTTTTGTATGAAATTAAAGACATATTTAATGATGTTTATGAGTTGTCAGATGTAAACAGTTCTGCTCCCATATTGGAACAACTTGTACATATTGTTCAGAAAGTAAATAATGAAGCAAGTAGCGCTAGTGATAATCTATTTGAGTGGTTGGAAAAAAAGTTTGAGACCAAGATGATGGAGAAAGTATTTGCTGAGATCGAAGTAAAATAGATTGCACTTTCCACTTTGGTACTAGAGACCGAAGAAGTAGTTGCAAATGCACACTCTTTGCTTACCAAACTTTGCAATGTAAAACAATTCACTGAGGATAACCAACAACTGGTTGATCAACTACAACAAGAACTCAAATCCACTAGTCAGTCCTTAATCGTGGATGTAGAAACTAGTTCCAAAAATTATTGCAAGATTATGCATACACAGGGAAGGATAGTTGAACTGATGGCTAATGATGGAAAGATTAGATCTTTGTTACTTTCTATGCAAACAATTTTAACACCCCACTTGGAGGCCATACAGAGAAAGTTGGTAAAGGCTAAGGACTTAACTCAGAAGGATCTGAATCTATCGAATGCTGAGAGCCTAATCAATCTAGCTGTCAAGCCAGAAGTGCAGTCAGAACTTTTAACTATTGTTGTCAAAGGATGGGAAACTACACTACACATGGTTATGATGCTGCATAAACCATTTCTAGAAAAATACTTTCAGATCCCCACTCCTTAAGAGATTCGTCATGTCAAAAACAAGGGGGACATCAAATGACATGACATGACAAAATGGGAAGGTAACAAAATTTTGAATGTATATATATCTTAGGGGGAGTATTATGCTAATACTAAGTACTTTTGCAAATACAAGTGTAATGTCATGACAAAGTGTTTTTGCCACTAATGTCAAAGGGGGAGATTGTAGATCTCTATAGTTTTGTTGACTATTAGTGACCCACACTTAGTCATTTATCTAGGCAATGATGGTTGGTCATCACTATGACTAAGTCATTATGTAAAAGCTAAGTTATGTAATGTATACTTACCGAGCAGTAGTACTGCCGAGTAAACTTATGGTCACTATGTATTTTTGTATTATGTCGAGTCTATTTTTTGCTGAGTCATATATGCAATGATTACTGAGTGATAGAGATATCAACATATGTTGAGTACAGTGAATGTCGAGTTAGCCAGGAATGACATATGAGTTTGTTATGGCACAGTGATTGAGGTAAATCATTTTGGGTGACATTCATGTTTTGTATTTTGTTTGTTGAGATAATTAGGGAGGTGATTATGCATCTGTTTTGCAATCATTAATCCCTATGTAATACCTAGAGCCAATCAGAAATTAGTAAGGCTTAAGCGACAAAATGAATTAATTTGAATCGTAGATCTTGAACCATGAAGATGTTTTGTTGATTATATAAGGTTAAGATCTAAACCCTAAAATGGGGAAGAGTGAAAGATAGCGAATGTGAAGGGAATGAGCAGAGAGGCATATTCAGTAAAGTGAAGCATTCAGACAGAATTCAGTGACTGAGCTAAGCAGTGAAAGGACAAAATAGAGATAAATCTGATAGAAGAGATCAATACAATATAGTAAAGAGAAGATCTGTAATTTGCATACAGTGAAAACTTAAAGATCAGGTATTGAGACATTCTAACTAGTGTATTAGGGTAAATCTCTTAACTGAGTAGTCCTGACAGACTTTTTGTAATCTCTTAACCGAGTGCTTACTTTTTTGTAAGTTTAAAATCCTTTACCAAGGTAGACTGTATAAGTCTTTTAGCTCTTAATAGGGCAGACCCCTCATAGGGTAGATCATGTTTTGATCAAATTTTGTAAGCCCTAACAGGAAAAATTATTACTGCAGTAGTGAAGATTTGTGGGTGTCATCCCCACCCCAGTTTTACCTTTCAAGGGTTTCTGGGTAACCAAAATTACTGTGTTATGAGTACTTTCATGGATGCTACTTAGTATGTTAGCTATTTTGTTATGATCAAGTATTGTTGATGCTATGCAAATGTTTTGTTCATATGAAAATGGATTAGTAGGTGATATATGATTCACCCCCCCCCTCTCAGTATCACATTTCCCAAGTATATTTCCAACACTTTCTTGGTGGGCCATCCTATCCTTTTTGTGGTTCATAGTGAGATACACACATCTTACTGGGTGACCTAGCCACTCCTCTCTCCCCTTTTCTCTATTTTTTCTAGTGATGTCTCTCTTATTGTAATGTTGGAGTTGACAAAGATTTGATTCCCTAAGGGCTTGAGGATTCCTTTGTCCCTTTGATTTCAATAAGATTGTCTTTTTCTTTGTGATCTCCTTTACCAAGAGATTGCATCGAGTCCATACTCTTGCTAAAGTGGGGGCTAAATGTATTGTCGAAAAACTAAAGCTCTTCCATTTAGGACTAGTTTAGCCCTCTGAGTAAGTGGTTTGGGGTCATGTCAAATGCCTTGAATGGGTCTTTGATTTGGATCTATCTTTTTCCCCTATTCCGCCCCATTTTCCACTTCTTTTCTGCATAATTCTAGCATCCTGAATTGAAATTCTGAGATTCTTGACCTCAGGGTCAAGGTCGACCTCAACCTTGACCCAGGGTCCAAATTTCAAGATCCCAAAGTTTTCGGATGTCGAGTTTCAAAAAGGATTTATTTCCCGCTTTCAAGTCGACTATTTTGGGCTTTAGAATGGTAAAATCTTAAATTATATTTAATTTAGGTCCATTTCTAGGGGTATAGGCTTAAATGGGAATTTAATTCTCCTATGTAGGCCTCTCTAGAAGTTTGTGCCCTAGACTAGTATAAAAGGAAGCCTTCCTCTCTCATTTCAATCCATCTTTGATATCCATCATCTTTTCATAATCTCTCAAGCACTCAAGCAAGCAAGATCAAGCAATGAAGAAGCAAGAAAGAAGGAGAAGGAAAGCATTCAAGCATTCATCCATCTTCAAGCATTCAAGATCCAATTCATCAAGGAGATCCATTGGTAGCCATTGAAGGATTCAATCTCTATGGAGCCCACTTGTTGAAGATTTCTACATCCACATCCATTCAAGATTCTTCCTATTCCAAGATCCATTCAAGATTGGTGTTTATAATCTAAAGACAATTGATTTGGGACATCCTACATCCAATTCTACATTCATTTGGGGCATCCATACTTGTGGATTTAAGGGTTCAAATCCTCCATAAGGGTTTCAACATAAGCAAGGTGAATTGTTCCATTTAATTTATTTATTACTAAAATTTCAATTCAATTTCAAGGTTAATTCCTAAATTGGGGTTTGACTAAGGAAAACCCCTCCCCCCAAACAAAAAAAACCATTTTTCTTGTAGGAACAGGTGTGGGACAATGAATTACAGTACAAATATGGTTACCCTTTTTGGAAAACTTTTAGGATCCATGAACAGAATTTTTGTTGGAGCAGTGCAAGTCAGGGTTGACATAAAGGGGCACGATTATGCCCTAGGGCAAGATTGTGCCCCTATATTTGGGTGAAGGTTGACCTTTCTCAGAAAAGCAGAAGGTTTCTGGGTTTTCTCTGTTTCTATGTTTCTAGGCCAATTTTGGTTTTAGAATTTCCCGAAACTAGGTACAAACACCAGAAAACATCATTTTCCAGATCTGTCATATTTTGAGGTTAGTATTTGTCTTCAAATTAAATTAATATTTCAATACTTATTTCCATAACAGAATATAAGGTTTTCTCCTTTCTTCATATTCTCCATCGATTGATTCATCTATGCATTGACCATCTTCTTGTGGTTAATCAATTTGGATCTTTCCTTTGGGAATTCAGGGTTAAAAAGAAGATCTTTCCTTCCCCTATCCTATATACCAAACATTACATCTTGATCTCTATTTTTATATCTTACACTCTCCAAGACCTAGGTGGGTTCACCTAATCAC
This sequence comes from Chamaecyparis obtusa, assembly GCA_027943335.1. Taxonomy (NCBI): domain Eukaryota; kingdom Viridiplantae; phylum Streptophyta; class Pinopsida; order Cupressales; family Cupressaceae; genus Chamaecyparis; species Chamaecyparis obtusa. The sequence goes on along the minus strand of BSBK01002271.1, from coordinate 110,328 downwards.
CAATTAGATCTCCAAGTTGATGCCTTTTATAGAATATTGTATCTCCTATTTGTATTCTACTTCTAGTCTCTATCTCAAAATGGTGTGTATTCTTGAAATAGATTGATTTGACTACTGGATCCTATATCCTAATTTTCTTTCTTTATTTAATCTTCTTTTTGCTACTATCTCCGCTTCAATTCTTATCTACCACTATCTTGATATTAGACTTATTCTCTCTTCTAACTATGATTCTCTTATTTTAGTCTAGTCATGTTTAAATAAGGTTTTCTATGAATGTATAGTGCCTTCTCCTTATTTTCTAAATAGAGTCACCTTCCTTCTAGCCCTTAATGTATAACTCTATGAGATAACTTTTTAAATTCACTACTTTGATGAATCTATCAACTATCTATAATCATATATGTTCCACCAAAATCATTCTAATTAAATTTAACTCTTACTTGAAGAGACCAATTAGATCAAAAAAACATAAGAACAACAACTTCTCAAATGAATCTTAATGTTTTAATTGTTGTGATAGTCAAAAATTTCTTCATAAGATAATTTAAGACAACTCTCAATTACTTGAATTGTAAATCATAGAGAATTGTTCCAAAGAAATATTTTCCATAGCATAATTGAAAAGAAAACAATGATTGTATTGCTTATAAAATAGAAAAGTATAAAGTTTCTTAATGCTTCTAATGATGAAAAATATTATAATTGAAGTTTTTAACATAGGAAAATCTAGAGAGCTCATGCCTCTTCATCAAGTCCTTTGAGAAAGTAACTAACAACTTTAACATAAATAAACTTTAAAAAAACATGGATTTAGTCTTCATCTAGCCACAAGTAAACCTGTAAAAAATGCTCTTTGCACTTTTTATCTTCTTGAGTGTCTACATCAAGGATGGTGTTCCTCACCTCAAACTCAATCTGTATCATCTTTTCCAATTGTTAGTAACTTCTATCTAGTATAGTCCCATCATTCCTTATGTGATCTATTTGGAAATTAATTGTTCAGTATGAGAGATAGAGCTAGGGTTAGCTCTATTGAGATGTACATCATGAAGCTTTGTGTACAATCTATTCTTAAATCTTTGATGCTCCAAGATAGGGCCACATAATTTTTGTGATGGGAAACCCAAAATTTGTTAAGCCATATCATCAAATTTGCAAACCTCTTGTGAAGAAAAATAGAGATTGTTTCAAATATCATATCTTGCATTTGCAACAATAACTATTGGTGCTCATTCTCCAAAAATAATCTTTCATTCTTCAATTTAAAATAATTTATTTCCTTTAGTAATAGTTTCATCTAAGATTTGTTTATCTTTTCTATGTTTACACTAATATCACCAGTTACTATTGGATCAATTTCACCCACCTTGAGAGTCATCATATGACCAAAATACTTTCCTATATGAATGGCCTTATGTCTCTTGTGACAGGATATAATGCCCATATTAGCATATATTCTTAATCTAGATTGCACCTTGACCCAATGTAGATCTCATTCACTCCTTCCACATTTAGATCATAGTTTTTATCATCACTATACACAAAGATGTCAAATACTAAAGATGCACTCAAGTCCCAACCTAGGAACACTATGATCCCTACTTCTTGAAACAACTGTCTTCCTCTTTCTGGTGTCATGACACTAATTTCTTAGTCAATATACATCTTCAACCTATTAATTAATTGGTTTTCATTTTCATGGGTAACAGTAGAGATTGAATCGCTCAACTTCTTGCCTTTGAAATTGTATAGAAATATTTTAAACTCATCAGATTTAATAAATTGGTCATCAGATACAAAATAATCATAGGCTAAAATCCTATAATCATTGCCAACATTTAGTGCATCGACCACTTTTGTTCCTATGTTATGGAAGTCATCTTATTCATCTATTACCATTATTGGACCTTGCTTAAATTGAGATTTCCCTTCATCCTAGCCAAAAGATTCCTCAACAGATAGTATATACTATATGTCATGTATCTCTTTCATCTTTTGTTAAATTTATTTATTTTACTCTTGAACAACATGTTAATCTTCCTCTCCTTCTGAATTTTTAAAGATATCCTCCATAGGAAAAGGGACATGAATGTATCCACCCAATTTTTTCTTCTTTCTTTCATAACTGATATAACCCTTAGGGTCATATCCCTTCCTTAGATTGGCTTCCTTAAAGTTTTACTATGCCAATATTTTATCCCAGATGATATCATATGCTTTAGTTGAAACTATAACAAAATCACCAAAATACAATGTGCTTGGCATGAAAGATTATTTGTGATATGTAGATAGATTCATGAAAGTTGAGTATTCTAGTTTCCTAACAATTTCTAAATATGTTATTCTATCAAGAACTGTCTTGGTCAATTTGTAAGGTGCTCCTTCAAAACCAAGTACCTAGATCATTGGTGAAGTTCTTGTGAACATACCAATCCCCCCAATTATGGTCTACTATCTTCCTTGCATCAAAATATTTTGGTCTTAAGAGTTTTTCAATCTCATTAGATATTGAATAATCATAAGGATGATTATACATCCTATAAATGGTCTTCACAAATAATTTCTCAAAGAGAACATAATGAGAGTCCATAAACCAAGAATCCCAAATTGAAGACCATAATTGGACTGGGAGAGACTCGCCTTCTTTACCAGTGTATTTGATCTTTATGTCTTTTGGCCATATCCCCATCTCTTAATTGTAGAAAAGTATCATATGCATCAAAACATAATAGTGTTTGAGGTGGATGTGCTCAGAGTCATTTTTTATGAAATTCAACCCTATGTCAATCATCCTAGAAATAAACTATGCATAAGCAAAGGGCCTAGGGTTGTCACACTGCACATCTATAGCAATTACCATTGGAGAAATAAACATAAAATCTAGGACCTTAGCACCAACCACTTGTCCCATCGAATAGTAAGTGTACTTCATAAATGGCTCAAATAGATCAACACTAAAAGGAGGACCATCTTCATCATTCAATGGTACTGACTTTTTATCCTCTTTGTGTCTATGTGATGGAAATATCAATTCCTTGTAGGTAGTGTCTAACCTTGCATATGCATTCTCCAATTATTTAAGCATTATGGGATAATATAACATGTCATCTAGGTTAAATACTTCATTTAATACATTCTTTGATATATGTGCAAATGGTTCCCCTGCAGGTTGCATATTGTTCTTTTCTTTGGGTCATAATTATTTTCCAATAACTTGAGGAGATCTACATTTGCAAAGATATTTGGTACTACATGTCTCTCAATGTTCATCCTCCATGGGTTGCAGACCGGTTCATGATAACTCCTTTTATCATAATGGAATATAAACAACTCATAATCTCTTATACTAGTCTACACATCTCCCACATCCTTGTATCTATCTTCAATTTTCTCTAAATCGGGTTTACTCTATACAACCTTTCTTGACTTTGGTCCTGACCCCTATATTTGATCGTCTTCATGTAATTTTCTTTCCGCTAATTTTTTTTTTTAGTTTTTAGTTTTTAACTACTTTTACCTCCTTCCTTTTTATGTCTCTTACCCCTAGAACCACTAGGGCTTTCCATTTGGATAATTGAATTAAATTGCAGAGAACTTTCTTACAGAAATTGGAAGAAGATAAACTTACATGGAAATCATTGAAGTGTAATGTTCCTCCTTAATTTGTGAATCTCTTCATCTCCTTATCTCTATGATGTTTGTTCTTAAAGATTTTCTTTTGGTTAAATTCACTTTGATCAATAAATTGAAAATAAATTATTCGTGCAAGAAATTAATTTTTGCACATCAATCATTAATGCACCATTTTTTAAAATTTTGAAAATGTCAGAGTGACACTTGTTCTTATCACTAAAATCCTTTTGTGTTATGTCGATATGATCTCCTTCATTGGTGCCACTTTTATAAGTTAGTTTATCAGATCAATGGATCTATTGAAATGTCTTTTTGATTTGTTATGCCTTTTGAATTCATTCTACTCCATTGGGGTAACTCTCACTAATCTCATTTGCTTCCTTAGACATTTTTTCCATTTGATTTTTCTTTGTTATCTATCAGAGAAAGGAAAGCAATATTTCCGCAATAAATATTTTTTTCACTGCTCTATTTTGTGATAAGATCATCAACCATATAATTTTTTGTTGACAACTTCTTTCAATAAAAATATAAATAAAAAACATAAAAATTAATTAAAATGTTAAAAAGATATATTTCTAGAAAATTTCACTTATAGATAAAAAAAAAAGATAGTTTTTAATATTTTTCAAAAAATATCATTAAAAAGAGGAGTTATTGAAACATCACTTTTATGAAATAATTTTTTTTTTGGGGAATTGGACCCAAATTGCTATAAAACATTCATTTAATAGATATTTCTAATTGGAAAAGTTGAGGCACATATCTAACTTAGCTAGAATGAATCTATCTAGACCATTTGTTCGACAATAATTATTTTTTTATTAAAAATAATCAAATTCAATTATGTTGATAAGTTTTCCTAAACTGTGACATAACTTTGTACTTTTACCCCATTAAATAATCACTTTCATGAATAAACTATAAGTGAGTGTGTGAATTCCATTACTACCCTTTTGTTTTACAAGGTTAGACTACCTCTTTTCAACAATATTCCCTTTCTTGTGACATGTCATTCTATTTGTTGCATTCATAGGAAAAAAATTAAATCATTCCATGTTATTATCATAATAAAATTGAAAATTAAAATATAGTATTCTCTTATCTCAATGCTTTTAACAAGTAAAAATAAATCTATATAATACATTAATATCAAAATGAACCACACACATACATTTTCTTACCATACCATATTTGTCCATCTCTGTATCAATGTAAATCAAATAATGTTACATCGTAACCTAAATAAACATTCATAATTTCATATATATTCACGTCCTTAATCTAGGTATAAGCACAAGATGTGATCTATCATGACACATATATGGCCTTCTCACCATGTGTTCCTCAATTGTAGGTAAATAGATAATAAAATACATTTAATGAAGTCTGTGATTTCCATAAACACTCAAGGGTACTTTACAAATCAAAAGATAAAAATATGGTCGAGGCACTTTTCCATTTAACCACAAATATTTAATCTTCCTTGTGATTTTACCTACTCATATAATTCCCAATAAATGCCTTGCATCCTTGGAAAAAGAGGTAGAGGAGTAGCTTGGTGCAACTTGATGTACACGTATGCAATACCTACCATGAATATGAAATGCCTAACAATCAGGATATGGTAGAGAGTTATTACAAGAGAATTATCATTTTAATAAATTCCCACTAAGCTTGGTTCATCTCCTCCTTGAACCAATCACTTTTTCTAAAGCCTATAACATAACAGTGAACCTGAGAAATAGGATCACCTTCTTTATTTCCCATTGGCTTGTCCATATTCAACATTTTTCCTGAAAGGTAAGCTTCCTAAAATCACATACATAACAAGTAAAGGAAGAAAAATCATACATAATAACTCATATACTAATAATTTCATTTTCTTTTAATGTACAACTATTTTTTATTTATATATATGTCTCATTCCTCTCAATGAGGAGATCTAAAAAATAGCTTCCATAGTGAAAATACTCACACATCTTTATTTTCATTTAGAAAATCTATCCATCTTGTATTCTGATGTTAATCATGCTAAAGCCATAAAATGTACTACTCATTTAATAGAAAATACATAGATAATTTATTCCTCTCATAGTTATCCATGAAATGCTCTTCATAGCATCAAAAACTCACATCACATGCACGTTTCCCACTATTAATTACTTCATGCAATGCATATCTAATTTCAACAACAATGTTAATATAAATTTATTTTAAACATTTCATAACAAATAAAACATACTTCAATCATAACAAGAATGTAAGAATAAGGATGGTATGTTCTTCTAAATCTACTCCCTTATACATTCTATCAATATTACACATTCAACATGATAGAAACATCATATCATGGGACTAGCAACATAGAACACACATTCCAACCACCTCAAGATCATAAGAAATCTCAAAATCACAATTCACAAATTTTGAGTTGAAATCTCAAAAGATGCATGTAAAACCAATGAAAATAAGTGCTAAAAAAGAACCACTTTGGATTGATAAATAGAAAATTTGGTGGTTGGCTTGTCATAGGAAAACTTAAAATTTTCAAGCTAGACCTTTCTCACTTTCAAAGTTCATCAATGAAATTTCCACAGCAATGTTAATATAAATTTATTTTAAATGTTTCATAACAAATAAAACATACTTCAATCATAATAGGAATGTAAGAATAAGAATTGTATGTTCTTCACAATCTACTCTCTTATATAGTCTATCAATATTCCACATTGAACATGATTAAAACATCACATCATAGGACTAGAAACAATATAGAACACACATCCCAACCACCTCAAGATCATAAGAAATCTCAAAACCACAGCTCACAAATTTCAACTTAAAATCTCAAAACATGTGTGCAAAACCAATAAAAATAAGTGTAAACAAGAACCACATTGGATAGATAAATAGAGAATTTGGTGGTTGGCTTGTCACAAGAAAGATTAAAATTTTCAAACTAGCCCTTCCTCACTTTAAAACTTCATCAAAGATGAAAAATCATAACCAAATTAAAACCAATTCACATATACTAAGTGACTAACACTAGCCACAATGAGGGAGTAGAAGCTACATAACACCTTGCATCCACGGTGTGCTAAAGAACATGAAAAAACACCTAGAAAACATATATTTCAAAGATCACATCACTATGTAATAACATGGGTCATTGGTTCATGCAACATAAATTTGATAATTCTATTTTTTTCTTATTGCAATCTCATGCATCCCTAAATGAAAATTGAAACATGTAAACACATTCACAAAATTCCATAAATTTACATTTTATACATGACATGCTAGGTTCTTTTCACAAGAATCTCATGAAGATATAGTATGATAATATTTTTCTCAAATGATCTATCTCATCATTTATTTTTATTTTTCCCTTTCAATATCCCAGTTAAAAAATACATCAGATGCACAATATTATACATTTTTCATTCATCTTTTATCACAAGCCAAGTCTTAATATTTGGCAGACAATCACATCCTTAGTGTAAAATTCAATCATCAATTAACTACACAAATAAATCATAGAGATGTACCTTCTTTCTTGCTTCACGCATGTAGAAAAAACTCATTTAGCTTCAAGTGCATCACTCACACAATATATATCATAGTTTCTCACATATCCTATAATTACACAATTTTAGGAAAAACACAATCGTACCAATTTGAGGTACACAATTTACCAAGCACTTAAAAAATATTTCCATCTTTTATAGATTAAATATGACATATATGAAGACAAACAAGAATTCTCGCATACACATAAGAGGTAATATCCTTAGAGTGATTATTTTTACTTCTTCAAATCTAAGAAATAGACATCCTTACTATTCCTGTTAGAATTTACCATAACTCAAAGGTTCTCTTCTCCACTATTATAGATGGTCCACGTCACTCACTATCAACTCAAAAAAATAGCACTTACTTACTATAAACACTATTTGACTTTAGGTTTGTGTGACCAAGGGTCACAACTAAGCATGGATAACTCAAGACCTTAGAGTGGAACCTAGAGCTCTAATACCATATGTATGGACTAGCTTGGAACATAGGATAGGAATTCTGAAGAAGACAAAAATTTGCATAAAAATTCAAAAGTTGAAAATAAATATGCATTTAAATTAAATTAATAACAATTAGTTTTCGCATACAAGAGATAATACATCAAAATCAATAACAATCTTGACAAACCTATCAAAAATAATAGCTAACAAATTGTGAAGAGATCTTGACCAACTTGTTGAATACATAAATATATGCCAAGTAAGAAATAGACTAAATGGGATACTTCAAATCACATTCAACATAAAGAATAGTACAAGATCCTTCAACTAGGATAACATAAGAATACTTATATATATTTACATTAGATCACAGGGTCAAATACATTGAAATAAAATAAAAGAACCAAGAAGACCATCCTAACAAGAACTCTAGACACCTATTTTTCACAAAATTGAATTGAGGGAAAAAATATTTTAGGAGTGCATTTCCACCCTACCACAAAGTAATTACACTTCTCTAGAATCTTTCCTAACATGAAAGATACCCACCCCACCTTGAGGAACCCTAACAACATGAAACTAACAGGAGTAATGAATTTGTTTCAATACAGAATATCTACTCTCAAACATAAATGTAATACTAAATTGAACTCCTTGTCAATTAATAAATGTCCCAAGAGGAAATCATATAATGAATTCAGCTCATAAGGCATATGGTTTACACAAGATTCTTATTAAATAAATAAAAGAAATGATTCTTTCTATTTTGATACTATTTTATAGAATATAGTTCCATCTCAAATATATGGAAACATAGTGGTGATAATTGAAACAAGAGGACACCATAATACAATCATTCTTTTCTTAATGAAGTTAACAATTCTCAATAGATAAAATGTACACACTACTAAATTTTACCCTATTTTTCGACGAGGATTAGTCAAATTTTTGATACACATTAGTCGATCAGACGACCCCAACTGTTGTTGAAATTTTTTCATCAATTATTCAATAGGAAAAACCATCATCAAAATTTTGACCTTCTTAGTAGTTGAATTATCGACCGAATCTTCGTCGAAGTAATCGCTTGAAGCTGGAAGAATTGCAGACCAAACCTTTTACCTAAGCAACCAAAGTTTGTCACAATTGAGACCAACATTGGTCGGAATTGATGTCGAACACATAGTAGTCTCGTCAAAACAACAAACATAGTGTGTCACTTTTTCGACCAAATTTCATCAAAATCGATGTCAAACACATAGCATTCCCATCGACACTACTAATATTAAAACGTCAAAAAATTGACCAATACTAAATTTTTGTTTCTATGTATATATATATATATATATATATATATATATATATATATATATATATATATATATATATATATATATATATATATATATATATATATATATATATATATATATATATATATATATATATATATATATTATTGATGGGTTTGTAACCGATTTCTCTATATTATAGAAATTTTTCAGTGGGCTTGCAAGTATGCTATTAGAGAAAATATTGAGAAGGTGAGTTTCAATTGTGGCGGATTTTGCAAACTAGATTTGGTTATGAATTTTGTTAATGCTTTTATTTGAAATAAAGATGACGATGACTTATATATAGGTTGCACATCCACATCCAATTTGATATAAAATTTATTATTATAAAGTCTTGTTATGGAAATCTATTTTATATTAGTCTATATTATTCTGAAGCCTTGTTATAGAAATTTGTTTTATATTAATCCTTAGAATTAGTCAGCGAATCTTCTTCTTTCTTTCTAAATTCATGGATGATTCTATTTTTCTGCAGTAAATAGCATACATAACAGATAAACATGAAATCAACAACAAATATCTACCTCTAAATACAACTCCAAATGAATGAATAAAAGAAGAAAATGATAATGTTGATTGGGTATCCAGTAAATTAAATAGTTTAATCATGCAAATAGATGTGGATAGTGCACATCATAGTGATTGCTTCAACCTGGATCATACCTTTTATCTGGGTGACCAAATCCCGTTGAAATTTCGATGACATGTGGTCGGAAAAAATGTCAAATACATAGCGTCCCTGTTGAAATGCCAAAGAGAGTTGGTCGAAATATTGACATAAAATTTAATTTATTTTTTTTTAAAAAATATATATTTTTTAATTTCACTATTTTTATTATTTATCTAATAATTATTCATCATATATAATTATAATAATCATAACTTATGTCAATATTAAGTATCGACTAGATATCTTATTGTTGTATATATTTTTCATATGTTGATTGAGATCTTAAATTATTGAGCTTCTCTTTGTTTTGATAATAGTTTAACATTCTCTACTTAACAGGGCCAACCACATGAAGGTGGAAGCTCATCTGGCCCCTCCTAGGATTCTCTTATGACCCTTTACGACACTTTAAGACCTCTAAGATGTATTCTTAGGGATCATAAAGGGTCATAAAGGGTCATAAGGGGTCCTGGGACACAACAGCTAAGAAACATAAATGTATGCATCATGATCACAATTTTTTGGAGACACAACATAATTGAATGCTATACCTAGACGATGCAACACAACCACTACTCCTGTAGTTCTAAGTTGACACCGCGAGATCCAAAAACCAAAGATAAGGAATCTATATATGGTTTTTGGATCCACAGTGTCAACTTAGAACTACAGGAGTAGTGGTTGTGTTGCATTTTCTAGGTATAGCATTCAATTATGTTGTATCTCCAAAAAATTGGGACCATGATGCCTACATTTATGTTTCTTAGCTGTTGTGATGCCTACATTTATGTTTTGTAGCTATCGTGTTTATTTGCATGTTCTTTGTGTTTGGCTTCTCTCCCTCACATCAAAAATAAGATTTTTCCCACTTTGAATCGAGAATGCACATGCAACACAAGAAGAATATGCACAGATAGTAGGTGGAGTTGAAAAAACACAACACGTTTACATTTTTTTAATAGGTCAAAATTACAATGTTCGTGATGGTCTATAACTTAAAATACACAATTAAAGACCTTTATAAAAAATGAAACCTTGTTGTGTTTTTCAACTCCACCTGATATCCTATGTATATGAATTGAGATTGCATATTGAACTAGGCTTCTCCTTCTGCATTTCCTGAAACCAAGAGACTGTCATAGTTAACATCTAAATGGCGCTTATCATCACAACTAATCCACCTTAAACAATTGAATATGTTTGCTTGTATTAAATATTCATTAATCAAAATTCAAATAGAAAATGTATACCTTGAGTACTAAAATTCACATTAGAATTGATGCCTCCATCGTGCTCGGTTGGTGTAGTATCAATAATGGCAGGTTACATTCTAATGTAAATAAAATAGCTGTAGATTTAGATGACGATATCCCAAAAATCCCTAATTCACTGGATGAAAGTCAAATTAGGGTAATGTATCATAATACACCCAACACTCAGAGTTGTATGGGTTGTCAAGTTGCTTCCTAGACAAAACCCTAGGCTAAATATAAGCCATGTATTTAGCCAGAGAAAGGAAAATATGTCTGCAACAGTATAATATTGGAAGGTTTTGAAATTGAGTCATAGATTGAGTATGTGTATCTCTGAAACACTAAATTAGGGATTTCTGGGATATCCTCATCTATATCTATAGCTATTGCCTCTGTTGTTGCAGGTGTTTTTCCCCTATTTGATATTTATCTTCAGGTGTCCACACTCGTTATGTTGGTTGTTGCCAGCGGGTCACAATCAGTGATTGGGAGAGCCCTGTTTTGGCACCAGTCATGTAGTACAAGCACTAGAATTGATTTTTTTGGCACAACTAGGAAATTTTTGTACATCAACATGCAATAGATTTTTTTTCCCAAACTCTATCGCATGTTGATATACAAAAATTTCCCAACCCGTGCCAAAAAACTCAATTCTAGTGCTTGTACTGAGACCTTAAATTATTGAGCTTCTCTTTGTTTCGAGAATAGTTTAACATTCTTTGAGAAACATAATTGTAAGCATCATGGTCACATTTTTTTGGAGACAATGTAATTGAGTGGTATACCCAGATGGTGGAGACCAACTTCTGCACCTCCGGTTCCAAGTTGTTCTCCATCCCGTAGTGTCAACTTGGAATCGAAGGTGCAAAAGTTGCACTCCATCTCCAAAAAAATGTGACGATGATGCCTACAATTATGTTTTGAGAATAGTCTAATTAACATTCTCTACTTAATAGGGCCAACCATGTGAAGGTGGAAGCTCATCTGGCCCCTCCTAGGAGCCTCTTATGACCCTTTACGACATTTTAAGACCTCTAAGATGTATTCTTAGAGGTCATAAATGGTCGTAAAGGGTCATAAGGGGTCCTGGGACACAACAACTGAGAAATATAATTGTAGGCATCATGGTCACATCTTTTTGGAGACAATGTAATTTAGTTGTATACCCAAATGATGGAGTGCAACTTCTACACCTCCGATTCCAAATTGACACTGCGAGATTCAAAGACCATAGATAAGGAATAAATTTAGAGAGCGGTGGAGGGCCATAATGACAAAAATAATACAGGACAAACCTCAAGTTAAATGAGGCAACTACAAACATTTTAATAGATTTTTATTATTAAATAATGAAAGTTTCATATACTAGTGTTCTAAGCCCCCTCATTATATGATTTATTATTGTAAGCCCCCTCTAACTTACGCATCTAGAAAATGAAACTACAACCTATTGGGATTGAGACAAACCTTATAGAACAACAACAGCTAGGAAGGATCACTTTCCAACATCTATTGAATACATCTATTGGAGGACCTTGTATTCATGAGCTACACCTTGTATTCATGAGCTAAAAATGTATTCAAAAGATGTTGGAAAGTGATCATTCATAGTTTCTATTGTTCTCTAAGGTTTGTCTCAATCCCAATAGGTTGTAGTTTCATTTTATAGATGCGTAAGTTAGAGGGGGCTTACAATAATAAATAATGTAATGAGGGGGCTTAGAACACTAGTATATGTAAATTTAATTATTTAATAATAAAAATCTATTAAAATGTTTGCAGTTGCCTCATTTAACTTGAGGTTTATCTTGTATTATTTTGGTCATTATGGACCTCCTCCACTCTCTAAATTTATTCCTTATCTATGGTCTTTTTATCTTGTAGTGTCAACTTGGAATCGAAGGTGCAAAAGTTGCACTCCATCGCTTGGGTATACAACTCAATTACGTTGTCTCCAAAAAATTGTGATCGTGATGCCTACAATTATGTTTCTTAGTTGTTGTGAAATCTACATTTATGTTTCTCAGTTGTCATGTTTATAAAGGGAGACTTCATAGCACGCTGCGCTCAAACTTCAGCGAGATTTCATACCACACAATGTTCATAGATTATGTTTAATGCATTATTTACGCTTGTATTGGTGGGAAAACTCTTGAAAACATGCAAAAGAGATTGCATTCAACCATGTTGTTTACATGACACATGTAGTTTACTTCTAGCATAAATCAGCGTTGCATACAAATCTACAGACGTTGCATGGTACAAAGCCTCGCTCAAGCTTGAAAATGATAGCCAATCCATAGTCAAGGTCAATGAACAAATGGAATAACAAAGAAAACACTATACATTAAATCATGTGATTGATAGTAGATTGGGGCTCACTTGAGCCATAAACATGAAGAATTATTCTAAAAAAAGATGTAAACCATATATATGTGCACTTGAGGAAAAGAGAAGTTATGTCATATCAATATTAAAATATTAGTTACAATATGAAAATACTAAACTAACTAATTCCTAAGTTCATCTCTGCATATGGTCGCAAAAAAGATATGCGATTACAATACAGAGAAGGCATCGTAAAAATATAATTTCAGAATTTTCCCTAGCTTGACATGTTTTGCACTCAAATCCTTCATCATGGATAAGTGGAGATGGATAGATAGATGCAAATGAGTTGTCATTGACCCAACTAAAGTATCTGCAACCATTATTTCCCTATGATACCCAGTCTACATTAGTTCTTATATTATAATGAATAGTATTTACATTAGAAACTTTAAATATATACACATTAGCAACCTTTTTTCTATTTGGGTAGCACCAAAATTGTCGTCCAAGGTTGTTCGATGTTCGTGAAGTCTTCAACACACACTGCCCACCACCACATTGACAGTTTGGCACGTTGACAAGAGTCACCGAGCCTATATCAATAATGCACCGTACCATTGTTACTACATTTATTATTTTTATATGATTATTTTTATATGAAATACACCAAGGAGTAGCATCAAAAATATTAACCATTTACAATATTAAATCAAATAGCTCATTTTTTTATCAGCATGTGTAGTCTCTGTGTATATGAAAAATGAAAGAAATATGAAGCTGAAATAAAATAGTGAACAAAATAGTATTCTACATAGAGTGAATGAAATATACCATTAAAAGAAGGTGAGAAAATCCTATCATGAAGCACAGACATAGGAAATCAAAAAGAGACAAAAGAAAAGAAATAAGAAAAATTATTACGACTATAGAAAAATCATTTATACTATAATCAAAAAAAGAAACACTCTTTGTCAACAATTTTCAAAATCATTAGGACTATAGAAAAATAATTAAGACTATACAAAATCAAATTTTAGAAATGGATGGTTCTGATGCTTTGCCATTACAACAATTGAGCATTAATCATTTGGTATTGTGTATTCCATTTAAGTATTTCAACAATGCTCAAAATCCTCTCACCAAGCACAAACAAGAAATAAGAAAAATCATTAGGACTATAGAAAAATCAAGTTCTAGAAATGGACGGTTCTGATATTGCTTTGCCATTACAACAATTGAGCATTCATCATTTGGTACTTCTTGGTGTATTCCATTTAAGTTTTCCAGTTGTCGTGTTTATGTGCATGTTCTTTATGTGTTTGGCTTCTCTCCCTCGCAAGGGATACATCGATAGGTAATTGATTTGAAAACATAATGATTTCATAGTATTTTTTCAGGATAGGTGTAATCATCCCACCAACCTTAATTAGCAACATTGGTGTCCTATCATTGCACAAGTACAAGATGGTAAGGGTCAATTCAAGGAGGGAAGAAAAAAAGGTCATTTTAACCTTACAAGGCAAGAGGAGAGACAGTCCAAATAATTCTATGGTGACTATCCCAAACAACAGACAAATGATGGAATTGCTAACATGTTTTCTTTTCATGTTTCTAACAAGTTTGTTGCAAATAGAACCATCATTACAATAGAACCACTCTTTCAAGATATTCTTGGCCAAATTGACCTGGATAAAGAAAGAAGATTGATCATGGAAGATAAATAATTATGAATGATAATAGAAGATAAATAATATAATAATGATAGATGTTGATGAATATTATTAATGGATCTCAAATAATAACATATTTATAGATGAAAGAATAATTATTTCAGTGTACTCTACAAGCTCCATTAGCTAAAATCATGACCAACCAAATATGGTTGTGGCAGTTGTAATAGGATTATATATACACAAAACAAGGAATGTACGGGCAAGATCCCTGGTATGTACGAATGAGAACAGGAAATAAAAGATAAAAACTAGTTTGTGTGCAATTTGTGATTTTGGAAAGGTCTTAAGAGCCTTGTTTTGGATTCCATTTTCTTTATGCAATAGGGGCCCATTTGGTGCATGGAATACCAAATGTCAGATATAGTCAATTTTGGAAGATGCTGCAATTCTGGAAGATACAAATTCTGAAAATGATTTCCTGAATATGAGATGACCTGTTTGGTTCACCCGGAAGATGACTAAGAAGATGCATAAGGAATTTTAATTCTGTAATTTAATTTCTTTAAATTTGTGTGCATACATCTGTATATATACATACATACATGTGTATATATATACATATATGCACACATGTGTATATATACACATACACACATGTGTATATGTGTATACATGTGTGTATATGCACACATATATACACATATGCACACATGTGTATATATACACACATACACACATGTGTGTACATGTGTGTGTATACACACACATACACATATATACAATCATTTAAACATGGACAATGACTAAGTATTGTGACCTCTCAAATAAAGATTGAAGATTTAAACAAAGTTATGACATTTTTCTTACGACAGACAACCCTAGGAATAGATTCTGGCAAGTTTTAGTAAATTTGTCATAACTTTCCATATACTCAATAAAAAGGCACCAAACCAGTTCCAAAACAAATTTAACTCTCCCTTCAAAATCTTCCAATATACTTCTAGATTCATTCAAATAAAACTCCAATAGAAATGTGTCTTGGAACAACATAAAAATGTCCTACTAGATTCATAAAGATGTTCATGAAAATAAGATGAAAACTAGTTCCAAATCCAACTATATTATAATTGGATTTTTATATGAACTCAAGCTAAAGGACTTGGTCAAGACACCTATATTGGTGTTAATGTCAAAAAGAGTCATGTCTAAAGGAAAATTGAAGCCATGATGAAGTATCAATTCTCCTTACTAGAAAATAAAATCCATGAATCAATGATAGTCATGAATCAATGAGAATATGGTTAAGAAGCATAGATTTTATGAAGATGTCTTTTGGTTCTTGACTTTCATGTATAGGGGTTTTGCAAGATCATGTGTCCCTTTTTTGTTCAAGCTATGTAAGATCAGCTAATGGGGATCGATGATGATAGGTTTTGAATGTTCGTGATCCTATGGTCTATGATGACAAGGAAAGAGAAAGTGTTTGGGATCATAAAAAAGGATCCACGCAGGGAAAGCTAAGGAGGATAGGAGGGATAGAAATACAATTATAGGTTTCCACATGGCAATCAAGTTGTAGTTGACCAAGTGAATTTTGAGTGGGAAAGTCAAAACTCAAGGTGGAATTGATTTATCGAGTAAGACAACATTTTTGAACAACTTGGAGTGTACTGATTTCAATTAACTCAATAATCATGGAAGGTAACTAGCTTCAGAAGCCTATTTGGTAGGTGTAGGCATGGGTAGGATGTATGTAGAGCTGGTGTTGGGAGACAAAGTATTGTAGTGAAGTTTTTTTATCAATAAAACTATATTTATTCTCTGCAATTTACTCTCTATCTCACGGTACAGTCCAGGAATAGTGAGTTCCTAGGATGGATTGAAACATGTTTGGGATTGGTTCTCAATGTAAAAACATTGTATTAGTTATTGCTTACCTTTCCACACCTTCTTTTTACTATTTCATTGCATTTTGAATTAGGAATATTGGACTAGTATTCCTAGGACAACGACTGGTAGGGTACAGTCAGTTTGGTAGTTTGAAGTTTTCTTTATGATGTTGTTAGTTCAAAGTCAAATCTAATATGGATGGTAGGAGGATAAAATAGAATACAATAGTTGTTAAAATAATGTGCTTTGGGCCACCACAAAATTCATGCCTTAAATTATTATTATTATTATTTTTTGCCTCAAACAAATGTATTGAGAAATCAGCAAGTGTATTTTCCTAGCAAGAGTTAGAGAATCCAAATATAATAGAAAGCTCAACAAAAACAATTTGAAAATATGAGAAATATTGAAGTAGATGTTTAATAGTTTCTTTATAACCTCTACATTCTAGAATATACCTATGAGAGCTCTACCATCCACTTCTTTGAAGTGAATCTAAAGTTAAGACTTTACGATTAAGAGAGAGACACAAAAAAATGTCATTTTAAAAGGAATGTCAACCTTCCAGATTTGTTTCCACCACAACATATCTTTCCATTGAATAAAAAATAATATAGATTTACTTGACCAAGTTTCTTAATAAACTTCAATCAATAATCTTTACTACCACAAAAATTAGTCCAATATATTAAGTTTTGATATTCATGTATGTTTTCTAGTCAAAATATCCATATGATCATTCCACATAACTTTTTTGTGAGCAATGAAACCCAAAAGACTCCCTAATTCGTCCTTGTATCTAGATAATGGTAAATGCATGATCAATAGTTTATGGCATATCATAGCATATCATAAAATAATGTAGGTAAAGTATGAGGCTGGCCAAAAGAATAAAATATGTTGGGGGTAATTAGGACAAATTATCTAATTAGTTATATAAAGGTTCTTTATTCATTTATTCTTTGAACATAGGAGTGCAATTCAGATTGAGTTTTATTCAACATGTGTTGTCTCATTCATTATAATATGGACACTTGTCAAGCTCTCTTTTGATCTTCTTGTAGTATTTCTTTATTTTTTAGCACACAAGACAACAAAGTGGGGGGAGTTGAATAAATTGTATGATAAAACCTTAAATTTTTTACTACTTCATATGTCAAAATATTTACTTCATGAATCAGCAACAATGTAACAATGAAAGAATAACGAATTCTACACAATTGCACAAGTGAACACTAGATTTATATGGAAAACCTAGCTAGGGAAGAACCACAGTGAGAAAAGCCACAATATAGAATAGTTTACATAAATTATTTTACATCTAAAACACAAGGAAGAAACTACTCCCTAAAATAATGGCTTTATGGTTATACCAAAGATATTTTAGTACTCAATTTTAATGATAAAATTTAGACGAGGCTACAACCTTAAAATATTACATGAAAATATTACATGAAGAACAATAAAAAATATCCACCACAACAAATGTGTACCATTAGCAGCCTTTATCAAACTACTTGAAACTTCAAACACTTTTGAATGTAGATACCTTCATCTCATTTCTTTCAATAATCATTTGGCATTTTTCTCACACACTTCACAATCAAACACACTTCCAAAAATTTCTCACATTCTAAATGATTTGATCTTTCATTATATCCTTTGCATGCTCAAACAGACTTTTCCAAGTCAGCCACATTAAAATGTATGAACATGAAATGTAAGGCGACCAAATATGTTGGCCCCAAAAACTTATACGATGAAGGGAAAGTGAAAGATAACCAACCCTAGAGATAAATGAAGCCCAAAACATATTGACACACTTCTCAAAGCTATTGTAAACTTCAAAATAGATCTACAATCAATTTAGTTCATGCAAAAAAACCTCTTATCCTCTTAATTATTTAGTTTAATCATCAAATAGTACCAGAATGCAATAAAGATGTCATCTTGACCATAAAGGAATATCATATGATATTAAACATTCCTTCAACACCATCAACACACTGTCACATTAATTAGGCTAGTAAAAATGTATTGAAACTAAGAATTCTATCACCATATGCAACTAATCAACCAGTCTTTGAGATGCCTATCAATTAGAGTCATAGTTATTGTTGTTAAGTTGAGAATATAAAACTTGAAGGGAAGTAATTTGCAGAAAATATGAGAATATTCCCCAAGTTGTAAGAGGAAATTCTAAAATTATTAGAAATGTAGAGAATATATTATCTTCTAAGATCTGTGAGGACAACTTCCAAACCACATAAAGATATCTTCAAGAAAAGAGAAACAAAGAAAATCCATGAGCTAGACAGAGAACATGCTTGGTTTGACACCAGTCAAATGGAAACTAGTTTGCTTCAAGGATGAAGAGTTTGGGTGATGAAGTATGTAAGGGGGGAGCATTTATGAAGTGTTTATGCAATTGTTTTAATTTGGGAATGAGTTTAGAGGATTGGTTCAACAGACCCTAGGAAGTGGGCCTCTAGGAGTGAGGGTTTAGTGGCTAAGGCCATAGGTGAAGGGTGGAGACTTGGTCTATTGAACCAGTCCTCCTAGGGCATCGTGTGACTTCCATCTCCTATCTTTTTGATGATCCAAACCCGCATGATCACAAAGAGCATCCGTGGCTAGAAGATACCCATGGTGAAGGTGCGGGTTATGCCCGATAGTTGTTTATCAATATGCCACTAAGTCTTCAAACAATTTTAACCAATGTTCTCCAGCACTGTTGATTGTCCCAGAGACCCTCCAAATCTAATTGATCGAGTTAGATTGGGATCTATCTGGACTGATTAAATAGTGGGTACCGTCAGTGGTTACAATCACCAAGAAAAATTTAGTGTTTCAGAGATCCACGTACCCAATCTATGACTCAATTTCAAAACCTTCCAATATTATACTGTTGCAGACATATTTTCCTTTCTCTAGCTAAATACATGGCTTATATT
Source organism: Chamaecyparis obtusa (assembly GCA_027943335.1). Taxonomy (NCBI): domain Eukaryota; kingdom Viridiplantae; phylum Streptophyta; class Pinopsida; order Cupressales; family Cupressaceae; genus Chamaecyparis; species Chamaecyparis obtusa. The sequence continues at coordinate 90,547 of BSBK01002271.1, read as the reverse complement.
TAGCCTAGGGCTTTGTCTAGGAAGAAACTCAACAACCCATACAACTTTGAGTGTTGGGTGTATTATGATACATTACCCTAATTTGACATTCATCCAGTGGCATTAGAAAACTAGTGGAGAAAATATAAATTAGGGTCATGATTTCATGACAGGGCCGAGGACAATGGCTATGCTTTCGACCTGTCAGAGAATCACTTTGTTTTGATAGTACTAACCAAACAGTGACAATTTGAAATCTAAAACTGCAATTACATATTTGTATTTGCTAACAAATGATAGACTGTGAATACAAACAAAGAACATGACTGTCAACAACTAATTCAAGAGTTTCAAATAACAGTTCCTAAAGAGATTTTGCAAAAAATAATCATTATATCTTTTGAATCAGTAGACTATGTATAATGAAACACCTAGCACTAATCAAACAAACACTCCATGGACATATCAAAATGTTTCTGCAGTGACATCCAATTTGTCTATCTATTACAATGACTGACCCTGAGCTAAATACATGGCTTATATTTAGCCTAGGGTTTTGTCCAGGAAGCAACTCAACAACCCATACAACTCTGAGTGTTGGGTGTATTATGATACATTACCCTAATTTGACTTTCATCTAGTGGCATTAGAAAACCAGTGGAGAAAATACAAATTAGGGCCGTGATTTCATGACAGGGCTGAGGACAATGGCTATGCTTTGTCATTTCTGCAGTGACATCAAATTTTTCTATCTATTACAATGAATGACCTGAGCCTGAAACAAAAAATGGCATATTTGAAAGATAACCAAACCTTCTTCGAAGATGGAAATGAAATGAGAAATTTGTCCTCCTTCGCGCACTGTAGTCCTCCTTCAAATTTGCCTATAAAAATGAAATGAGAAATGAAACTTTTTTTTTAAAGTTATGCCCGTGTATTGGTTGAAATTTTGACCAACACAGGCATGGATTAAAAGAAAAGAAATGTTTCCTTCTATAATATGACCAACTTAAACCTTTTTAATTGATGGTCGAAAATGTTGGTCGAAAATGTTGGTAGAAAAATAAGGTCAAATGTACTAGTGACATCATGAAAATGTCTACATCTGTCTACAAATATATGATATGATTTAAGAAAAGATCAAACACATCCTTAACAAACTCATTATTCTCAACCTAATGAATCTCAATTTCATAAGGTAAAAAGACGATTTTTTTCTACTTCTATAAACATTCAATATTGTAATGATCAATATGAATAATGTATGTTTTCCCTTACACTTCTAAGGAATCAAATATAGTGATCTTTGAATTGGGTTACCATTGTTCCAAACCATTATGTAAATTCTTAAAAGTTAAAAAGAATATCCACACTAGGATAAAATGAAAAGGGAACTAACAATCTCCCTGGCTAGTCTTGATACCCATGTTCCAAAGGATTTCTAATGTCTACCCAACTTAAACGTATAAGAGAAACTATTTCCAATGCTCATTAAATTATAAATTACATTTTTTTAATATAATTTGTACTCCCTAAGGTTTGGAAATAAGAACACCTATATCTTAGGTTTCCTAAAGAAATAATCTATATGAGAACATGTTTACCTATTATTCTCTTTTTATAATTTCAACGAACACATCTTTACAATTACTAATCTATAGTCCTCTTGATATTGCAGCTGATAACTTAGATACAAATACCCTAGATAATTAGTTAACATCATATGATAATCTTAAGTAGCATTATAAAGTATGTCAAGACTTAGATTCTTAATTAGACTTCACTATAAAACCTATCAAATATTTAATATTTCATTCACTAGATAGCATCATTTTTTTAAACTAAGCTATTTGTATTTCCTTCTTGGTACATATAGAGATTTTTCTGATCTTGGGAGGTACTATAATGTTTGGAAATACCATTTAATTGTGTAACACTTTAAATAAAGTGTGGTAAAAACTAACTAATATCATCATGTGCATCATGTGCATATGTTGATAATTTTTTTATTGACTTTTAACTTTTAAAGTCTTTTGGTAAATCTCAACTGAAAGATGATTAAATTAGTAGTTGAGCACCAAATACTTTCATCATGGCTAGACTCACCATCAACTCCATCTAAAATAAATTCATCTCATTCCATTATAAAACTATGTGATCATTTAGGTGATAAGATTGCTAATTCAATAGTTACATATGCCAACATGACCATCCAGTTCAAATTTAAATACAAAATTACTAAGGTAATGAATGCAAAAACCACTTCATGCATGAGACTGAGACACCAGGGCCCCATGATCCCAGTCAATGTAAGACATGAAAAATAATACCAACTATTCATGAGGTAAGCCTCTAATGGTGCAAAATGAAGCCTTTCTCATAGATGCTAAAACTACCACTTGCACCTTTGAAAGGTGAAAGGGTTACACCGATAGTGTTATATATATATTAAATGATGTCATTGCATTGTTGCTGATGTAGAAATATTTCTTGTAATATTGATATGACTTCTTTATTCTTTATATATGTTTAATCATAATGGCACTATGGGAGATCGTTGGTTTATGTTAATTATCAATCCTATTTCTAAGGATTAACAAAGAGAAAGTTAATAGTGTGTATATATTTATTCTGTGGCTATTGTGTGTATATATTTATTCTATTTTAATTGAGAAAGATTGACCTCTCATTAATCAGCTCGTTTAAAAGAAATATCTAGAAAAAAGTAAAGAGGTAACAGTATCGTAAAAATTTGCCACAATAGTAATTTACGTGGCAATGTCTTATTCTAATCAATACAAGTGTGTAAGCATAATAGAACTCAACATTCATATTAACCAAATTTTCTAGTAAACTCTCTTTCTATATATTATAGTGCACATATTTCTTTCTCCCCACAACTTGCCAAAAATGTATTACTTCTCTATGATTCTCTTGATCAGCCCCCACACCATCCTTCAATTGTCTGATTTCCTCTATGACAAGGTCTATCAACAAAGTTGTCGTGCTTGATGTACTTATGACTTTACCATTAAATTTAGATACATGCCCACTCTTAATAGAAAGCACTGTAGTTTCTTGGAGGCAATACTTTTGTTGGATATCTGAACCTTCTTGTTTAATTGGTGCCCCCCATAGTGTAACATTGATAACAGTGTGAGAAGTGTCTAGCAACTTGATCATTTTTGAAATTGGGGCATCTCATTTTTCATAGTTACACAAACTTTTATATGTCATCTCAACTGGTACGAGTTCAAGATTTTAACAGCCATCGACATGGTGGACACTATTATAGCTAGCACTTTTTCATCTACACATCCTACATCTAAAGATTCTAGATTTCCAAGTATCGCATGTTCTATATGAAGAATCTCTAGCCCCATAAGTATAATCCACCTACATATTTATAGTGCAAGTACTTGTGAGTCATAGATTTTCACACATAAGAAGAGGATAGAAAGCCATTTATAAAACCCTGTGCCTATTGATAATCAAGCCTAATAAATGTAACACCAAATATTTCTACATATTCTTCTCATCCTCTTCCTCTGTCGTGTTCCCCTTCTCTATCTCCCTATCACTCTAACTATCATTTCTTATATGAAATTGACAACCTAGATTTTTGAAATAAACTTCTCTCTCTCTCTCTCTCTCCTATTGATAATCAAGCGTAATATATGTAAAACCAAAGACTCCTACATTTTATTCTCATCCTCCATCTCCTTCCCTTTCTCAATCTCCTTCCCCTTCTCCTTTATATGATAAAAAGGTAAAATGATATCTATGAGAGAATGTATTGGTGATTGCGCGTCAACATTTTTACAATAGCAAAAATTATTAAATATTATAACAAAAATAAATTTAATTATAATTAAAATAAATAATAAAAAAATTGTTTAAATAAAAATTATAATAATTAACTTTAAGTCACAAGTCATGTATGATTCTCAATGGAGTTTGGAGGAAGTGATGTCATTTTCACAACTATATCTCCATTAAGCTATAAGAACCTTAGAAACTTCCTTAGTAATATATTTTGATATTTTTTTAAATAAAATATTTATGATATTTAATATGTAATACTAATAAAATTTATAAAAATATTTAAATATAACAAATATTATAAATTAATGATAAATTAAAAAAAATAACAATAACTATTTTCTTAAGTAAATAAAAGAGATTAAAATGACCAAAACGTAAAAAAAATCAGAAGTAGATGGAGGAGGAGGATGAGAAGAAGATGTAGGAGTCTTTGGTTTTACATTTATTAGGTTTGATTATCAATAGGTAGAGGTATTTTTAAAGGGCTTTCTATCATCTTCTTATGTGTGAAAATGAGCAATAAAAATATATATATAAGATGATGATATTGTGGTATATTTTCACTATAGGTGCTCAGATGAGGAAAGTCTCAAGAAAACTTAATTTTTTGTAGGGCCTCTGTCCAATATCGTGATGCAGATACTTCTGCTACTAAAAAATAAATTTCATAATACAAATATGATTATTCCAAAAATTATTATAGTTGAAAGCATGATGTAGGTTTGGAGTTTTTTGACAATTCTAGAATTAAAAAAAATGGAGATATTCCAACCCACTCTTGACATTCTACTCAATTTAGGGCTTTAAAATGCACGGTAATGCAAAATATGTGACATTGTTTTAAAATCCATTGTAACACAAAATATGTGACATCCTTTTAAAAAGCATAATAACACAACTCAATTATCCCCATGATTGAACATGGTGATTCCTTTCAATTTTTTAGCAATCCCAAAATCAAATAGAATGGAGATATTCCACCGCACTTTTGACATTTTTCTCTACATCAATCTCAAAACTATTGTTCCAATGAGCTAGGCTAAAAGTCATCTGTATCTATTGTGTTGAAATTACTATTATTTCTTCCTGCATGTTTTTTCTTCCTTGTTACCCATGGAATACACCTTGCTAGACTTTTCCTTTGTTGATGCTCATCCTTTCTTTTCATAAAATTGTCTTATCTACAAGTTTTTCCATTATCTCCACACCCTATTTCATCCCCAATGAAGTTTAGAACATCTTGGTCAAATTGGATTACTCTTTTATTGTCCCCCTCTAAAAGAATGGGTGCAACAACAACATTGTCATTGTCATTAATGAAGCACACACTATTGTAGTGGTTTCCATCATGATATGAGAGATGAATTCTGGGAGTATATGTGCTATCAAAATTATAGATCTGGCATACTTGTCCCTTAAAATGGTGTACATGAATTTTGATACAAGTCACCATGGAGACCACATAAATATCATAATGGTCTACCCATGTTCCATCTTTTTCTATTTTTTTATAGTACTCTTCAAAATTCATTTTAACTTTTTGAGAAAAGAAAGGCTCAAAGTCTAAACAATGCTCCATAATGTTGTCCACAACCATACCCCAATACTTTGAGTGTTGGTCTTGAAGCTGATCTTCTAGGGCTCTAAAAAAACTATTTCCATTTGCTAGCATTTGCACCATTCTCATCTACAATCCATTCCTCTGAGCCTCAAACTCTTCTTGGCTCCCTTCCTCATTTTATTCTTCATCGAGTAGGGTACTTAATTGAGATTACTTTTCTTCCTCCTTTGTGGGCATTTTGGGCTGAGGAAGAGATTCGATAATAGTGTCAACTCTAAGTGCCTACACTATGTAAATTGTGCTAGCTTCCTTAGTACATATACTTAATTTTATGCAAAGATACATGAACTATTATCATTTTTTACAAATTTAAATATTTAATATTTATGTTATAATTTTATTTAATAATAATTTTTACAAATTATATTATTTATATATATTTTATAATACATCACTGATTGTAATATAAAATATTAATACATATATAAATGACATAATTAAATTGAGAAATACAAAACATTTCATATCGTATCATCATTTCTTAATCTTCCAATAAAGAATCAACAAAGATTGTCACCCTTAAAAACAAATTGTCAATCCTAATCTTTTTAGGGGACACCAATACAAAGGGTTGCAATACTACCCCAAAATACTACGCATCCAATATGGCACAAATGGGAAAATGTGGAGATATAGGTGCAATATTTTCAACTACACATGGTGATTAATGACCCTTCATGAATTGTAATCATTAAACATTATTTTTTATTTGACACTAATTTAAATGGAAGCACCTATATTATAGAAGGAATTAGACAATTATTGTAAATGGAATTACCCTTTTGAATGGATGAGTGAGATAGTCACAGACGTAAGTGATGGGAGAGATGGAGTTGAGGCCGAAAGAGCTACATTAGTTGACAAAAGCCCAAAACTATTGTATTATTTTATGTTTAAGTGTGTTTTGTACACATTGTATCTAATTGCAACATTATTTTGAGATCATTTACATGGTCTTTAGGTTTGGTCATTCTGTGAATCTATTTAAAACTCAATTAAATTATTGATAGAGAATCAATCATGCTTTCCAATTCAAGGCTATTTATCATATTGTAATTTTCTTATGTGATTAAGCTTTTTCTATTCTTTTTTAAATTCACAATTTAAATCTAAATAGATATTAATAATTTTCTAACTATAAAGAAAATCAGATACTTTCAATCCTAAATTGTAATAACATGAAAAAGAAAAAGGAAAACAAATTAATAATATCATATGTATTAAGATCCATAGCTCGAGGGATGGATGAATGCTTCTGAATTGAAAGTGACCATTTTACTTTCACCAATGTACTATTTTTACATATCATTGTTTTATAATAATATTTGCAACTTTGTTTTCAAGAAAACCAATAACCTTTTGTGTGATACCCTCCCTTTTTCTAAAATAGGATTTAACACTTTAAAGGAGATTAAAATTAAAAAATAATAAATAATAAAAATTTATAATATAATATATTGTAAAACACCTCGACCAAATGACTCAAAACCTAACACTATCGACCCTATGCTAAGAACGTTGATACCAATACTTATAACTCATTATCACTCGCATCGACTATTTGCATCAAGTGATATTCTTTGATCTTAGTTACCCACTTCAGCATCAAGTGATATTCTTTGATCTTAGTTACCCACTTCAACTTAAGCATTCTGTACTTGTCTACCGCTCACTCTAATTTTATATGTATAACTATATCTATCTTGACTACTCAAAACACACCCCTCACTCACACTATCTTCTCCATAGACAAACCCCTATAAATATATATTTTCTCATTCAAAAAGAAGAGAGACATCATTTTGTTCAAGCCACCATTATTTTATAAATTAATCGAATGCATCTTTATATTAATTTTATAATGATTGCTTTTCTTGAAATAGTTTGATAAAATCATATCTCTTTACAAGCTTGTCCTTACCAAGTGTCATTTCTTTTCCTTTTTATACAGCATGTATTCCCCTCTACTTGAATTGATTTCTCCATCTTCTTAAACTATCTTTGGTTCCACTTCTTTCTCTGACTTTGAACAAATATTGAAGAGGTGGGGGAGGACGAGGAGGAGGAAGTGGAGTAATGAATAAATCATATCCATTGAATTGGAATACCCCTCTATAAATAAAAGTCTACCTTCTACATATTATAATTTAATAAAATTTAATTTCTTTTAAAATATATATTTTTTCTATTTAACTATTTATAATTAAATAAATAAAAATTTGGGTTGTGACATGCTTTTCTCCTTAGAAAAATGCATCATCCTCGATGTCTCAATAAAAAGTTAACATCAACCTAAACAAGCTAACAATTTCGTATCAGACATAGTTTCTATTTGCATTTCAAAATGCAATGTAACATTCATCGTTTTATTTTGTAACTACTCAAATAATACAACACACATAAGTCACCAAAACTATAATTCCAACTAATATCACACTTAGCATGGTTAGCAATTTTATCTATCCTAATGCATCTTAACTTTCATTTTTGTAACATGCCTAATATAATAAAAGATACACATTCATTAAAACCAACTTTTTGTAAATATGGTGTAAACACATATTTAAAGAAAGCACAAGTTAAGATAAATGCACACATCATTAAATCATCACTTTCACAAATAATTTGTAAGTGAGTGTGTGAATTCCATTACTAACCTTTAGTTTTACAAGGTTAGACTACCTCTCTCCAACAATATCCCCTTTCTTGTGGTGTTTTGTTCCATCTATTATATTCATAGGAACAACATCAACATCAATCCATGTTATTATCATAATCAAAATCAAAATTAAAATATAACATTCCCTTATCTCAATTCTTGTAACAAGTATAAATGAATCTTCATAATACTTTATTGCAACAAAGCACGCATGTACCTATGCTTACCATACCATACCTTGATATCATAATGAATTTTCCACATTACTAGGTACTTCATATTGATATTCCTGTCATACTCATATATATACACTCACAATATTTTTAGCTCATTCAGAATATCAATACCTCATGGTGGACATGTTTCACTATTCAATACTCAAGAGACAATATTATCATTTAAAGATTATAGTTTTTAACTATAACTAGCTCTATATCTCTACTTGATCATAAATAAGGTTATTAAATAATCATTCATACATTACATCCAACATGTGGTACTCGAATGTGTTCAGATCATTCATGCATGTTTGTGAATCACCTATAAAGGTTAGTGGATCCACTTTTCTATTCACGTGACCTAGGCCATCATGATCGTCTTTTCACAAGAACAACTCAAAATAAATATTAACTCAACTCATCATATTAAATATTTATCCATCTCTATGTCAATGTAAATTAAGCAATGTTACATCGTAACCTAAATAAACATTCATAATTTCATATATATTTGTGTGCTTAATCTAGGAATAAGCACAACATGTGATCTGTCATGACACATATATGGCCTTCTCGCTATATGCTCCACAATTGTAGGTAAATAAATAATAAAATGCATTTAATCAAGTCTTTTTATCGTCATAAACCCTCAAGGATACTTTGACAATCAAAAGATAAAAATGTCATTGAGGTGGTTTTTTGTTCAACCACAGAGCCTTACTCTTCCTTGGAATTTTACCTACACATAGAATTCCCAACCATGCAATGCCTAGTATCCTAGAAATAAAGAGGCAGAGGGGTGGCTCTTTGCAGCCTAATGTAATCACATGCAATACCTACCATTAATATGAAATGTCTAACAATACATATATGGTAAAGACTTATTACAAGATAATTATCATTTTAATAATTCTAGCTAGGCTTGGTTCATCTCCTCCTATGAACCACTCTCTTTGGCCAAAAACTAAAATGTAAAAGTGAACCTGAGAAAGAGGATCATCTTGATGTAGAGTGTGTAGCAGAGTGGTGGTAAATTTCTCAAGAATGGTTATGATTTGAGTGGTTTAGTCACTCCAAGCCTACTAACCTCCAAGACTCCCAAGTAGCCAATACATCACAAACAACTCCAACACCTTCCAAATGACCAAGGTTATTGTCAAAGGTCTTAAAAAGATGGATTCAGTAGGATTCAATCATTTTTGGGCTCTTACACAAAACCCAACACCTAAATTCCTCAATCTGTCTACTAGGCCTAATTGCCCCTCAAGTAGGTCACCACCGACAGTAAAGTGCCAATAACTTTGAAACTCCCCAAAACATTAAGAAAATTGATTACATTTCCTAATACCCTTTTCACTATACTAGAACATATCCAAATCTAGACATAGGTTGTTTTGGACAATCAATAAGGACCTTTCGAATGTGCCATGTTCCTAGCATAAAGTATGGTCAATTTACAAAGCAAGTGTGGGTTAAACTAACTCCCCAACCCCTAGAATTTCAGCAGTCTCATGAAATGAACTAAAACCAAGGAAAATGAAGTTAATTTGGTCCTCAGACCCTTGCAATTGTAAAACCCCCAAATTGGTCTCAAACAAGCCCTCAAGGCTAGGGAGTTCTCAATGTACCCTCTCCAAGCACTTCTAGGCTTATCCAAAGGTTGATTCACCATACATATACTATATTAATACTATCCAAGTCATTAAACATATATCTACTTCAACTAGATTAATGGTTGTTTCTCCCAACCAAGCATTTCCTTCAAAATTTCTTCCTCAAACTTGGTGATCACCCTGTCAAAGAAATTCCTCTGCAATGTATCATGTTAGGATAATAATGTATAAGTTAAATACACACCATTCCATTAAAATTAGTGAAAACATTAGAATCGGTGTCCTAGTCGTTAGGATTCAAAAGTTTGAATTTCTAACTTTCATTTTATTTCTTATTAATTCTTCTAACTTCATGGATTTAATCTCAAATCACTCCTAGGACCTAATTGACTTCACTAACCAACCTAGATCCCTATTTGGCACTATTGGCCACCCTTACGTCCATTTTGGTCCTAAGTCCTTATTAGGACTTTTAGGACATTTAACATCTAAATCAAATTGATTGTTACAAATTGCCATTATAGGCTTCAAAATCTCCCAATTAACCTTTAGGGATTATTTAGATCCACTTATTCCATTTGGTTCCAAGCTGGACTTATAGGTGTTTGGATAGGTGCTCCTGCACCATACACCCCACCTTCAAAATGATTCTTGTCCCAAGAGTGAAGGGATGTTGTCTTCTTGCCACCCATTCTCCTAGATGGATGTCTGCAACTCTTCACCTGCAACTTAGCATCTTTCATATGAGTATTACCTATATTCAAAATACTAGAAACAAAAAAAAAATCCTTGTTCTTGTCACCATCAATGATGACCCTGGTTATTGCTGACTGTGGACAGTCCTCATGTGTCCCTTCAAATTTCTTCTTAATTTGTTGTTTAGGATCAAGTAGACCCATGCCTTTTTTCTTCATGGATATAGAAATACCATATTTCATTGATGACACCATAGGACACCAAAGTGTTCCTCTCATTACTCCCCTTCCATGCACTGTTTGCTACAAATTTGAATCTTTGCATTTCTTGGTAGCAATTGCATTTTTTAAGATCATTAATGAAGTCTTATGCTTCATACCTACATCTTCAAATCCATTCTTCACCTACCCTACAAGGTAACATACTTCTTTGCACCAAAACATACAATTATTTCACCTTCAATGTCATCACCCGGTAAAGGAGTAAGTTGAAATTTCTTACCATCCTTGTGCACTACATAAAAATTTGTCAATCCAAAATGTATTGTATTCCTAGAGGCTTTCCATGGCCTTCCAAGGATAATATGACAACAAATCATATGGATTATATCATACACAAACCTATCCTTAAATATGCTCCAATAGAAAAGTACACAATAGCTTGTTCCCTAACAACAATATTTTTCTCATCACTCACCCATGATGCTTTATATGGTTTAGAAATGGGAAATGTTTTCAAATTTAACTTATTGACCATCTCATAAGACACTAGATTGTGAAAAGAACCAGAATCAACTATCATTTTTCAAATCTTACCTTGACTTACACAAATGGTTCTAAAGATGGATGCTTTAGTCTCCTTCTGTTGTTGAATGTGTGGTCCTCTTGTCAACCTTTCAACTTCTTCTCTTAGCCTTATATTATCTTCCATTTGTTCTCTCACCAACTTAGCAAGTTCTTCATTTGTGACCCTCTTAGGGATCCCATCCTCTTCTCCTTATGCCATCTTCAATGCAAAGATCAACTTTGGAACACTCAAGGAGGAAATGGACACTCCAAGGCCTCAACAAAGGATCAAGTACACCAAAGACCCCAAAAGAACTTCTCAACCTTCTCACCTAGGATGCTCCTAGGCTCTGATACCAATTGATGCAGAGTGTGTAGTAGAGTGGTGGTAAATTTCTCAGGAATGGTTATGATTTGAGTGGTTTAGGCATGCCAAGCCTAGTAGCTTCCAAGACTCCCAAATAGCCAATATGTCACAAACAACTCCAACACCTTCCAAATGACCAAGGTTGTTGTCAAAGATCTAGAAAATATGGATTCAATAGGATTCAATTAGTTTTGGGCTCTTACACAACACCCAACACCCGAATTCCTCAATCTACATACTAGGCCTAATTTCCCCTCTGGTAGGTCACCAACGACAGTAAAATGCCAATAACTTTGAAAATCTCCAAAACACTAGGAAAACTTATTAGATTTCCTGATACCCTTTTCACCATACTAGAACATATCCAAATTGAGACATAGATTGTTTTGGACAATCAATAATGACCTTCAGACTGTGCTCTGTCCCTAGCATAAAATATGGTCAATTTATAAAGCAAGTGTGGGTTAAACTAACTCCCCAGCCCCTAGAATTTCAGCAGTCTCATGAAATGAACTAAAACCAAGGAAAATGAATTTAATTTGGTCCTCAGACCACTACAACTATAAAACCCCCAAATTGGTCTCCAACAAGCCCTAGGGCGTTGTCAATGTACCCTCTCCAAGAACTTCTAGTATTAACCAAAGGTTGATTCACCATACATATACCATATTAAGACTATCCAATTCATTAAACATATATCTCCTTCAACTATATTAATGGTTGTTGCTCCCAACCAAGCATTTCCTTCAAGATTTCTTCCTCAAACTTGGTGATCACCCTATCAAAGCAATTCTTTTGCAATGTATCATGTTAGGATAATAATGTACAATTTAAATAAACATCATTCCATGAGAATTAGTGAAAAAATTCATGGAATGATGCCTTTACAATGGGATCTTGTCAAACTATTATTGAAAAATAGTGACAAAAAATGTAATTAGTCAATACAAAGGATTGAAAACTGACACAAATGATCATTTAGAGAATTCAATAGTGTTTTTAATTATGATAATAATACCCCTACTACAATGGAAATAATGATCTAACTTATAGAAACTTAAATCATGCAAATAACACAAGAAAATACCTAAAATTTTGAGATTTCATTGCATTTTTGAAACAATCTATACACACACTCCTTGTCTATGTCTTACAATGGCTTCTCCATCATTATATGAACTCATAAGAACTTCTCCAACCATATTTGATTAGTTGGATGGCTAGTTAAACATAAAACAAACTAAAAATACTTTTCCCTCTAAAACTGTCCTAGTCGTTAGGATTCAAAAGTTTGAATTTCTAACTTTCATTTTATTGCTTATTAAATCTTCTAACTTCATGGGTTTAATCTCAAATCACTCCTAGAACCTAATTGACTTCACTAACCAACCTAGATCCCTATTTGGCACTATTGGCCACCCTTACATCCATTTTGGTCCTAAGTCCTTATTAGGACTTCTAGGACATTTAACATTTAAATCAAATTGATTGTTACAAATTGCTATTATAGGCTTCAAAATCTCCCAATTAACCTTTAGGGATTTTTTAGATCCATGTAGTCCATTTGGTTCCAAGGTGGAATTAGGTGTTTGGATAGGTGCTCCTGCACCACATCTTCTCTATTGTCCATTGGCTTGTCCATATTTAGCACCCTCCCCAGAAGTTAAGCTTTCTAAAAGCACATACATAGCAAGTAAAGAATGAAAAATCATGCATAATAACTCATATAGTAATATTTTCTTGTTCCTCTTATTGAGGAGATCTCAAAAATGAATTCCAAAATGAAAATACTCACACGTCTATATTTTCATTCAGAATATCTATCCATCTTTTTTGATGTTAATCATGCTAAAGTCATAAAATGTACTCCTCATTTAATAAGAAATACATAGATAATTTCATTCTCTCATGATTATCCATGAAATGCTCTTCATAGAATCAAAAAATTGCATCACATACATATTGTCTATTATTAATTACTTCATCCAATGCATATCTAATTTCTACAACAATGTTAATATAAAGTTCTTTTAAATGTTTCATAACAAATAAAACATACTTCAATCATAATAGGAATGTAAGAATAAGAATGGTATGTTCTTTTCAATCTACTCCCTTATACATTCTATTAATATTCCACATTGAACATGATAGAAACATCACATCACAAGACTAAAAACATAGAACATACATCCTACCCACCTCAAGTTCACAAGAAATCTCAAAATCATAGCTCACAAATTTTGACTTGAAATCTCAGAAGATACATGCAAAACCAATAAAAATAAGTATGAACAAGAACCACATTGGATAAATAAACAAGAAAATTGGTGGTTGTCTTGTCACATGAAAACTTAAAATTCTCAAGCTAGTCCTTCCTCACTTTCAAAGCTCATCAAAGAAATTTCCACAAAAATGTTAATATAAATTTATTTTAAACATTTCATAAAAAATAAAAAATACTTCAATCATAATAGGAATGTAAGAAAAATAATGGCGTGTTCTTCAAAATCTACTCCATTATACATTCTATCAATTTCCCAAATTGAACATGATAGATACATCACATCATAGGACTAACAACATGAAACACACATCCCAACCACCTCAAGATCATTAGAAATCTCAAAATCATAATTCACAAATTTCAACTCGATATCTCAAAATAGGCTTTCAAAACCAATAAAAAAAGTGTGAACAAGAACCACATTTGATAGACAAATAGAAAATCATGTGGCTCGCTTGTCAAAGGGAAACTTAAAATTTGGAAGCTAGCCTTTCCTCAATTTAAGAGTTTGTCAAAGTTTTAAAAACATTAAAAATTGAAAACCAAATCACATATACAGAGTGACTAACATAGCCACAATGAGGGAGTAGAAACTACACGACACCTTGTGTCCAAGGTGTGCTAAATAACATAACCAAACACCTAGAAAACATATATCTCAAAGATTAGATCACTATGTAATAACACATGTCATTGGTTCTTGCAACATAAACTTTATAATTCTATTTTTTTATTTTTAAAATCTCATGTATCCCTATATGCAAGATGAAACACATTCACAAAATTCCATGAATTTCTTTTTTATAGTTAAAGGAAAAGTTACAAACATCTATTATAGATTTTGTACCTTTGATTAAGGGAGAGTGGTATGCATAAAGGAAAAGTTTGTACATTTTCCCAGGATCTCTTTTTCTAGTTCTTTTATAGAGTTCTCTTTTGTAAATATATTTTCCTTATTCAATAGAAACTATATTGTTTTATGTACTTCTGACCCAAATAAGCTTGTGTATTCTTTCTTCCTTGTTTATCTGGACATATTTTATCATTTGCAACACTATATGATTATGTTAATCTTAGTCAATTAATATTTTTAAGTGAATATATGTATTTATTTCCTGATTATATTGATTCCTAAACTTTCATTTTCTACTAAGGTTGATAAATATATAGATTAGTATAGTTTTGTGAGTTATATTGAAATTAAGTGTAGTCATTAGAAGGAGTAGATCAACAATCTATCTAGTGTATCACTTCATTTATCTTTAACATCAAAAGCAATAGTTTAGGTGCACCCTAATTGTAAAGGAATTTGACCTCCAGAGATTCAGCCTCAAAGAGAAAGTCCCACACTTGGAGGTTGTTTCCATGTTTCATAAGGTTTCTTGGGCCTCATACCCCAAGCATGGGTACAAACTTTTATGATAAATTTTTTTGGCACACCTAGTAGGACACATATTCAATTGCATAAGTATGTTGGTTAGCCAATTCAAATTCCATTCATTGATAATTTAGGTATTTTATAAGTGCCAATAGCCTTTTAAGGAATTTCAATCAAACACCATGGAGAATCCAAGTGAAAATCTACTAGTTTCAAGTAGTCCAAGTTATGGTATGTAACAACATCAAATCTAATCTTTTATGTTTCTTCAATATTTCTATGAGATTGTTTATTTAAATTTATAATCATGGAAATGTATATTATGTCCCTTAATATCATGAAATTCCTTCTCATCAACGCTCTTATTATCTATATTTCTCTTGAAGCCACAACCTAGAACTTTATGGCCTTTTTTCTATTGTTGCACCAAACAGATAGCATGTTCAGTATGCATACCACTCTCCCACCCATACTCCATCTCCTTTGCCTATAAAAAAAATTTTTGAGCTTTTGTCCATGATGAAATTCTTACAAATCTAGATGGACATGAAGCTTCTTGAATAGAGTGATAAGTTACAAGCCTAGGACTTGCAACTTGATGAAATTGCAAGGTAACAAGAGCTTGAACGAAAGCGGGAGGAGATGGTAAACCAGGCCTATCTACATGATAGAGATATGGGGTCCCAATAGAGACATTTTGAGGAGGAGATTATGAAAAATATAGCTATAGAAGATGAGAAAGAGAGGAGTCTCAAGCTTTCTAAACTGCAAGCATTTGAAGTACAAGAATTTCCCAAGTGTAAATTTTCCAGCTTCAAAAAAAGAAATCATTCCACATTACAAGAATCTACACAAGAGCCTAAGGCCCCTTCCCCTAGAATTTTCATTCCAATTTTTAGATGGACCCCTCCATCACAAGAGAATGTTCATGGACATGAGGTTTATTCTTCTAGTTTCTTTCCAAATCCTTTTTTTTGGATAAGAAATTGATGCGCTAAGTTTTCATGTCAATGAGCCTCATATTGTTATAACTTCTCAACCAGTACATGAGGAGGAGATAGATCCAAAAATTCCATGTGAAGAAGAATTTCATCATGTTGATCATATGCCTTCACATGAACTAGAGGAGTAAAAGGAGGAGCTAGTGTAGAAGGATATTGATAAAGCTATACAAAAAAATTCCTCTATGCAGGCTAACACAGAAAGGAAGGAGGAGGTTCCAGTCCTCTTATCAAAAGAGATTCCCCTTTTTGTTGATATGGAGGTGGACAAGAAAGAAGAAGAAAAGGAAGAGGATCCTCTCTTTGAGGGACAAATTATGGACAAATATCCCTTAATTGAGGATAGGGAACAAGAATTATACCTGCTGCAAAAAAATGAAGAGTAGAACCAATAGTTGTAGTATGGAGACAAGTATGAGTAGAAGGATGAAGAAAAGATAGATGCAAGCTATGAGATGGAAGATAATTTTTCCAACATCATAATGATTTTTTTCTCAAGGCTTGACAGAATATCATTAGCTCTTGAAGAATTGGCTCAAGAGAAACATGATGAAAAGGTGGGAATCATCTTTTCACAAGGAATATTTGAGGAGTCACTTTGGAACCAGCATGATACCAGATTAATGGAGCACAACAGTGAGGTCAAGTATGATTTCTTAGACCAAGCACCATCAAGAGGATGTCCCATAAGGCATATAGCTCTGCAACAAACCAACATGCTATCCCCAATCATGATTTTCTAAAAGCATGAGGGTGAAGATCACACGGATGAACATACCATTCTTGTTCATAATAACTATGTTCTAGTGTTGGAGAGCTTCTTCATTCTCATCATTGGAAAATCATTCCAAAAAATAGTGATATGTTTGTCATACTATTGTTTTTAGCTTCCTAGATGCATAGAAGAAAAAATAAACTTTTGAGGAAGGGAAGTTATTTCAACAAGCTAGTTAATGGATTTTTTTGACACTTTTGTTTAAAAATACTTATACATAGTAGAGTAGATCTTCTATTCTTTCCAAAAATTGCACGAGAACAGCTAAGTCCTCTTGGAGATGGAAGAAAAAATTGATGTTTTGGTTCGATAGTAGAGAGATTTTGAGGTTGTATCAATGTGACTCCATGACCAATAGCTTGCTCGAGGCTACTGATCTTAGTACGTAGCAGGCAAGTTCCCCTCTTTGAGTCTCTAAGATTGTTGACCTTTTTTGTCAACATCAACCCTTTGGCTTAGTTCCATTCTAGAATCAAATAAAACACTCCAACGTAGAGATATGTGGTCGAGTAGCAGTGATCGACATTGTGCTTGGGTAAGGCATCTTTGGGTCTTGTCGAAGCAATCATCCCTCTGGTCATCATCAGAAAAAGTTTCACTAGGATAACTTTTTAGTTTAAGGAAAAAAATTCTCCATTTCACAGAGGGCAAAGTGATCCCTAGTGAAATAGAAATTTTCATTATTTCACAAGAAGTTATTTGGAATGCTACAACATGGCGAAGTTGTCACAATTTCTCAAGATCTTTATTGATGATCTACAAAATAGTGAATTTTTTTCCATTTTGCAAGCTCTTCTTTGACAATGTGCAAAATGGAAAAGGTTAGTGTTTTCTCTATTTTGCATGGGATGTTTTGGCACCTTGCAAAACAATGATGGAGTTTGGTAAGTTGTCATCATTTTGCGTGTTCTTTTTTGAGGCCTTGTGAAATAGAATTTTTTTCTATTTCATGAGGGATGTTTTGGCACTGTCCAGAATAGTGAGGAAGGCAACATAGAACGGTGGGCCCATGGGGCACTTATCTAACTATTTGTGACTATTGCAACTCGGGAAGTAATTTTGATGCCAAAGAGGCACGCCTAGGGATAGAAGTATTAATTATTTTAACTATCCTCATCTATTTGTCTTTGTACTGTCAACTCTTCCAAGTAGCGTCATTACTCCCCTAGGGTCTCGATCTAATTGTTTCAACCATTTGATGGTCATTATTATTAGTTCCTACCATAGGCAGGATACTATTGCATTCATTTGATGCATAGAGGCAATAATTTAACCAATAAGATGTAAGAATTTTTTGAGGACTTAAGTTTTTAATAAAGTTTGAACTTTTAACATATTTATTAAAAATAGAAAAAACTATTAATCTAAAAGCTTATTGGCTGTCATAAAAAATAGTAAGGAAGAAAATGAATTTTTCATACAAAAATTACAAAACAAAGTGTCCAAACTTTTCGAAAGAATACTATCCTCTGCTCGCATTGATTGCATTAATTGTGCAATTAATGGCACTTCTTCTTTGATTAGCATCAAAGTCTCGATATGTTTTCTTTGTTCTCGCATGTCCCACATTTTCTTGGGCTTACAGGTCCTTGTGCCTAGGTTTACTGCTCAATTTCCTGCCTTCTTTCTAGAAGGCTGAAGTAGGTGGAGCTCGGAAACCAGATTTTCCTATCAGGAGTGTACAAATATAACACAACATCCTAATTTAGCAGGAAGGCCTTCACCAGCACCAAATCATACGAAAGATTTCAAAACTTACAGTTATAGGTATGATATTTTAGGCATAGCAATTAAAATTTTTAATCTATTGAAAAAAATTGATATCCATTTCACGGTTATTGCAATATTCTAGAAACCCTAGCAAGATCTCCACTTCTTTTATTAAATTTCCATTTTCTTCTGTTACAAATTTTTTATTTTATACAATTTCTTTTGCAGAAATTTGCTAAAGATTTGGGTGCAGTATTTGATTTTAAAACTAATTGGCTTTTCACCTAAAATACTCATTTTTTATGCCTTGGCTATTAATTTTTTTTTGGTTGTATATACTATATCATACCATCTCTTTTACCTAAATTTATCGTAGCCTCTATTTTTCTCGCCATTCGTATTGTTTCACTGTTTATATCTGATGGCACACCTGTTTTTTGAAAAAAATCTTGGTTGTTTTGAAAACCCATTTGTTTTTTCCTTGATAAAGAGACTCAAGTAGATTTGGACTCTTTCAAAAACTCAATTTTTTTCCCCAAAAGAAAGCTAAAATTAGCAACGTTTTTGTTTCTTTTATCCATCTTCACCATTTCCAGATCTTCACCATCGTATGCCCTAATCTATTGGCCATATTTACAAACTACCATTTTACAGGGGTAACCGGAAACAGCAAAACCCTCTTATCTCTCACAGAAAACAGAAAATGGCCATGGATCTGCCACGGAAATGGCAAGCCTGAAAGCAGTCAGACAGACTTCACCAAGAGATGTAGGTATGCTGGACATGGTCAGGTTACAGAATTAAATTCATATATGACAAGGGAGATAATTCCATTATCAGTTTGTTTCTAGTATTTCCGGCATGGCCCTGCCCTAGAACATATACACCACAAAACAGGGTTTCATCACAGATTTTTTCTGCAGGAGAGATTTATAACCACTTAATCAAGGCAAATGGGACAAAAGAGTTGTAGAAAGCTAGAAATGTAAGACTTTCATGGCCGGTGGGTCTCTACACGGCATTATTCTACAAATTGACTGAAGCCAACCAGTCATATCATGCTTGAGGAACCATCTCAGAACTGATACTAAAGATGAAGAAAACGATAAACATTGAAGGCACATTTTGGTCCAGTACTCTTCCCCATCGGATATTTCTTTCACTTTGTGGCCCTTCACAAATTAATTGTTTTTGCTTTTTCTTTCCAACGTTTTCCACAAGATGAGGGGGCTCACAAGAGAAACGCCCAATCATGAAAATGATTGAAAATGATTGGTGGCCATTTTTATATAGTGGGATCAGCATAAAATGTGCATCATCTGGAGAATCCTCCCCCGTAAGACTGCAACAACTCTAGTCTACATCAGTTTGAACAAGTGCATTTCACTTTTACACGAATTGTGGAGGGAGCATTTTCCAAATGACTTTTCCAGTCTACATGCACTAATTCGCTGTTACTTGTCAGAGTGTTTTGTGATTACACACAAATCTATCTTTCAAACTTTTAGTTACCATTTCAAATTCAATATGGTTAAAACAGAGATTCAACTGACTAATTCTTGATTCCTTCTCCGTACGACTGCAACAATTCGAGTCTCCATCAGTTTCAACAAATGCATTTCATTTTACTCAAATTATGGAGGGAGCATTTTCCCAAGATGCTTTTTCTAGTCCACATGCTGTTACTTGTCAGAAATTTACTAACAGGATTTAGATAAAAATGTTTAGAAAGATATCAATTTGAAACTGCTTACCATTTTGAATTGAGTTTCGACTAAGATTCAATCGAATACGTTTTCAGTCAAATTTCTTGATTCATATTTTATAGATAATGATTAACACAGATCTATATTTCAGGGTTTGAAAAAACTACAAAAGAATTCTATTTGAAATTAGTTACCATTTCAAAATTGTCTATTTAGCTAATTAATTTTTCAATCTAATTCATTGACTCATTCACAATTCAGTCAAATTCAAACTCTCAGAATTTTGAAAAAATGAGTAAGAAAAACTCGATTTAGTATTTTTTCGGTGAAGATGAATGTCGTTATCATAAATGAACAAAATCTGTTGTCATGGCTTCAACTGAGAGTTTCTCAGCATTCTCATCTATAAAACTCTATTGATAACGACATTCGACGCTACAAAATGCTCTTGCATTCCTGCAAAAGACATCAACAGTTCAAATGGTTTATTAATAGGTCAATTGTGCTACTAGAAAGCCAACATAATATAAATTGGATGAATCCCCTCAATCCACAAAACTAAGTCTAAAAGAAAATCACATCAAAATTCCCAAATTTGATAGGTTTCTAAAAGAGGATCGGCGTGAGAAAAGTAGAGGCATAAATCCTCAAATAAAAAAGTTTCAACTAGTGAAAAGGAAGATAATTTGTATTACAACAATTTATATATGATCATTCATATAATATTTCTAGTTGTAATAGCTTTGCAGCCATCAAGAAAGAAAGAAAGGACAGTATGAAGTTAAAAATGTAGATTATCAGACAATCATGCGAATTAAACTAAATGTATTAAATATCTGTCATTGGGCAATTGAGAAGAAAATTATCTCTACGGAGATGTAACCGAACAGATCAAGGAGAAATGCTTCATTTGCAAAGACAGACTGAGAAACTAGATGGAAACTACGTGCAACAGAAGGCCAAAGCTCCATTTCTTATTGTTTTCTTCTCATCGATAGCTTCTTTAGTATGGAGAATTCATTGCAAAAGTTGCAGAATTTCTGGTATCATAGGGATGCCCATTTGACCCTTATGGTTTGTAGAGTCTCCCCATTGTATTCGTGTTTTCTCTGCTCCTACTTCTTCCACGGTTATGCGTGCTCTACTTCCACCTGTCCATTGCATGCCAAAAAAAACACGTCCCATCAAGAAAACAACATAGGAAAAGAGAGTATAGAGGACACATTGTTTGATGGACATTATAATAGAATAAAAAACTGAATTATTTTAACTAACACAAAAATCTCCAAAAATCCCCAAACGTTGGTCTCGAAGTCATTCCACTACATAGTTTGCAGCCTCTCCTTTATTATATGCAATTCCAAACTCATAGAATTTTAAATACTTAAATAATATTTTTTAAAATATTAATTGAAACTAGAGAATTTTATACCACACTCTTTTGAAAAGTTTGTAGATTCAATTTTTTTTATTTTTTTAGTTATGTTTATGATATATTATTTAAGTGTAAGTTTTTTAATTTATTATTTCCGATCAACTTCATTTTATTTTGTACTAATTGATTTACATTTTTATTTCTAAGATTTGATTAGAATTATATTTTGTCAATTTTTTCTATTAATTATTTAAGTTGATTTACTATTGTTTGTGTTTTTAATTTTGCATAAAATTTTAAAAAATTATTTTATAAAATAAATAATATTAATTACTTCTAATTTTGTAATTACTTAATTTTACATATAATATTTTCAAATTTGTGATAATTAGAACTTTATTACTATAATTGTTTTTAAAATTATGAATCTGGAGTGGAGGAAGCTGTTGAGATTTCTCCGTGATGGTCATGCTTCTATGTTCATCTATGAGATGAAGGATGGCTTCGAGTGGGCTAGCATTGTGGACAACCAGATAGCTTTTGATGCTGTGTTTGGGAAGCTGATACAAGACATTAAAGACAACAATGGTCCCAGTTTTGATAAGCTGGATATATACTCCCAGATTTTGGAACAGAAAAAGGTGGTTTGGATTGAGGGCTCACTTGGCTAGACCACATGGATAGATAATCTTGATGATGTACTTCATTAGAGTTCTCTTTTCCTTTTTGAATGATCCTCTGTACTGTTACATTATGTAATTATGTATTAAACGCTTAGCTGTTCTCTACCTGATACTCTCCGATTGGTGGGTTGAGGCCTAGCCTCCCTTCTTTTTGGTGCTATATTTTTTTGAACTCTCAATCTTTAATATAAAAAATTATAAACATTGTAATAGAATAAAATAAAATAAAATTTAAATTGATTTAGCATTGTTTGTGTTAATTATTTTGCATATAATTAAAAGATATATTATTTTATAAAAAATGTTAATTAGTTCTAATTTAGTAGTTATTTAATTTCACATATAATATTCTCAATTTTGTGATAATTATAACTTTATTATTATAATTATTATTAAAATTATAAACATTGTCATAAAATAGAATAGAATAGAATTTAAATTTGTGATAATATAATATGATTTACATTGTACTTAATTATGAATAATAATAAAACTAAAAATAATATAATAATAAAATTTAATTTGTAATAATAATTTATTTATTTATTAATGTAATTTAAAAGTATTTTAATTCTATTTTATTTATGCAACAATACAATCACAATTAAAAGAGTGATTAATTTATAAAAATATTTTTACATTTCATTATATTGTAATATAAGAATTGAAATTTTAGTAAAAATTTATACATAGGTAATGCAACAATGTACTAAATTCATCTAATCTTAACTCTAAATGCATTATACTATTCCAAATGAAAATGAACTCAAACTTAAAAAAAAAAGAAAAATAATTAAAATATTATAATGAATCAAGAATGTTCTACTTGTCCACAACAATAAGGCAAAAAGTGCATTTCGTAGTATTTACCATTTTCCCATAAATGCTTACATAATTTACACATAATTGGGAAGATTGTGAGCTTGTATTCAATATAATATTCTAATATTCAGTTTACATTGTTATCTTTCAGTTTCAAATATGTCTTCCTATTTATAAATGACTAGTGCTACACAATTTTTCCACTCTACCTTAAACACATTCTCATTTCACCATATCTTACCCCTAAAAGTATTCCACAATAGGCAGGAACTTTGACGCTTGCGTCTCTTGTTGTAGATGGATCTCGAGATCAATTCTTTGTTACAATAGAGTACAACATGAAGACTTCTAGATCCACATTTATTGGTAAGCTGCTTCTAGTTACAAAAAGAATTATTTTATCGTAGGGGCATTAAATCTCAACCTCTTCCTATGACTTTTGAGATGATCAACATGCACACTCAGAGATCAAATTTTATTTGATCTATTATGTTCATGTAACTCAACCCTAAGTCAGGGTCTAAACTCCATGAGAAATCTGGGTTATGCTTGAACCCTATAAAAGAAATGTTTGTAGATTCTCCTGGGATCTCATTTTCTAGTTCTTTTATAGAGTTCTCTTCTATAAATATATTTTCCTTATTCAATATAAATTACTAATATTTTATCTACTTTTGACCTAAATAAGCTTGTTTAGTCTTTCTTCCTTGTTTATCTGGACATATTTCATCATCTACATGATTATATTAATCTCAGTCAATTAATCTTGTTAAGTGAATATCTATTTTACTTTCTTGATTATATTGATTCTTAAACTTCTATTTTGTACTAAGGTTGATAAATGCAAAGAGTAGTATATTTTTGTGAGTTCTATTTAAGTTAAGTGTAGTCATTAGGATCAATAATCTATCTAGTGTATCACCTCATTTACCTTTCGGCATATCCTTCTTCCTCTTTTCCCTCAAAATCAATAGTTTAGGTGCATCCTAATTGTAAAGGAAGCCAACCTTCTCCAGAGATTCATCCTCAAAGAGAAAGTCCCACACTTGGAGGTTGTTTCAATTTTTCACAAGGTTTCTTATGCCTTATACCCAAGCATGGGTGAAAACTTTTGGGATAACATTTACCATTATTCCCAACCATTATGTAAATTATTAAAGGTTAAAAATAATATCCACACTAGGCCAAAATGAAAAGGGGCCTAACTATCTCCCTTTCTAGGCTTGATACAGATGTTCTAGAGAATTTCTAATGTCTACCCAACTTACACATATAAGCGAAACTATTTCCAAAGCTCATGAAATTATAGATAACATTTCTTCCAAATAACTTGTACTCCCTAACAAAATAATCTATATGAGAGAATTTTTATCTATTATTTTATTTTTATAATTTAATAAACACATAGGTATAATTACTAATATATAGTCCTCTTTTTATTGAAACTAATAACTTAGGTCCCTTCTGTTGGCTGGTTTCCTTGCAGGACCAAGCTTCAATCAAATAGTTGGGCTCAGAATCATAGGTTAGGCACTCAAGCTTGACAAGAAAAACACACCGATTGATGAGGATAGAGAGAAATCCTCCTTCTTCTTTGAGCTCCACATTCACTCAGGTGGGTATTGCCTTATCTGCACATTCAAGACACCTCACGATAAACCAAAGGCCTGCAAATAGATTAATGTGGAATAGCAATCAATCTCCTATAGGCATCCTGTACCCCAATGATTGAAAGTCTCATGCAATAGCCCTACTTGCATGGAATGAGACTGAAAGCTAGAAACCTATCCTAACAACAAGAAAGGGAAAGGGTGGGATAGAAAGGAAATGATTTTAAAGATGAGTTTGAAGGGACCCCTGAGATACCCTAAGTCTCTGATAGATCAGTGCCTTATCCAATGGGCCACAGAGTCAAATACCCTACTGCAAGAGACAGTTATGAAACAAAAACACAACACACTCACCCTGACCAGATCATACATTACCAAACCACCTGTGCACCCAAATATGTTATCACTTATCCAAAGGAAGACCTAGGAACAAGTAATACATTAACCAGCATCCACTGGAAGACAAGCATGATGCATCTTTGATACCCCAGCCCATACATATCTGAACACCAGTCCTAGACTCAGTTACTTCTGCAAAAACAACTCTATTGCAGACACTCGCTAGAAATGCAAATAGAAAGAGTACGCACCCTTGATGCTATAATCTACAAGTCTAAAACCCAAATGGAGACAATCTGATACAAGAACAAGTATGTTGCAATCTCATACATGAGACATCTATTACAATATGTATTATGTTCTCTAAACTAGCAAGAGAAAGTAAAACACCCTATATGTAGAGAGAAGGAGAAATCTACAGGAAAAAGACCCTTCACATGGAACCAAATTCTCCTAAAAAATTTGCAGAAGAAGGAACCCTTACAAAGTCAAAAAATTGACTACTTATACCACTAGCTGCCTTGGAATTCTCTAGGAGAATGAAACAAGCTTAGGGATAGCTAGGGCTAGGGTTTCAACAAAATTTTGAAAACACTGCTGGAGGGAAAACCAACACCAATCTGTCAGCAACAAGAATGATCTTCGCACTTGAGAAGAATCTCTGAGAAGGACAAGAAGATCATAAATTTACCATGCAAACCATACTGATCAGACCATAAAACACCTCGAGCCAACAAAAATTGCCCATCACCACATGGCACAAATCCCTGTAATCACTCAAAGCACCCTAGACCACACTGGAATGGTGGAGAAGTTCAATTTCACCAACTCTGGCCCCCTTTGTCATCAATTTTAGTCCTTACTAGTCACTGGAAACGTCTCTGAGATTCAAATTCAAACTCCAACGGCTAAGTCTTAGCGCCAGCAGCACATCGGCGGTCCTGATTCGATCGGAGATCGGCAATTAAGTCCCGACCATAGATTTCTCATCTTCTCAGGCTTCACAACTCTAACTCATCAAGCACCATGGGTTAACCCTCAGTGAACTGGCGACAAGGCGAAAACCTAGTCGCAGGATGAAATACTTAACTCCAGTTGAACTCTGCGAACACACGACTGCACGTGTTGAAAATGCCACTTTAAGTCATCTGGTGAACTGGCGACAAAGAAACTTTTGCCAATTCATGAAAAGAATAGCACTGCCACCAAATCATCCTACAAACCCGCGACAAGAAGGAAATTTGTTGGGCCGCTAAACTTTATCCACTCCGCCAACCACTAGTGTTAGAAATATAGATGCAGTAACTGAGAGGGGGGGTGAATCAGTTAACCACAAAAATATTACCACTGATCCCTTAAATATCTTAACAAATTATTTACTGTGCCACTTGGTAAATATACAGAGAAATGCTGAAAACTTGATCCTTGAAATGTGCAATAATTAAACTGTTCTTAAGCATTCATCACTAATTAACTTACATGAATAAAGAAAATAACATGAACACAACAGACACCAGATTTACCGTGGAAACCCAATATGCGAAAAACCACCAATGTAACTAGTTACTATTTTTCACTCTTCTGAAGTGATGTTCGGTTAGAAGCCAACTCGGTAAAAGGTTACAAAACACACTATTAGGTGTGACCTTGTTAGATGATTTAATCACCCTGCAAGGAGTGGCCTTGTAAGAGGTCTTGAAACAATTCAATAGAACTGTTACCTTGTTAGAGGATTTACAAAATGGTTGTTAAACCAACTCGGTTAAGAGATTTTGATATCATTGCTACAATTGCTAGAGAGTAACAATGAAATAACCTGCAACTGAATTGTTGAATATAGATCTCTATTCTATTTCACTAGATCCTTACTGATCAATTAAATCTTTGCTGCTCCTCAAGGATATCTAACCATCCTTCAAAATTCGCACACACCTTTCTTCAAAATGATTTCTGCATGCTGTATATTCTCTTATTCACCATTTGACCTTCTATATACATATATGTCATTTCATAATCATTTAGATTGTCAAGTTGGCACTAATAATTATTATAACAGTCAGCTGGGATAAACAAACTGTAATAACAAATTTTTTTGAAAGGGCTAACCTTGCTTAGTAAACATTAATCCTAAAAAGATTTCCTTCAGTGATTGAGAGAACTCGGTAACCACAACAAATTTTGCAACATCCTTTAGAGACCGAGAGAGCTCGGTAACCACTAATTTTCCTTCGATAACTGAGGAGGCTCGGTTAACACTGATATCCTATCAAGTTTTCTTTAGACACCTGAGAGAACTCGGTAGATACTAAAAACCGCCTAGCTAACCGACTGAGCTTGGTAGATACTGAGAACCGCTTAGCTGACCAACTGAACTCGGTAGATACTGGGAGTGATAATTGATATGACATTTGTGTGACATGAAAGACAACACATAGCTCTAATCCAACAATGTCCTTCAGACAATTGTATCCAACAATCTCCCTCTTTGGCATTGATGGCAACACAACATGTCATAGCACAATGAAATTTCACAGATAAACCAAGAGTAAGAAACATAAACTTAGCTTCATTCTGATTCCCATCATCTTCAAACTTCTTTCTCTGACTGAGAACTTTCCCTCTTAACTTCTCAAATTATTGTTCTTAGAAATTTCTTGAAATGACAACAAACTCTCCCTCTTTGACAACACATGCCAAAGACAATTAACACAGTTCAGTAAATATCAATGTACCTTATGTACTGATTCATATGCAATGATTTCCTGACTATGTTGCATCAACTGATTGATCTTCAACATGTTGTGGTTGATGCATCACTAAAACTTTATTTAGTGAACCTCGGATAGGGGAGTGACCCCTAACTTTCCTCTTAGATACAAGAATGCATCCTTAGGTAGTGGTTGGGTGAAGATATTTGCAATTTGTTCTTTTGTATGAATATATTCCAATTTGATTTCCTTGTCCTGCACCAATTCTCTGACAAAGTGATATTTAAATGCAATGTGCTTAGTTTTGGAATGCATTACTAGATTCTTTGAAATATTTATTGCACTTGTATTATCACAAAACATAACAACTGGTTCTTTGATCTCAACCTTCATGCCTTCCAAAAGCTATTTAAACCGTATAATATTAGAGCAGTTTACTGCTGCAGCAACATATTCTACTTTTGTTGTGGATTAGGATGTGCAGTTTTGCTTTTTACTAGTCCAAGATACTAACCTCTTGCCAAGAAAGAATGCACCACCACTTGTACTCTTTCTGTCATCAATGTTTCCTACCCAATCAGCATCAGTAAATACTTTTAAATCCAGATTGCCTCCAAATTTATACCACAAGCCATAATCTTCAGTTCCCCTTAAATACCTCAAGAATCTTTTGATTGCCATCATGTGATTTTCTTTGGGTTTAGCCGAGAATCTTGCCACTATTCCAACTGCTAAGGCAATATCAGGCCTTGTGTGTACTACATACTATAATTTTCCAATCATTGATCTGTATAAGGTCTAATCTACTTCTTTTGAATCATCATCCTTGGTAAGCTTCAGTCCAGTACACATGGGTGTACCAACTGGTTTTGAATCTTCCATACCAAATTTCTTAAGTATTTCATTGATATATTTAGACCGAGTAATGTAGATACCATTTTTGTTCTGCTGAATCTGAAGTCCAACAAAGAATTTTATCTGACCAAACATAGACATTTCAAATTCTTTGTTCATAAGCTCTGAAAATTCTTTGCACTGATCATCATTTCCTGTAAACATAGTATCATCCACAAATATTTCTGCCAAAACAATTTTGTTATCTAATCCTTCTTTGATGTATAAATTGTTGTTGTCATTAGCCCTTTTGAAATTAATCTGAGTAAGATAGTTATGTAATCTTTCATACCATGCTCTAGGAGCTTGTTTCAGACCATACAATGCTTTGTGTAATTTGCAAACCATATCCCTTTTGTCTGGATCTATAAAACCTTCAAGTTTCTCAATGTAGACTTCTTCCTCAAGAATACCATTGAGAAAAGAAGATTTGAAATCCATCTGATATACCTTAAATCCTTTATGTGCTGCATATGCAAGTAAAGTCCTCACACCTTCTAATCTTGCAATAGGAGCAAAAGTCTCTCCATAATCTATTCCTTCTTCTTGAGAATATCCTTTACATACCAATCTTGCTTTGTTTCTTGATACTTGACCATCTTTATTCAACTTATTTCTGAATACCCATTTTGTCCCAATTATATTTTTATCTTTAGGCCTAGGTACAAGAGTCCATGTCTTATTTTTCTCTATTTGCTCTATTTCTTCATTCATAGCCTCAATCCAACTTTCATTTTCTAATGCATCTTTGACATTTTTAGGTTCAAAATCAGCAAATAAACATGTACCTTTTAGTTTACTTCTTGTCATAGTACCATCTGATTTGTTTCCAATAATCTGATCTAGTTTATGATGCTTTCTGACGTACTTGGCTAATACAGGTTCCTTGCTTCCTGAATGAGTTATATTGTCATCTTCTTCATCTTTAGGTTCAGATTGCTCGGGCTCGGTAGATACTTGCTCGGTAGCTTCAGACTGAGACTCGGTATTTTGTGACTCGGTTAGCACTTCTTCTTGTGACTTGGTTACTGTACTGGGCTCGGTAGATGTAGTCTCCTTACATGTGTCTGGCAATATATCAGGTTCGATGTAAACAAATTTTCTGTAGTCCTCTGGTTCCTTTTTGCTTTCTTCTTCAATCTTTTCTGCAAACTCATCAATTCTCACATGTGCACTTTCTATGATTTTGTGAGTAGACAAATTTAGACATCTATATGCCTTACTTTTGCAAGAATATCCCAAAAATATTCCTTCATCACTTTTTACATCAAATTTTCCTTTTCTAGATTCTTTCAAGATGTAACATTTACTACCAAATACTTTTAGGTAACTTACATTTGGTTTGTAACCATACCATAGCTCATATGGAGTCTTGAATGTGTCTTTTCTCAGCTGTACTCGGTTCAAGGTATGAACTGCAGTGCTGATAGCTTCCTTCTAGTATTTCATAGCAATGTTCTTTTCAATCATTAGAGTCCTTGCACAGTCCATGATAGATCTATTCCTTCTTTCAACTATTCCATTCTGCTCAGGAGTTCTCAGGGTTGATACCTGTCTTTTGATTCCTCTTTCAATGCAGAAATTATTGAATTCATGGGAGATGAATTCACCACCTCTGTCTGATCTCAAGCATTTTATTCTTTTTCCTATTTCCTTTTCTACTCTTGCTAAATACCATTTGAACTTCTCAAATGCTTCAGAATTTTCTCTTAAATACATAACAGTCATCATTCTAGAATAATCATCAACAAAGAGAATAAAGAATTTTTCTCCAGTATACCTCTCAATTCCAATAGGTCCACATAAATTAGTATGCACAATTTCCAAAATATCTTTAGATTGATAGTTTTTACTTTTGAAACTAGACTTTCCCATTTTACCAATTTGACAATTCTTGCATAAACCAACATCAGGTTTCTTCAAAGTAGGAATACCTCTTACTTTCTTGAATTTGCTTATTTTTATCATGTTGTCAAAATTTACATGACATAACACTAGTACATTTGGGGGCAATTTGCGACGGCTATTGCAACGGCTATGTGTCGCAATAGCGACACCCATTGACGTCGTAGTTTTTTAGTCACAAATTACGACGTCTATGGGTAGCCGTCGCAATTGTGACTCCCTCCCATCGTAATGTCACCCCCCTCACCCATTCTGGGCCTCCGTCGCATTGTGATGGTAGGGCGTCGCCATTGCGACGGCTACCCATAGACGTCGCAATTGGCGACTAAAAAACTGCGACGTCTATTTGTAGCCGTCGCAAGTTGCGACTCCGAAGCAATTGCGACGGGTGCCCATCGCAATTGTGACGCCCATGGGTAAATTAAAAAAAATAAATTATTTAAAACATTGCTAATGAACCACATTAATGCTTTTTTCTTTCAATAAATGAGGACAGTCACTGTAAAGACAACATGATAATGTACACTCACTGTAAGGACAGTCACAAATGAGGACATCTCACAGTGACTGTCCCTTGTGTGATTGCCACTTGAATGTATTGCTATTCAACCACATTAATGCTTTTCTTCTTCAACAAATGAGGATAGTCACTGTAAAGACAACATGATAATGTACACTTACAGTAAGTGTACATTATCATGTTGTCTTTACAGTGACTATCCTCATTTGTTGAAGAAGAAAAGCATTAATGTGGTTGAATAGCAATACATTCAAGTGGCAATCACACAAGGGACAGTCAGTGTGAGATGTCCTCATTTGTGACTGTCCTTACAGTGAGTGTACATTATCATGTTGTCTTTACAGTGACTGTCCTCATTTGTTGAAAGAAAAAAGCATTAATGTGGTTCATTAGCAATGTATCAAATATTGTACATTATCATGTTGTCTCAATCTATACATGAATGATAATACAAATATTGAATGCATTATATTCTGTCATTCTATACATGTATGACAATTCAAATATCGAGTGCATTATATTATCTCAGTTTATACATGAACGATAAATTTCATTTGCAACTTGTATAGAAGGATCAGATGACACAGAAGACAAAGAAACTCAGGATGAGGTATGGGAGAAGGCTATATCAGAGGAAAAGCTAGGGCTTTGTTACTGTCCCTTGTGACAGTAACAAAATTTGATGAAAATAATTTTTGTTTCACTCAACTTTGACATTCACAACTTCCTCTTTTATTATAATAAGAAAAAATACAGTGACTTTAGAGAAAATAATGAAACTAATACAATTGCAATACGATGGTATTTAGAACAAACAGAGCTTCACAACCATTAAAGAAGAAAAAAGAACATGCATATATCGAGTACTCCTCAATCAGAGAGATAGAGAAGAATTCAAAACATACCCAGACTGAATATGGCCATACCAAGACTAGCATCAGACAATATTCTTATTGACTGTTCTAGGATAGCTGGCATTTCAACTTTCCATCTGCAAAATAGATTATAAAAACATGAAAATATATTAGAGATGTTTGATATTGATACAAAACAACACAGATTCATTTCTTCGTACACCTGTATATCATAAAAATCCTTGCACACTTTGAAAAATTGTATTGCCTTTTACTTACTCAAAAGTAATTTACATAAAGAAGTCATTTGATTAACATGGATCGTAATATTCACAAGTACATGGTCATGTGCTCCATCGTAGCATCTTATAGATTTAGATCTGTTCTTTGAAATAATTCAATGTTTTGTTTACAATCCACAAAAGAAATATTTTCCCTCGTCTACTTAATCCTAAACAAAAGGCCATATAGCAATATAGATAAAACTATATAACAGAAACCATAAACAATGGTAACCTTAGCAGCAGCAAGAAATTGTTGCAAAAACTTTACCTTATCATACCCAGATTGTTGCTTTGCCTGGCAGAGGGAAATTTGATCAGTAAAATTGACCCAGAGTATGCTATCTCCATTGTCATGCTGGATAAAAAAACACCAACTTTAATGGGCATGTACTGTCCCTTGTGTAATTTCCACTTGAATGCATTGCTATTGAACCACATTAATGTTTTTTTCCTTCAACAAATGAGGACAGTCACTGTAAAGACAACATGATAATGTACACTCACTGTAAGGATACTCACAAATGAGGAAATCTCAGAGTGATTATCCCTTGTGTAATTGCCGCTTGAATACATTGCTATTGAACCACATTAATGCTTTTTTCCTTCAACAAATGAGGACAGTCACTGTAAAAACAACATGATAATGTACACTCACTGTAAGGATAGTCACAAATGAGGAAATCTCAAAGTGACTATCCCTTGTGTAATTGCCGCTTGAATACATTGCTAATGAACCACATTAATGCTTTTTTCCTTCAACAAATGAGGACAGTCACTATAAAGATAACATGATAATGTACACTCACTGTAAGGATAGTCACAAATGAGGACATCTCACAGTGACTGTCCCTTGTGTAATTGCCACTTGAATGTATTGCTATTCAGCCACATTAACGCTTTTCTTCTTCAACAAATGAGGATAGTCACTCTAAAGACAACATGATAATGTACACGGGCTGTAAGTGTACATTATCATGTTGTCTTTACAGTGACTGTCCTCCTTCAAGTGGAAATTACACAAGGGACAGTCACTGTAAAGACAACATGATAATGTAGAGAAACGTTGTCATTTGTATTTTCAACAGAGCCGAGAGAGATTCCCTCCGCGAAATCAGAGTTACAATTTCTGAGTACGTTGGGTTTATTTTTCTTTTTTCATTATTATGTAATCTGGTATTCAGCTGTTACAGAGCTAAAATACCCAGAAATGAGGACATATCTGTGTTGAATTTATTGTTAGCAGCTTTGGTTATTTAGAAGTTTAATTTTATTTGTTCATCTTTCAAGCACAAACATTTTGTGGACCGTAACGTCTTCATTGTTTCGGGTATGCAATGAAACAGCCCTAACTTGCAACTACCTTCACGGTACTTGTGTACATTATCATGTTGTCTTTACAGTGACTGTCCTCATTCAAGTGGCACTTACAGAAGGGATAGTCACTGTGAGATGTCCTCATTTGTGACAAGGACAGTCACACATGAGGACATCTCACAGTGACTGTCCCTTGTGTAATTGCCACTTGAATGTATTGCTATTCAACCACATTTATGGGCCCGTTTGGACCACGGAACACAGTAGCATCTACAGAGAAGAATATCCTAGGTGTAACAAGTTGTAAGAATATACCAACAGTTCTAAGAAGTTCCCTAGCACATAGTAGCATCTACAGAGAAGAATATACAACATGAGGGCAGCCACTATAAAGACAACATTATAATGTACACTCATTGTATGTGTACATTATCATGTTGTCTTTACAGTGACTATCCTCATTCAAGTGGCAATTACAAAAGGAACAGTCACTATGAGATGTCCTCATTTGTGACAAGGACAGTCACACATGAGGACATCTCACAGTGACTGTGATGCAGGGGCATCCCTCATGCAAACCAAAAACCATGTGATTGAAGAAAGACACCATGAAGCCAAGAAGTCATCCCATCCTATTGAAACAAGCACCTACTTTCCTAAGGTTACATCATATCACCATGGAGCCTTGTGTTGAAGGATTGATAGACTAAATGTTTTAAGATGTTTTCAATGGTTTAGTATTTAATTTTTCTTGTTTGTAATAATGGTTAAAGGATTGATTAACATCTCCTTGTAACCCATCCACATGTTTGGACTATGACCCCTTGGTATTGTTATAAGCCTTGGGTATCAATTAGTCTTTGGATGTAATTTGATTGCTAGGTGTCTGTTAGGTGTTTTAGGAGTTTTGGAAGATTAATAAAGGTCTAAAACTATTCAAAACACATTTTAGCCTTTCTCGGCAAGAATGTTTGCAAAATTGTTAACAATATGTAATGCAACTTTTAAAAGTTGCTTCAAAAGTTGTTATTTGTTGTATTGAACAAACATAACCATCTAGATGGTTAAGAAACTATCCACAGAGCCTTTTTAGGCTTCCAATGGTCAAAGGAATGGCAGAGGGGACTTGGAGAACCATTTTGCTTTCAAAATTTAATAAATAACCCTGTTTTATAGCATTTCCTGTGCAAAAACTAACTCTGTACGGATGTAGGGATGATGGTTGTATGATCAAACTGGCTTGGAAATTGTATTAGAGATATTAGATACTCTGAGAGTTGGTTTGGAGGATTTAACTTGTTTTAAATCAAAGTTATTTTATTTTCTCTGAACCTTGTCTGCAAACCCTTATTTTCAGGGTATTGACTGCTCTTATGGCCATAACCTAAGTTTTAACCATTGAAAATTCTTTATTCTCGGCAAGATGAAGGTTAGAAATGTATATTTTCATATTCCAAAGGCTTTAGAATAGGATGTTAAGTCTGTGCATGGTGAAGGCGAGCCCTAGTTCAAAGACTATTGTTTTTTCCTAGGATTTGATGAGAAATGAAGGATCAGAGTCTAGAAGTGTGTGAAGGACCCCTAATCTTGGTTTTTGTGAATTTATAAGGTATGAACAACAATCTAAAACTCTGATTCTAATTCCAGGAGCCCATTCTTCAACACTTGTCTTGAGACCCAAGCCTGATTGCATGCATTAGGTCTGCGGACTTGACAAGAGAAGAGGAGTGCAGGAGTGGAGTTGGGGTCTGAGGTTTGGAGGTCTAAAAGAACATCAAAAAGGGTGTCTAGAAATCACATAATGTCATTTAGTCTTTTGGCAATCTGCAGAGTTAATGGGGCAGAGCAGGTTTCATAGACCTACTAGAGCCACTAGGTCATTTTGCTATTCTGATGCCTTGGGCTGTTAGGAACAAAACTAATACATGTTTCTAGTTATTTAAGTGATATCTAAGTGGTTACTAAGTTTTGTTGAAGGGGGTAAGGTCTGGAACCTTAAGAACACCATTTGATCAAATTTAGAGCACTTGTCCCTAAAGAGAAAACTGAACTTGATTGGGTTTGAGTACATAAGTTGTTGTGTGATCTTTGAAACCTTTAAATTCATTACCTTGCAGAGTTCAAACATTCACCTATAAGAATCAGAGTCTGATTTTTTGGATTGATTCATTTTTGGTGTCTTGAAGTGGGTTGGGTAATGATCCATGTTTCTTTGCTGACCACTCTGCATCAGACTGTCCCTTGTGTAATTGCCACTTGAATGTATTGCTATTCAACCACATTTATGGGCCCGTTTGGACCATGGCACATAGTAGCATCTACAGAGAAGAATATCCCAAGTGTAACCTGGTTGTAAGAATATACCAACAGTTCTAAGAAGTTCCCTAGCACATAGTAGCATCTACAGAGAAGAATATGGGTCAACGAGGTTGACAGGCAATCTAATGGTAATAGTAATATCATAATTTGACATACTATCAGAAATACTTCCTAAATAGACTATTCAATCTTATAAGAGATGGATTCACGAGAACTATTATTTATGAAATATGAGTCAATGACTTTAATTAAAAAAATTACACAATCTAATTCTTGTAAAAATATCAAAATTTGACACATTGAAAATACCTTCCAAAAGTATCGTTAATTGATTAATATGAATCACTACTCATGAAATATAATTTTATAAACCTAATCTAAAAACTACACAATAAAAATCTTAATAGAAATATTGTAAGAAACTATTCCCAAAAGCAAGCCTAACAAAATTTGATGAAAATAATTTTTGTTTCACTCAACTTTGACATTCACAACTTCCTCTTTTATTATAATAAGAAAAAAAATGTCTTTTTAGATATACCTCATGAACCATACTCGAATAATCTATCATTTTTCTTCTCAAAAACATATTTGCAGAGCCTGCTTCTTTTACTTGTTTGTACTTTTATCTCTATGATGGAAAGGGTTCCTTCAAGACACATTTTTCCAAGTTCACTGCTTGAGATATTTGAGGAGGGTTCCCCTGCTTGAGTATCCATCCAACCCATATTTGAGTAGTTCTACAATTGCACAGTCTAAATTAATAATACTGACAATTGAATGATGAATGATGATATATAGAATTGATATAAACTAATCCTAAAAACACTAAAACGTTATTAATATATTTATATTTCATAAATAAAATTGATATAAAAGATCTGGAAAGATACATTAAAAAATAGAAAAACAGTAATTTATAATAGAAGGAAACTTAAATTGCTATTTAAAAAAAAAAAAAGAGTCTTAAATCTTATCATTTTGTTTCATTATCATCCATAAGTACACACCTCTAGCATAACAATTATATTTTACCACCCATAAAATGAAAAAAAGATTTTCACAAGAGAAATTGAAGCTAGATTATAAAAATGAACCATCTTATTGGAAACTGGAACTGTTATCATACCCAAAAGGACTACAAAATTTCACCTTATCATACCCAGATTGTTGCTTTGCCTGGCAGGGGGTTGCATCTGCATTTGTTGAGAGAGAGCCCTAGATCAAAAACTACCATGTTTTTGGCTGGGAAGATGGTAATCAGATTAAAATCAGAAGCTTGCATTGTATTGAGGACTTGAAAACTTGTGCATTCTTGTTTATCTGGATCAGGAGAACACTCCAAAACTCTGATCTTGGTTTCATACACCCATTTTCAATGCTTTGTTTTGGAACCCACACCTAAAAGCATGCATTAGGTGTGCGGACTCAATGAAGACATTGATATGCTGGAGTGGAGTCAGGGTCTGGGAGTTGGTGGTCTGTTAGAAATCCCAAAAGGGTACTCAGAAAACATATAACTTCTTAGAGTCCTTTGGCAAGTTGCAGAGTTATGGCTACAGAGCAGGTTTGGGAGACCTACTAGGGTCACTAGGTCAGTTTGTTATTTTGATGTCTTGGGTTGTTTAGATCACAAACAATGCATGATTCTTGTTATTTAGATGATATCTAAGGGGTTTCTAATTTTTCTACAGGAAGTAAGATCTAGAACCTTAAAAGTCTCTTTTGATAGAAAATCAGGGAACTTGTCCCTAAAAGGAAATTTGTTATTGAATGGGATTGAGTCCATAAGTTGTTGTGTGATCCTTGAAACCTTCAAATTCATTACTTTGCAGAGTTTAAACATTAACCTATAGAAATCAGAGCCTAATTGATTGGTTGAGTCATTTTGGTGTCGTGAAGTGGGTTGGGACATAGATCCAAGTTTCTTACTGACTACTCTACATCACTATTGAACCACATTAATGCTTTTTTCCTTCAACAAATGAGGGCAGTCACTGTAAAGACAACATGATAATGTACACTCACTATAAGGATAGTCACAAATGAGGAAATGTCAGAGTGATTATCCCTTGTGTAATTGCCGCTTGAATACATTGCTATTGAACCACATTAATGCTTTTTTCCTTCAAGTGGCAATTACACAAGGGACAGTCACTGTGAGATGTCCTCATTTGTGACAAGGACAGTCACACATGAGGACATCTCACAGTGACTGTCCCTTGTGTAATTGCCACTTGAATGTATTGCTATTCAACCACATTTATGGGCCTGTTTGGACCATGGCACAGAGTAGCATCTACAGAGAAGAATATCCCAGGTGTAACAAGTTGTAAGAATATACCAACAGTTCTAAGAAGTTCCCTAGCACATAGTAGCATCTATAGAGAAGAATATACAACATTAGGGCAGCCACTGTAAAGACAACATGATAATGTACACTCATTGTATGTGTACATTATCATGTTGTCTTTAAAGTGACTGCCCTCATTCAAGTGGCAATTACAGAAGGGACAGTCATTGTGAGATGTCCTCATTTGTGACAAGGATAGTCACACATGAGGACATCTCACAGTGATTGTCCCTTGTGTAATTGCCACTTGAATGTATTGCTATTCAACCACATTAATGCTTTTCTTCTTCAACAAATGAGGACAGTCACTCTAAAGACAACATGATAATGTACACTCACTGTAAGGATAGTCACAAATGAGGACATCTCACAGTGACTGTCCCTTGTGTGATTGCCACTTGAATGTATTGGTATTCAGCCACATTAATGCTTTTCTTCTTCAACAAATGAGGATAGTCACTCTAAAGACAACATGATAATGTACACTCACTATAAGTGTACATTATCATGTTGTCTTTACAGTGACTATCCTCCTTCAAGTGGCAATTACACAAGGGATTTGTGTTTTCATTTGTGTTTTCAATAGCGTCGTAACCCTCCGTGAAATCACATTGGGATATAAGGGCAAAAAAAACAAGAACCATGTCATTTGTATTTTCAACAGCGGCTTTGGTTATTTAGAAGTTTAATTTTATTTGTTCATCTTTCAAGCACAAACATTTTGTGGACTGTAACATCTTCATTGTTTTGGGTATGCAATGAAACAGCCCTAACTTGTGACTACCTTCACAGTACTACAAAATCGAAGAGGGAAAAGCAAGTTAGGATGGAAATAAACAAACTTAAAACTCAGACTTAAGAAAGATGAAGGCAATGCTTCAAAAGGCCGATGCCCTAAACACGGGAAAACATAATACCACCATTAAACAATGCCCTAGTCACTGTATCAATGCTGCCAGCTCCGTACCAGTATGCTGACTGCTCACTTTCATCCTGTGATAAAGGTAACTTCATTAATCATACTTGAAATGGCAGCATACGAACTAAAGCTGATGAACATTTATAAACTAAAAGTTTAAAACTACAGATTACAAGTGTAGTAGTTTCATACAAAAAGAACTTGATGTCTGAAATTTTCCATTAGAAGTATCCAAAGGAATACCACAGTACTGTTGAACTTGGAGAATCGGAGATGATCTACACAGCAAGGTTCAATAGCTCTAAGGACTGTTACACCATCTTTAGCATTTGAATACATTTTCTCCTTGGCTTCTGGTGGATCCTCAAAGACCCCCAATGACGTTTTCCCTACAATTATCAATTGTCTATTAGTATGAGATATTAATAAATAAGCATTAATCATAATATTAGGTAAACAATGTTCTTGATGTCTGAATCTAAATGACATAAAGCTCTAATAAAGCAGTTCTCAATTTCACATTAAACCAAGTTTCAATTTCAAATGGTTATAATAATTTTTGCAAGTTATAAGTAGCTGGTTACAGTATATGACATAAAAAGAAAAAAAATCATTTCTATTCTTTTCTTCTTTTTCTCTTTCAACGAAGCTTTTGCGCCACACAAATGCATACCAAGAATTTCTCAGGAGGTTTCAAGACCATTGCATACCAAACTTCTTCTCTGTAGATGCTACTGTGTGTCGTGGTCCAAACGGCCCCATAAATGTGGTTGAATAACAATACATTCAAGTGGAAATTACACAAGGGACAGTCACTGTGAGATGTCCTCATGTGTGACTGTCCTTGTCACAAATGAGGACATCTCACAGTGACTGTCCCTTGTGTAATTGCCACTTGAATGAGGACAGTCACTGTAAAGACAACATGATAATGTACACATACCCTGAAACTAAAACCATAAAAATGGTTAAGCCAATGGTGGGGAGAGCCTATTTAGGCTTCCAAATGACTGAGGAAATTGAAGAGATCCTCATTGTATTCAAATTGCTTTCAAATCAATAAAACTACCTGTTTCAGAGCAATTTTCTGTGCAAATCACGGTGACAGTACGGTGTACGGATGTGAAGGGGTGATTAAAACCTGTCTGAAAGTTGGAGCATCTCCATTTTATGCTTTTAGAATTGGTTTGATAACTTCGAGTCATTTTATATCAAAGTTATTCAATTTTCTTGTCCGCTGGTCTAAGAAACCCTTATTTTCAGGGTTTAGCCATTCAAATGGCCCTAACTTGAATTTTGACCGTTGGAAATTCTTCTTCCTTGGTACAATGCAAGTTAGGGAGGTCCTTTTTTGTATTCCAAAAGGTTTGAACCAGGAGGTTGAGGTTACACCATTTGGGAGCAAGCCCTAGGTCAAAAGCTTCTATGTTTTTGACTAGGAAAATGATATATAGTGAAAAATCAGAAGGTTGCAGTGTGTGAAGGACCTTAAAACTTGGTTTTTGTGTGGGTAGAAAATGAGGGAAAGGGGGGAAAATAACAACTAGGTTTTAGGCCCAGATACTCTACCATTGATCATCACATTATTTTGTAGGGACTTGATTGAAAAAATCTTGGACTTAAAGAAAGCATTCAACGTGGTACCCAGAGATAAACTATGGAATAGAATAAAATAATCAATCATCTAAGATTTATATAGAGAAGTTGTGCATGAATTTTATGATAAGGTTAGAGCTAAAATGATAACAAGAAAGAATATGTCTAAGTATTTTGGTGGTGACACTAGATTCAAATAGTTATTCCCCCTATATCATATACATTTATAAGTTAGAGGCATGATTAATGAAGATAGATGGGGAAGTTATTCAATTGGAAAACTATGGGGTGAAGGTTCTTTTATATGTTGTTGATCTTATCTTCTTTTTTTTTTTTTAAAGACCATGCATTGAGAGAGCACTTGAAGGCCTTGGAACACTTTTTGTCAGAAGGTTAGAATGCAAGTCCATATAACCAAGACTAAAATAATGGTTGTATTATTAAATAGAAAAGATAAAAATATTACCATTCTTTTTTAAGGTAGCTTGCTAGAAATAATGAAAGGATACAAATGTATTAGGATTATTTTCATTGTAAGCTCAGTTAGAAGAGAAAGACAATAAAGATTATATTCAAAGATAATCTACAAATAGATTTGAGGGCCAGTTGTCAAAGGTCCCATTATGATATTGTACACAAGTACCATGAAGGTAGTCGCAAGTTAGGGCTGTTTCATTGCATACCCGAAACAATGAAGACGTTATGGTCCACAAAATGTTTGTGTTTGAAAGACGAACAAATAAAATTAAACTTCTAAATAACCAAAGCCACTAACAATAAATTCAACACAGATATGTCCTCATTTCTGGGTATTTTAGCTCTCTAACAGCTGAATACCAGATTACATAATAATGATAAAACAAAAATAAACCCAACGTACTCACAAATTGTAGCTGTGATTTCGCGGAGGGTTACGGCGCTGTTGAAAACACAAATGACAACGTTCTTGTTTTTTTGGTCCTTATAGCCCGATGTGATTTCGCGGAGGGTTACGAACAAATAAAATTAAACTTCTAAATAACCAAAGCCGTAACCCTCCGTGAAATCATAGCTACAAATAAAATGAAAACACAAATGACAATGTTGCAAGTTAGGGCTGTTTCACTGCATACCCAAAACAATGAAGACATTACAGTCCACAAAACGTTTGTCCTTGAAAGATGAACAAATAAAATTAAACTTGTAAATAACCAAAGCCGCTAACAATAAATTCAACACAGATATGTCCTCATTTTTGGGTATTTTAGCTCTCTAATAGCTGAATACTAGATTACATAATAATGGCAAAAGAAAAATAAACCCAACGTACTCAGAAATTGTAGCTGTGATTTCGCGGAGGGAATCTCTCTCGGCGCTATTGAAAACACAAATGACAACGTTCTTATTTTTTTTGCCCTTATATCCCGATGTGATTTCGCAGAGGGTTATGGCGCTGTTGAAAACACAAATGACAACATTGCAAGTTAGGGCTATTTCACTGCATACCCGAAACAATGAAGACGTTACGGTCCACAAAATGTTTGTGCTTGAAAGATGAAGAAATAAAATTAAACTTCTAAATAACCAAAGCCGCTAACAATAAATTCAACATAGATATGTCCTCATTTCTGGGTATTTTAGCTCTCTAACAGCTGAATACCAGATTACATAATAATGATAAAACAAAAATAAACCCAACGTACTCACAAATTGTAGCTGTGATTTCACGGAGGGTTACGGCACTGTTGAAAACACAAATGACAACGTTCTTGTTTTTTTTGTCCTTATATCCCGATGTGATTTCGTGGAGGGTTACGGCGCTGTTGAAAACACAAATGACAACGTTCTTGTTTTTTTTGCCCTTATATCCTGATGTGATTTCGCGGAGGGTTACGGCACTGTTGAAAACACAAATGACAATGTTCCTTTTTGATTTTGCGCTTATATCCTGACAACGTCACAATTGTGACAGTTCCAAATGTATTGTCGTCACAATTGCGACGGTGTCGGGCTATATTTGAAAAAAAAAGCCAAAACTGCATGACATTTGCCTGCCGTCGCAATTTCACCCCAAATGTATTAGTGTAACCTTTTGTGCCATAGCCAACTTTCTTCAATTTGAGCAATAAAACATGAGTAATCACCAAGATCAAGATAAAACAGGTTACCTTTGGTTTGTTTGCCTGATCCTATCAGTTTTCCTTTGTCATCTAGCAGTCTCGCTTTGCCATTCATGAATTCAACCTTGAATCCAATGTTGATTAGCTGTGCTACACTTAGAAGATTATGCTTTAGTCCTTCGACCCAATATGCATTATCACATATAAGTTCTTTGGTTAATGAAATTTGTCCCTTTCCTTTTATACAACAAGGTTCATTGTTTCCAAACCTTACATTACCACCATTAAAGTTTTCAAAGTGTTCAAACTTGGTCCCGTCACCAGTCATATGATGTGAACATCCACTATCTATAATCCATGTATCAATCTTGCTTATATGAGAGATAAGTGCCATCTCATCTTCATCATTATCAGATTCATCTTTTACAGCAATGAAAACAATTTCTTCTTCACTATCATCTGAATCTTTAGCTAAGAAACATGTTTTCTTACCTTTATCCTTGAATGATTTGAAATTTTTCTTGCCATTGTACTTGTAATTTTTCTTCTCATCTTTGCTTTTCTTGTTTGGACACCTAGCTACAATATGACCAATT
The DNA here is from genome assembly GCA_027943335.1 of Chamaecyparis obtusa. Classification (NCBI taxonomy): domain Eukaryota; kingdom Viridiplantae; phylum Streptophyta; class Pinopsida; order Cupressales; family Cupressaceae; genus Chamaecyparis; species Chamaecyparis obtusa. The sequence continues at coordinate 46,737 of BSBK01002271.1, read as the reverse complement.
TGTTCACATGAAAAATAGATTACGGGAGTTTTACCTCTGTATTTTCCTCTGCCTCTTGAATACTTCTTTGCAAGTAATGCTTCAATAACTTCAAAATCGCTATCAGAACTTTCCTCTAATTCTTCTTCACTTTCTGATTGGATTTTCTTCCCTTTCTTGAGTGAAAGTTTGGCCTCAAAAGCTGATTCAATATTTTTAGAAGTTGGAACATAGTTGTCATAGTTATCTAGTTCAAAGGCTGTCAATCTTCCAACTAATTAAGGCATCCAAAGTTATATTGTGATTTTCTTCACATCTTCTTTCTTGAATAGCAGAAACTCTTATTGCATAAATAGGGAGTAATGTTCTAAGAACCTTACTTATAACCGTTTCATCATCAATTTTTCCTCCAGAAGCTTTGATTGCACTAATACTTGTCTTGATCCTTTCAACATATTTTGCAATGTTTTCTTCTTCTCTCATTTTCATTTGATCAAACTGTCCTCTTAGGCTCTCTGCTTTGGCTCTCTTCACATTGTCATCACCACCATAGATTTTCTTCAGCTTGTTCCACATTTCATGAGTAGTTGTGCAGTCTTTGATTTCATCAAATTCTTCATAGCTAAGAGATGATGCAATGTCTATCATCATAGTGTTATGGTTCTTCTTCTCTGCAATGTCTTCAACAGTTAATGTGCCAGTAGGAATTGTATATTCTTGATCAATATATTTGCATCCTAAATCACCAATGGAAGCCAGATGTAATCTCATGAGACCTTGCCATGTTGAAAAGTTATTTCTGTTAAGCCTTGGAATTTCTCTTTTGTAAGACATCCTAATCTTTAGCTTAGGTCCTTGAAACCCTTCCTGCAAGCACGAAAAGCTCTGATACCAATTGTTGAAAATATAGATGCAGTAACTGAGAGGGGGGGTGAATTAGTTAACCACAAAAATATTACCACTGATCCCTTAAATATCTTAACAAATTATTTACTGTGCCACTCGGTAAATATACAGAGAAATGCTGAAAACTTGATCCTTGAAATGTGTAATAATTAAACTGTTCTTAAGCATTCATCACTGATTAACTTACATGAATAAAGAAAATAACATGAACACAAGAGACACCAAATTTATCGTGGAAACCCAATATGGGAAAAACCACCAATGTAACTAGTTACTATTTTTCACTCTTCTGAAGTGATGGCCAGTTAGAAGCCAACCCGGTAAAAGGTTACAAAACACACTGTTAGCTGTGACCTTGTTAGAGGATTTAATCACCCTGATAGGAGTGGCCTTGTAACAGGTCTTAAAATAATTCAATAGAACTGTTACCTTGTTAGAAGATTTACAAAATAGTTGTTAAACCAACTCGGTTAAGAGATTTTGATATCACTGCTACAATTGCTAGAGAGTAACAATGAAATAACCTGCAATTGAATTGCTGAATATAGATCTCTGTTCTATTTCACTAGATCCTTACTGATTAATTAAATCTTTGCTGCTCCTCAAGGATATCTGACCATCCTTCAAAATTCGCACACACCTTTCTTCAAAATAATTTCTACATGCTGTATATTCTCTTATTCACCATTTGACCTTCTATATATATATATATATATATATATATATATATATATATATATATGTCATTTCATAATCATTTAGATTGTCAAGTCAGAACTAATAATTATTATAACAGTCAGCTGGGATAAACAAACTGTAATAAAAAAATTCTTTGAAAGGGCCGACCTTTCTCGGTAAACATTAATCCTAAAAAATATCCTTCGGTGACCGAGAGAACTCGGTAACCACAATGAATTTTGCAACATCCTTTGGAGACCGAGAGAGCTCGATAACCACTAATTTTCTTTTGATAACCGAGGAGGCTCAGTTAACACTGATATCCTGTCAAGTTTTCTTTAGACACCTGAGAGAACTCGGTAGATACTAAAAATTCCCTAGCTGACCGACTGAGCTCGGTAGATACTGAGAATCGCTTAGCTGACCAACTGAACTCGTTAGATACTAGTAGTGATAATTAATATGACATTTGTGTGACATCAAAGACAACACATAGCTAATCCAACAATGTGTTGGAAATAATTGTCTGAAGGAAATTGCTACTCAAATTATGTATTGTCTTTGATGTCACACAATGTCATAATCTACATCATTTAGCACCTACCGAGCTCAGTCGGTCTACCAGGCAGTAATATTAGTGTCTACCGAGTCCACTCGGTTATCAAAGAAAATCAGCAGTGTTTACCGAGTCCACTCGGTTATCAAAAAAAATTTAGTGTTTACCGAGTTCAGTCGATTGTCAAAGAAAAGTTAGCATCTACCGAGTTCAGTCGGTTATCGAAGAAAAAGGATTGTCAGTGTTTATTGAGTTCCCTCAGTCTCTGAAAGATTGTAAAAAGTTATGGTCACCGAGCACTGTCGGCCCTTGAAGCATTTTTTGCAAATAAAGTTTTCTTAATTCAGCCGACTGTTATACTAAGTAATGTCGATTTGACAAATCTAAAATCATATAAATAAAAGGTCAAATGTGAAAAATAAAAAAGATATATAGCAGAAGATATATAGAAGAAAGGTAGGAAAGGTGTGTGTGAAATTATGAAGGATGACCAGATATCCTTGAGGAGCAGCAGAGATATATTCGATCAGGAAGGATCACACTTATGCAGAACAAAGATCTGTAATCAGCAAGGTAGTTGCATTATTATACAGGTCATTTTCATTGTTACCTTTTTATCATTGTAACAGTGAATTCTAAATCTCTTAACCGAGTTGATTTAACGACCATATTGTAAATCCTCTAACAAGGTGACAATTCCATTGAATTGTTTTCAAGACCTCTTACCAGGCCACTCCTAGTAGGGTGATTAAATCCTCTAACAAGGTCACTCCTAACAGTGTGTTTTGTAAACCTTTTACCGGGTTGGCTTCTAACCGGGCATCACTTCAGAAAAGTGAAAATCAGTATCTAAATACATTGGTGGTTTTTCCCATATTGGGTTTCCAAGTTAAATCTTGTGTCTCTTGTGTTCTTAATTGTTATCTTAATCATATACAAGTGCTGATGAATATCTAAAAGATAATTTTGCTAATAGTTTCTGCATCTTCAAAGTTACTGCAATCTATTTACCGAGTGTTAAACAAATAATATTCATTAAGATATCCTAAGGGATCTGGAAAGAAATAATTGTGAAGTGTTTTATGGTTGACTGATTCACCCCCCCCCCCCCTCTCAGTCACTCCATCCATATTCCATCAATTGGTATCAGAGCTTTTGGTGCTTGCAGGAAGGGTTTCAAGGACCTAAGCTAAAGATCAGGATGTCTTACAAGAGAGAAATTTCAAAGCTCAACAGAGATAACTTTTCAGCATGGCAAGGTCTCATGTGACTTCATCTGGCTTCCATTGGTGATTTAGGATGCAAATACATTGATGAAGAATACACAGTTCCTACTGGCGCATTAACTGTTGAAGACATTGCAGAGAAAAAGACTCATAACACCATGATGATAGACATTGCATCAGCTCTCAGCTATGAAGAATTTGATGATATTAAAGAATGCACTACTACATATGAAATGTGGATCTCACTGAAGAACATATATGGTGGTGATGTAAATGTGAAAAGAGCCAAAGCAGAAAGCCTAAGAGGACAGTTTGACAAGATGAATATGAAAGAAGATGAAAACATTGCAAAATATGTTGAAAGAATCAAAGCAAGTGTAAGTGCAATTAGAGCTTCTAGAGGAACAATCTCTGATGAAACTATTATAATCAAGGTACTTAGAACATTACTCCCTATCTCTGCAATAAGAGTATCAGCTATTCAAGAAAGAAGATGTGAGACAAACCATAATATAACTTTGGATGCTTTAGTTGGAAGATTGACAGCCTTTGAATTAGACAACTATGACAACTACGTTCCAAATTCTAAGAATATTGAGTCAGCATTTGAGGCCAAGGTTTCACTAAAGAAGAACAAGAAAGTAAAAGAAGTTCAGTCAGAAAGTGAAGAAGTATCAGAAGAAAGTTTTGATAGTGATCTTGAAATTGTAGAAGCATTACTTGCAAAGAAGTACTCTAAAGGGAAAGGTAAATATAAAGGTAAAACTCCTTTAATCTATTTTTCATGTGAAGAAATTGGACATATTGCAGCTAGGTGCCCAAACAAGCAAGTGAAGGAAGAGAAGAGAAGTGACAAGTACTATGGAAAAAAGAATTTCAAATCATTCAAGGATAAAGGTAAGAAAACATGTTTTATGGCTAAAGATTATGATGATAGTGAAGAAGAAATTGTCTTTATTGCTATAAAAGATGAATCTGATGATGATGAAGATAAGATGGAACTTATTTCTCATATAAGAAAAGATGATATATGGATAATAGACAGTGGATGTTCACACCACATGACTGGTGACAAGAAAAAATTTGAATACCTAGAAGACTGTGATAGTGGCAATGTAAGATTTGGAAACAATGAACCTTGTTGTATAAAAGCAAAAGGAAGAATCTCATTAACCAAAGAACTCATATGTGATAATGCTTATTGGGTTGAAGGACTAAAACATAATCTTCTAAGTGTAGCATAGCTAATCAACACTGGTTTCAAGGTTGAATTCATGAATGGTCAAGCAAGACTACTGGATGAAAAATGAAGACTCATTGGATCAAGCAAACAAACAAAAGGTAACTTATTTTATCTTGATCTCAGTGAATATTCATGTTTTATTGCTCAAATTGAAGAAAGTTGGCTATGGCACAAAAGGTTATGTCATGTGAATTTTGATAACATGATAAAAATAAGCAAATTCAAGAAGGTTAGAGGCATTCCTACTTTGAAGAAACCTGATACTGGTCTATGTAAGAATTATCAGATTGGCAAAATGAGTAAGACTAGTTTTAAGAGTAAGAACTATCAGTCTAAAGAGATTTTGGAAATTGTGCATACTGATTTATGTGGACCTATTGGAATACAAAGCTATACTGGAGATAAATTCTTTATTCTTTTTGTTGATGATTATTCTAGAATGATGACTGTTATGTATTTAAGAGAAAAGTCAGAAGCATTTGAAAAATTCAAATGGTACTTGGCAAGAGTGGAAAAGGAAACAGGGAAAAGATTGAAATGCTTAAGATCAGACAGAGGTGGTGAATTCATCTCCCATGATTTTAACAACTTTTGCATTGAAAGAGGAATCAAAAGACAAGTATCAGCTCCTAGAACTCCTGAGCAGAATGGAATAGCAGAAAGAAGAAACAGATCTATTATGGATTGTGCAAGGACTCTAATGATAGAAAAGAACATCGCTATAAAGTACTGGAAGGAAGCTATCAGCACTGCAGTTCATACCTTGAACCGAGTACAATTGAAGAAAGACACATTCAAAACTCCTTATGAATTATGGTATGGCTATAAACCTAATGTAAGTTACATGAAAGTATTTGGTAGCAAGTGTTATATCGTAAAAGAATCCAGAAGAAATAAATTTGATGTGAAAAGTGATGAAGGAATATTCTTAGGATATTCTAGCAAAAGTAAGGCATACAAATGTCTGAATTTGTCTACTCACAAAGCCATAGAAAGTATACATGTAAAATTTGATGAGTTTGCAGAAAAGACTGAAGAAGAAAGAAAAAGGGAACCTGAAAACTATAGAAGATTCATTTACATTGAACCTGAAACATTGGCAGACACAACTATCAATGAGGAAACTATATCTACCGAGTCTAGCACAGTTACCGAGTCACAGGAAGAAGTTCAAACCGAGTCACAGGAAGAAGTTTAAACCGAGTCACAGGAAGAAGTTCAAACCGAGTCTCAGCTTGAAGTTACCGAGCAAATATCTACCGAGCCTGAGCAACCTGAAGAAGAGATCCTAGAAGACAACAACATGACTCATTCAAAAAGCAAGGAACCTACACTAGCCAAATATGTCAGAAGGCATCACACTCCAGATCAAATCATTGGAAACAAATCAGATGGTACTATGACAAGAAGCAAACTAAAAGGTACATGTCTGCTTACTGATTTTGAACCTAGAAATATCAAAGATGCATTGAATCATGAAAGTTGGATTGAAGCAATGAATGAAGAATTAGAACAAATACAAAAGAACAAAACATGGACTCTTGTACCTAGACCTAAAGATAAGAATGTGATTGGAACAAAATGGGTATTTAGGAATAAGCTGAATGAAGACAGTCAAGTATCTAGAAACAAAGCTAGATTGGTATGTAAAGGTTATTCTCAAGAAGAAGGTATAGATTATGGTGAAACTTTTGCTCCTGTTGCAAGATTAGAAGGTGTAAGAACTCTACTTGCTTATGCAGCACATAAAGGATTTAAGGTATATCAGATGGATATAAAATCTGCATTCCTCAATGGAATTCTTGATGAAGAAGTCTACATTGAACAACTTGAAGGTTTTGTTGATCCAGATAAAAAAGACATGGTCTGCAGGTTACACAAAGCATTGTATGGATTGAAACAAGCTCCTAGAGCATGGTATGAAAGACTCCATAACTATTTGATTAGATTAATTTCAAAAGAGAAAATGATAATAGCAATCTGTATATTAAAGAAGGACCGGATGACAAAATTGTATTGGCAGAAATATTTGTAGATGATACTATATTTACAGGGAATGAGGATCACTGCAAAGAATTTTTAGAGCAAATGAACAAAGAATTTGAAATGTCTATGTTTGGTTTAATAAAATTCTTTGTTGGTCTTCAAATTCAGCAAAGCAAGAATGGTATATACATTACTCAATCTAAATACATTAAGGAAATACTTAAGAAGTTTGGTATGGAAGATTCAAAACCAGTTGGTACACCCATGTGTACTGGACTGAAACTTACCAAAAATGATGATTCAAAAGATGTAGATCAGACCTTATACCGATCTATAAATTGGAAAATTACAGTATGTAGTGCATACAAGACCTGATATTGCCTTAGCAGTCAGTATAGTAGCTAGATTCTCAGCAAAACCTAAAGAAAATCATATGATGACAATCAAAAGAATCTTAAGATACTTAAGAGGAACTGAAGAATATGGTTTGTGGTATAAATTTGGAGGCAATCTAGACTTAAAAGTGTTTACTGATGCTGATTGGGCAGGGAACATTGATGACAGAAAAAGTACAAGTGGTGGAGCATTTTTTCTTGGAAAAAGACTAGTATTCTGGACTAGTAAAAAGCAAAATTGCACATCTCAATCCACAGCTGAAGCAGAATATGTTGCTGCTACAGTAAATTGTTCAAATATTGTTTGGTTTAAACAGTTATTACAAGGTATGAAGGTTGAAATCAAAGAACCAGTTGTTATATTTTGTGACAATACTAGTGCAATAAACATTTCAAAGAATCCAGTAATGCATTCCAAAACCAAGCACATTGCTATTAAATATCACTTTGTCAGAGAATTGGTGCAGGACAAGGAAATCAGATTAGAATATATTCATACAAAAGAGCAGATTACAGACATTTTCACCAAACCATTACCTAAGGATGCATTTGTGTATCTAAGAGGTAAGTTAAGGGTCATTCCCCTATCCAAGGCTCACTAAATACAGTTTTAGTGATGCATCAACTAGAACATGATTGAAAATCAACATGTTGATGCAGCATATTAAAGGAATCATTACATATGAATCTGTACTTGAGGTACATTAGTTTACACCGGTAATATGTGAATTGTCTTTGGCATGTGTTGTCAAAGAGGGAGTGTTTGCTATGTCTTTGCTATTACTTCAAGAAATTTTCAATAGTTAGAAGGAAGAGTTTTTAAGAAAAAGGAAGTTTTCTGACAGAGGGAGATTTGAATCTGAACCGAACTAATTCTTTCAAATTTCTTATTCTATGACATATTGTGTTGCCATCAATGCCAAAGAGGAAGATTGTTGGAAACAATTGTTTGAAGGAAATTGCTACTCAAATTATGTATTGTCTTTGATGTCACACAATGTCATAATCTACATCATTCAGTACCTACCGAGCTCAGCTGGTCTGCCAAGCAGTAATATTAGTGTCTACCGAGTCCACTCGGTTATCAAAGAAAATTAGCAGTGTTTACCAAGTCCACTCGGTTATCAAAGAAAATTCAGTGTTTACCGAGTTCAGTCGGTTGTCGAACAAAAGTTAGCATCTACCGAGTTCAGTCGGTTATCGAAGAAAAATGATTGTCAGTGTTTACCGAGTTCCCTCGGTCTCTAAAAGATTGTAAAAAGTTATGGTCACCGAGCACTGTCGTCCCTTGAAGGATTTTTTGCAAATAAAGTTTGCTTAATTCAGCCGACTGTTATACTAAGTAATGTCAATTTGACAAATCTAAAATCATATAAATAAAAGGTCAAATGTGAAAAATAAAAAAGATATATAGCAGAAGATATATAGAAGAAAGGTAGGAAAGGTGTGTGCGAAATTGTGAAGGATGACCAGATATCCTTGAGGAGCAGCAGAGATATATTCGATCAGGAAGGATCACACTTATGCAGAATAGAGATCTGTAATCAGCAAGGCAGTTGCATTATTATACAGGTCATTTTCATTGTTACCTTTTTATCATTGTAACAGTGAATTCTAAATCTCTTAACCGAGTTGGTTTAACAACCATATTGTAAATCCTCTAACAAGGTGACAATTCTATTGAATTGTTTTCAAGACCTCTTACCAGGACACTCCTAGCAGGATGATTAAATCCTCTAACAAGGTCACACCTAATAGTGTGTTTTGTAAACCTTTTACCGGGTTGGCTTCTAACCGGGCATCACTTTAGAAAAGTGAAAATCAGTATCTAGATACATTGGTGGTTTTTCCCATATTGGGTTTCCACGTTAAATCTTGTGTCTCTTGTGTTCTTAATTGTTATCTTAATCATATACAAGTGCTGATGAATATCTAAAAGATAATTTTGCTAATACTTTCTGCATCTTCAAAGTTACTGCAATCTATTTACCGAGTGTTAAATAGATAATATTCATTAAGATATCCTAAGGGATCTAGAAAGAAATAATTGTGAAGTGTTTTATGGTTGACTGATTCACCCCCCCCCTCTCAGTCACTCCATCCATATTCCATCACAATGTCCTTCAGATAATTGTATCCAACACACTAGATCTCACCTTTAACTCTACAACCGCGATGCCTGATGCCACCTGTCACAACACCATTCACTAAATACCACCCCATCACCAACACCAGACCCATGCAGAAAAATGGCAAGCGGTTGCATGATCGCATGTCAGAAAAGTCTGACATGCGGCCATGCGACAACCAATAAGAATATGCCATCTGTCACCCCTCTGACACCGAGACCACCAAGCGCTGCAAACAGAATCAACGGTAGGCACATGATCGCAAGGGAAAAAAATATTCCTCACTATCACACACCGACCGTCGATCTCCCTCCTCTACTACTTGAAGAATCAAGCCCACTAACCGCCAGGCATTCAATGACTATGTGACAAACTACTCACTAAGTCATGAGATGCTATCCGCTAACCACCAGAAGAGAAGAGATCATGTGACTACACAGTTGCTAGGTCACCAGAAGAAGACCTAACTGCCAGACAGTCGAACACAAAGCAAAGATCTGGGACCATGCGGACAGGTGGTAGGCAGTCGCATGATCGCATGTTAGAAAAGTCTGACATGCGGCCATGCGACAGCCAATTAGAGAAGAGCCTTTGAAAACCTGGGCCCACCACCCATCGCACTTGCCCAGTTAGGGAACAACCATTAAACAAGAGACTGTGAGGTCGAAAACACACAGGGTTTTCTACACAGCGAAAGACCAAAAACACACAAAGTTTTCAACGCCAAAGGATAAGTGCACAAATGTAGGAAGTACAGGGTCAAAAACAATGAAGGCCGAAAACACACAGACTAAAAACATCATGGACTTTTAGAAACACTGTGGGTTTTCGACACTGTGGAAAATTTTGAAAATGCTTCCCGCGGACCTTAGAATTTGAATATCTTTCTCGGTCTTATAAATTAGCACGTGAAATTTGGACCAAAGCAAGGTGACAACATGGAGAACACAAGGTAGGAGGCAATGAAGAACACTTGCAAGGAAAATAGGCCATTCTCAATACTTTTGCTATGATAGAAAATTGGCCTAATAGTGGCTCTCTCTGGGGATGATGGGTAACTTGTGCCCATGCGAGAATTCAAGATTTTTGGGAGAGCAGACCACCAATAGGACACAAACAGGGAACTCAAAAAATGCAGGGAATAGGAAGGAAAAGAACACAACAGGAAAGGGAAAGACTATACAAAGATTTACAAATATGTACAACTAGGCTCAAGGCCTCAAAAGAAAACCAGTGACCCTCCTGCATCAAAAATCTGGTTTTCATCCACATATGCAACCAGCCACCTAAAAATTTCATGACCACCTTGCTGCAAACATATGTGAATATTCATGGGCTGAAGAATAAATTTGCACTGATCACCACCCATGTTTTTTTAGCCATGACTATCATATTCATATTCAAAATCCAAGAAGTAGGTAACATCCTCTACTTCTCCCTGATGACTAGAAACAAAAATTTGATCTAGTAATGCATCAGAAAATAAAACATACTGAGCATCATGCATTACAATACAGTTACTTGGTTGAGAAGGACTTGAATCTTATAATTTATCTTCACACATTACTTCAGCCACTAAGCAACTTGGTTCCTCCATGATGTCTTCATGAATTGGACCATGAACCAAGTGAAGGTCATCTTCAAAGCTCTTACGACAGGGAAAAATTACATCATCACTTTCACCAAGAGAATTTTTGTCCCAACTGCTAAAAGAAAAGTCTTCAACACTGTCACAATCAGTATCATATTTATCAAAAGAAGGGAAAGGGCTTGAACAAGGAACTTGTTCATCACTGCAATCTTGATGATAGGAAAACACACTATCATGTCCTTCAACCTCTTCTTCTGCAGGGTCATTACATGATGGGAAATCTTGCATACATGGGTCTTCATGGTCAATTTGAACACTGGCCTCATTATCAGTGTCAAAGTGTATATCACAGGGGAGCTGCAAATCAAATCCCACACAAGGTGCATACATTTGGAATTGTTTAGCCAAGAGTGTTGAAATCATTTCACTACTCAATGGACTTTGGACTTCATTTTCTTCTTCATCAACTACATCCCTGTCATGGCAAACATCATTCTTATCCAAGACAAGAATGGAGATGTCTAGCCCTAGATCATCTTGTGTGAATAAACCAATGCAGGAATCATCATCTGCATCATATTCAATATCTTCCCTTTCACACAAAACATCATCAATCTGGGACAAGAAAATTGCCTTCTCATGTTGACAAGAAGAGAAATCTGTAGACAAAAAGGAAATATTGCCATCCTCAGATTCATCTTCAACACTCTCATATGCACTGATCTCAGAATCAGCTTCATAGTCAACACTCTCTACATAGTGAGATTCAACATTAGAAACACTGGCCTCCTCATGAACATCATCACGAGCCACCAGTCTTAGCAATCTTATGTCCTCTGCTAACTACCAGTTCACCATTTTCAACCTTGCTAATTCCTTCTTGAGAGCAGAAACTTTATCAAAATGCTCAACAAACTTCACTCTCAACACATCCCAAGAAGGGATTGAACATGAAGGCAAGGACAAAAACCACTTCCTTTCACCATTAGAAAATGTGTGCACAAATAACCTCATGGCAACATCTTTATGTTCAACATCCACATCTCCAAAAATGCCCATGACAACATCAACATGCTGGCTTGCAGAAATAGATCCACCAGCCATGAATCTTGGCAAGCACTTCCCATCCTTAGTAGAGAACTCATTAGGGGCACCTTCAATGCCATAAAAAAAAAAGGGCCTATATTCCTCCATGAGGAACTGCCACTACAACTCATCCCTTTACAGCAGTGCTTAACACTTGATAGGGAAACATATTCAATAAGAGAATACCTGGAATTTTCACAGCAGAAGACCTTTAGCTAGAAGCAAGGAAAATCTAGAGCTCTCCATGCAGCTCCATCAGAAAATGATAGTGTAGAGTCACCACCTCATTGAGAGGAAAGAAATACTTTTTTTCTTCTTCTAACCAAAACTTAACCAGGATCAATACAATGTCTATCAAAAAATACACTGATCAAATAGAGAACTCAAAGTTGCCACTTAGCACGCAGTGAGAAGATTTCACAAATGTATTTTGTTCATTTGACTCTATAACTTCAACCAGGACCCTGGGATGATCCAGCCAAGCAAGGAAGCTTGCTATCTTTTACCTCTTCCCTAGTGGAGTCACCATTTTGTTGGTGACTCGGATGGGCCAAACCAATCTGGTCAAAAGATTTTGACTACTTCAATATGACAGCAACCAGATCTCCTTAATAGGTTTTCCTTATGTTCTTCCCTAGCAGAGTCACCATTTTGTTGGCTAGTTTCCTTGCAGGACCAAGCTTCAATCAAATAGTTGGGCTTAGACTCAATGGTTAGGCACTCAAGCTTGACAAGAAAAACACACCAATTGATGAGGATAGAGAGAAATCCTCCTTCTTTGAGCTCCATATTCACTCAGGCGGGTATTGCCTTATCTGCACATTCAAGACACCTCATCACAAACCAAAGGCCTACAGACAAATTAATGTGGAATAGCAATCAATCTCCTATAGGCACCATTTACCCCAATGATAGAAAGTCTCATGAAATAGCCCTACTTGCATGGAATGAGACTGAAAGCTAGAAACCTATCCTAACAACAAGAAAGGGAAAGGGTGGGACAGAAAGGAAATGATTTTAAAGATGAGTTTGAAGGGACCCCTGAGATATCCTAAGTCTCTGATAGACTAGTGCCTTATCCAATGGGCCACAGAGTCAAATACCCTACTGCAAGAGATAGTTATGAAATAAGAACACAACACACTCACCCTGACCAGATCATACATTACCAAACCACCTGTGCACTCAAATATGTTATCACTTATCCAAAGGAAGACCTAGGAACAAGTAATACATTAACCAGCATCCACTGGAAGACAAGCATGATGCATCTTTGATACCCCAACCCATACGTATTTGAACACCAGTCCTAGACTTAGTTGCTTCTACAAAAACAACTCTATTGCAGACACTCACTGGAAATGTAAATAGAAAGAGTATGCACCCTTGATGCTATAATCTATAAGTCTAAAACCCAAATGGAGATAATCTGATACAAGAACAAGTATGCTGCAATCTCATACATAAGACATCTGTTACAATATGTATTGTGTTCTCTAAACTAGCAAGAGAAAGAAAAACACCCTATATGCAGAGAGAAGGAGAAATCTATAGGGAAAAAACCCTTCACATGGAACCAATTCTCCTCAAAAATTTTTAGAAGAAGGAACCCTTACAAAGTCAAAAACTCGACTACTTATACCACTAGCTACCTTGGAATTCTCTAGGAGAATGCAACAAGCTTAGGGACAGCTAGGCCTAGGGTTTCAACAAAATTTTGAAAACACTGCTGGAGGGAAAACCAACACCAATCTGTCAGCAACAAGAATGATCTTCGCACTTGAGAAGAATATCTGAGAAGGACAGGAAGATCATAAATTTACCACGCAAACCATACTGATTAGACCACAAAACACCTCGAGCCAACAAAAATTGCCCATCACCACATGGCACAAATCCCTACAATCACTCAAAGCACCCTGGACCACACTAGAACGGTGGAGAAGTTCAATTTCACCAACTTTGGCCCCCTCTGTCATTAATTTTAGTCCTTACTGGTCACTAGAAACATCTCTAAGATTCAAATTCAAACTCCAACGGCTAAGTCTTTGCGCCAGTAGCACATCGGCGATCCTGATTCGATCGGAGATTGGTAATTAAGTCTCGACTATAGATTTCTCATCTTCCTGGGCTTCACAACTCTAACTCATCAAGCACCACGGGTTAACCCTCAGCGAATTGGCGATAAGGTGAAAACCTAGTCGCAGGATGAAATACTTAACTCCAGTTGAACTCCGCGAAGACATGACTGTATGTGTTGAAAATGCCACTTTAAGTCATCTGGCGAATTGGTGACAAAGGAACTTTCACCAATTCATGGAAAGAATAGCGATGCCGCCAAATCATCCCGCGAACCCGCGACAAGAAGGAAATTTGTTGGGCCGCTAAACTTTATCCACTCTGCCAACCACTAGATCTCACCTTTAACTCTGCAACCGTGACACCTGATGCCACCTGTCACAACACCATTCACTGAATACCGCCCCGTCACCAACACCAGACCCACGCAGACAGATGGCAAGCGGTCGCATGATTGCATGTCAAAAAAGTCTGACATGCAGTCATGCGATAGCCAATAAGAATATGCCATCTATCACCCCTCTGACACCGGGACCACTGAGCTCTATAAATAGAATCAACGGCAAGTGCATGATCGCAAGGGAAAAGAATATTCCTCATGATCACATGCCGACCGTCGATCTCCCTCCTCTGTCGCTTGAAGAATCGAGCCCACTAACTGCCAGGAATCCAGTGACTACACGACAAACCACTCACCAAGTCATGAGATGCTAGCCGCTAACTGCCAGAAGAGAAGAGATCACGTGACTACACATTCGCTAGGTCGCCAGAAGAAGACCTAACCGCCAAACAGCCGAACACAAAGCAAAGAGCTGAGACCACGCAGATAGGTGGCAGGCGGTCGCATGATCGCATGTCAAAAAAGTTTGACATGCGGCCATGCGATGGCCAATCAGAGAAGAGCCTTTGAAAACCTGGGCCCACCACCCATCGCACTTGTGAAGACCGAAAACACATAGATTTTTCAATGCCAAAGGATAAGCACACAAAAGCAAGAAGCACAGGGTCGAAAATAATGAAGGCCGAAAACACACAGACTGAAAACATCATGGACTTTCAGAAACACTGTGGGTTTTCGACACTATGGCAAATTTTGAAAATGCTTCCCGCGGACCTTAGAATTTGAATATCTTTCTGGGTCTTATGAATTAGCACGTGAAATTTGGACCAAAGCAAGGTGACAATATGGAGAACACAAGGCATGAGGCAATGAAAACACTTGCAAGGAAAATAGGCCATTCTCAAGACTTTTGCTATGACAGAAAATTGGCCTAACACCTTCATAGCACCTAACATCTTAATATAAAATCTCATAAAAGATTGATAGCTTAGGTTCCTTTAGACCCTAATATGTTTATCTTTGAAATTACAAGGGGACATGTGAGAGAGAGTGAGAGAATAGGGAGAGGGTGAGAGACATGAGGTAGAGATAGACGGTAAATAGCGAGAACATATGGTGAGAGTAGGGACCAAAGAGAGTGAAAGAGGGTGATTAGGGGAAGCACAATTTTTAGTGGTGAATATTCACCTTTTGGCAAATTCTAGGGACTACATTTCATGAAATTGGTGAATCACGTAGGTATAGGCTGGCCCATATTCGCCCAATCTTGACATGGTAACTGCTAAATATTCATTGGAATCACCAATTAGATTTGACGTTTGAAGTTGTTGACCATCATATTCGCCTATAACTAATATGATGTGGTTCTTTTAACGGTCTCTTATTCGCCAATGATATTAATTATGAATTACATATAAAATTTAAAATAGCCAAATGATTTATATTATTATCTTAACCATGACCTATTTTGGGACCCATTAATTAATTATTTTATTAACCACGATGTATTTCACCAACTTGTTAATTAAATGTTTTATTGACCACCATGTATTTTTAATTTTTTGCCAAAAATAGCATTGATTAGGTCGGCACTCGGCACATTTTCACCAAAAGCCTAAGAATTTTTTTTTAAAAAAAATTGAAAATTTAGAATTTGGAATCATGGATTGATATAAATTCAAATCAAATTTATAAACCTTAAAAGTATTCTTATCATGTTTCGTTACAAATTTTTGGAGTCGGAGGGCTAAATTTACAAATAAAAATCTTGCAATAGTAAACAGAGGATTCAACATTTTAGAGAGTTAGAATTCAGAGGAAGCAAGACAAAGGTAAATAATTATTTGTTCACATTTCACAGTATTGCTATTATTTTTAATTCCTAGAGGCTAGAATCTTAGTGACTAGTGAGAGGTCATTGGGTGAAGATGTCGGACAAGGGTGACTATCCTAAGATTGAGTATCCTCAGGCTACTACTATTGAAGGGATTTAGATATCAGGGGAGGTTGAGACTCATGCTTCTCATGGTGCTCAGGGCAGTGAATAGATTGGAAAGATAGACAAGGGTAAGACTCCTCAGGGCAGTGAAGGGCCTGGGAGGCCATCAAAATGCCCAAAACTTAAAGATACTACCATAAAGGCTTTCTTTGGAGTTGGCAATGTTTCTGCTCTATCAACATTTGCAATTGCGAGTGCAAAAGCCATTCATAGTAGCTCACCAGTACCAGTACCACAAGCTGGGGTTGTCATTGAGTTAAATGAAAATCAAAATGCATCAAATGAGGATAACAATGGTGGCACGAGAGAAGATGTTATAAGGAATATGTAGAACCAGTTGGAAGAAAATGCTAGCAATGAAGATAATAATGATGTTGGTAGGAAGAAAAGAAAAAGGGAAGTAAAATTGGGGCGGGAGTGGGAAATGACAAGAAATTTTAAGGTTGATTGGGTAGCAAAGTACTGGTTCATTGAACCAGTCCTAAGCAATTATGAACAACCAACAGAATGCAGGTGTAAGATTTGTACCTGGAAAAATAAAAGGGAGAAGAAGTTGCAGCTAAAGCTTGACACTATAGAAAAGCATATTGGTAAGGTTTATGAAAAATAGACCATAGACGGACAAGAAATATTAGTAGTGAGATGGAAATCAAAGGAAGAATGTCTTCATGTTAAGTATGCCATAGAATATGAAGAGCATAACAAGAGAATGGTAGTAATTTCTAGTAGTGAAAATCCAATCAAGGCTAGGTTTAAACATGCAGCCAATGAAGAAAACCTGGCAAAGACCATTCAAATGAGTGTTATTTTTCATATTATGTCCAGAGGGTGTCCTATGAGAGACTTCTCAGAATATGGTAATTTATTATATTTTTTGAAAGTTCCTCTCTATCCTATGTCACATTGGTCAACAAACATTGGATGGGAAATGGCAAACTGTCTTTCTGAGGTGGAAAAGAAAAATTTATAGGAGAAAGTAAAATAGTCCAAATTCATTTCATTATCCATAGATGAAGTTACTATAGTAGATAACACTACTTGGGTCTATATGCATGTGTATACAGTAAAAGAACATGTCCGCCAAGCTCATCTGCTCCGCGTTAGTAAAATGAGGGGCAATTCAACAACAAAAAACTTATATTTTGAAGAGAAGAATGCTTTGAATGAAGTTGCTGATATGGATGATTTGACAATTGGAAAGAAGTTAGTGTGTGTTGGAGCTAATGGAGCTACAGTAACGCAAGGCCAAAGGAATGGTCTCTGTGCAAGATTACAAACTAGTATTGCACCTTACATGCAGCTTGGCCCATTGAATGAATTTAGCATATAAAATTGTAAGCGATTTTCATACAATGTCAAAAGTTGAAGATCTAGTTGGTGACATATACTATTACTTCTGCAGAAGTCCTAAATGTTTTACAGAATTTAAGATTTTCTCAGAGGGAGTAACACTAGGAAACAAGCTTCTCAAGGATGTCGAGACTAGATGGATCTCTTTGCATGGACCAATAGAAAGAGTTCTAACAGAATATCAATCCTTGATCAGACTAATATATGAGCAATGCCTCACAATAGACAAAGCTCCTAATTTGTTACATAAGTTAAGTGATATAGAGACTCTGTTAACTTTAGCCAATCTTCTCCCTATGCTGGATTTAATGAACAAACTTGTTAAGAAATCCCAAGATAGGACTATGTATATCCATGAGTACTCAAATTTACGTAGAATGACATGCCTTTCCCTGGATAATTTATACTCAGATATGATAACACTTCAAAGCCCAATTTTTTTTAGGTGGCAAATAATTACATATTTGAATCATGCTAAGGATTTTTTAGAATTCAATGCAAAAAATGATTTATGTGTGTTTGTGAAAGGATATGAAATACCAATGCACCAATCTAAGATGGGCAAGTGAGGTAGACTACTTCCAGTTAAAAGTGTTGATTTTGACAGGTTTGTTAAATCTATTAGTGAGAATTTGAAGTCAATATCCTACCAACTTTCAAGTGAGATTCATGAAAGATTCCCTCGAGAAGCAATTCTTAAAGCCATGGGTTGTGTGTTTCCTCATTTTTGGAAAAATGTCAGAGATAGACAAATTGATGCTCATATGTTTCATAAAAAAATTGATGAATTGATCAAAGAGTTTTCAAAACATGCAGATTGTAATGGACAACTAATTAAAGGAATTATAGATTCAACTAATCTTAAAAAATAATGTAAACAATTTGCATCATGTATGAAATTGCAGTTAAAAAACTTGGAGAATCCATTTGAACCTGGTGCAATAACCAAGCTTTGGAAAAGGATAGAGCACAGTGAAGTATTGCGTGATTCAATATCAGAATATTTCAAACTTGCTGATTTATGTCAAACAATGACATTGGGGTTAGTGGAAGATGAAAGAGTTTTCAGTGCATTGGGGTTTTTGAAATCAAAGATCAGTTACAAACTAGATAGAAATTTGGAAACTTTCTTGAGGTTGTTTGTAACTCAGTACAATGTTAGAGACTTTCCTTATGATAGGGCATTGGCAATTTGGAATTCCCTGCGTGAAAGACAAGGGCTTTTGAAAACTTCAAAACATGGTGATTCTGAGACAAACGATGGATCTTGGTCCCAGACTTAGAATGAAATTGAAGATGAAGAATTGTTTGATTTTGAATACCCAACTCAGAATGAAGAAGAACCTCTTGCTAGTAGTAGTAGTCAATTTCAGGAGCTGGATTCCATGTGGGATATAGAAGCAACAAACTGCTCACTGACATTGAGTGAAACTGAAGAGTGAACTATGAAGTGATTTAGAATTAGCAATGCATTCAGTTAATAGGCATTTATAATTTTATACACTGTATACTTATTACTATACTTGTTGGATAAATTGATAATGGACTTGATTCTAAATATTTATTATTGACAATTTGACTCATATTACAAGTAATAAGTATTGTTCATGATTTTTGTAATTTGAATTTTGATTTTTGTAATTTGTAATTTGAATTCATGATTTTTGTAATGTAGAATGTTCATGAAATTTGTAATTTGAATTGTTGATGGTGAACACATGAAAATTAAGCTAATACAATGCATTAAAGTGCCTAACAATTTAATACATAAAAGAATTCAACATCCATATGTGAAGACAAGAAAATAAGCAAAGGAGTTCTAGTATATTGTATTGATGTATAATTGTATTAGTACATTCCTGACAGAGAATTACAGGACAAAATGCTATTATCAGAACTTCCTTTACAAAGTAATATCCACCACCCTTAACAAAAGAAGAAAACTTGCTATATATACCACTGGCTATCTTGGAATCCTCAAAGAAAGGATGGAACAAGCTTCGGATAGCTAGGATAGTGACTTGCACTACAAAAAAAAAGTACAAACATAATGACAAAAAGACTGGAGAAATAGGAAGCAGTTTCCCAACAATGGAATCTTCACAATTGGCACCTTTGTCAGAGGATATTTTAGAGCAGTTTCTTAGAGTTGTTGCATGAATGATGACTGCCATTATAGGCTAACTTACATCATTCTATGTATGATACATGCTCTCCCTATTTTTCAGGATCAGGTGCTAGGTGTACCTCACTCTTATTCCTCTTCTTCTAGCTCCTCGACAGCTAACTTCCTTTTCTTTTGCCTTGTACTCATATCCCATGCCATCACATCATCATCTAAAGGCCAAACATATCCCTACAAATCCTATAACAACTTAATCTGTCTATCCCACCTGGAGTTAGTGATGCCCTTAACATCTACATCAAATTTAATGCAATCATTTTCAACTTTAATCAAGTTGTCGATTATGTTATTGCACCCATCTAAGTCCAAAGAACCATCACTATCGAGGAAAGCCTCTTGCTTAATCATTATCTGGCCCATGCCTGATTTCCACTCATCCACTCTTAGCGTACTTCCATCATCATTGTAGATAGAGGGAAAATATTTTCTATAATCCTTATTAAACATGGCCAACTTGGCCTTTATCTGATTTGAATTTCCCTTGAAAAAGCTTTAGGTGGTACTGACTAATCTTATCTTCTCATAAACCTTAGTAAAAACCTCAGGAAGATTTGGCCTATGAGATTACAATTCATCAAGTTTCTCAAACAATGAATTCCTTCCTGACCATACACTGTAAATTGGCTCCAAAGATGCCACTGCCTCATTCACTTTTTCATTAATCTTATGCAGCATGTCCATTGATTGATGGACTGAGTCCATTTTATCCTTTATTTTCTCAAACCTATGCTACACAATATCCAATATGGCTTTTAGGGCTACATCAAGCCTCACCTTTTCTAAATCTTCAAATGGCCTTTTAGATGCCTATGCCATTGGTTGAGTTGTTGCCTCAATTTTCAATGCTGGAGGAGGAGCTACCTTTGAAACTTCTTCAAGCTTGGTCTTTAGATCATTCAATTCATCCTCTAGGACCTTGATTTGCATTAACTTTAGGTCTATGTCCTTTGCAACTTTCATTGAATTATCAAACAACAAAGCATATCTATTTGCTAATTGGGTTGTCTTTACTTCATTGAGGTGAGAAAAATGTGTCACAACCTTGGACACCTCAAGATCAGTGGTATTTTGAATAGTCCATATGATCTTATCTCCCTCCATTTTATCTTCAATGCTCACCATAGAAGGCTTTTGAGTCCTAGGGGCAAGAGACCACATTGCAACAGCCTGGGACTTAGCATCATAGCCACTTCCCCTTATCATGTCTTTGATGTGCACCTCATAAGATAGGCTACCCTATGTCTACTTTCTAATCTGATCTATGATGAAAGCCGAATTCAAATCCCATCCAGGAGTAAGAAGAATTCCACTTGATTTCACCATTTCTATGGCCTCATTAATAGTAATATTCTCAAGGCTAGGGTCATATGAAGTTAGAGCCCTCATGGTCTCCTCACTTGGTTCCATTCCCTTTGGTAGAGCCTTAGCAATCTCCTGTGATTTATTCCAAATGAGGAAGTTCTTGAATTCATCACTTTTGATGAACTAGTCATCACTGAGGAATTCCTCTTGATATAACTCCCTCACATCTTTTCCAAGTGCAAGAGGCATTTCATTTTCTTCTTTGGACACTACCTTTTTGCCCTCTCTTATAGATTTTCTCAACTAGTGATGATAAGCTCAGTCACCAAGTACTAGAGAAAAAGCTCTATCTATCATCTTTTTATGTTTCTTCTCCTTAGAAGGTTCACCCACCTCAAGTTTTTATTTCTTCAATGGTGGCTCTAAGGTGTCCCATGTTTCTGGTGGATCTTGAGTCAAGTCAATGATAGGTGAGTCCCTATTTTGAGGTGGACTATCACCCTCCTGTGATTCATCAGTATATTCCTCATAATCTAAAGAGGAATAGTCATTTTTCACATCTAATCTCTCCTCAAGCAACCCTTCCATTTGACTGGATAGGGTGCCATACATTTCAATCATTTTTTCCATCCTTGTTAAATAAGGGAGATTGAGGAAAAACCCCTTAAAATCAATCTTGGCTACTTTGAGTTGGGCCTCCAATTTTAACAAATCAAAGTATTTGGTCCATCTCCTACCAGCCTCATCCTTTTCTAAGATGTTTCTTATCACATCTTCCTCATCATAGGCTTCATGCTCCCTTATTGTCCCAATGTTTGGAATCCATGTCATCCTGGCAGTCTTGATGAAATCTTCAGGATCAATGTATCTACAAGTACCAGAAATAATCTTGAAATGATTTAGCCAGCTACTGAGCTAGTCCAAAGCTCTCTTTCCAATTAGGAAATTGCCTACCCTGAATTTCCTTGGCATGAAGGTACCCTTCCTATGTGGTGTCAAGTGCTCCTTATTAGTCCAAATCAACTACCAAATGAATTCTAATAGGGAAACCCTAGGTGGTACAAATTTTGGAAGTAAATGTGGGGGTTGAGGGTAGCCATAAACTCTAATTTCTATGAAATTCTCCCCAAGGTAGAAGTCACCCCAATTGTGGTTTCCTTGCCGATTATCTTCATATTGCATGGGCCTTAAAAGCTTCAAAATATTAGGTTGCAACCTTACCACATTTGTCCCCAATAAACTCAAAATTGGGAAAACAATAAAATTTTACAACACACAGAAATCACACTCATTAAAGGTGTAATTCCACACTCTTACCCAGTACTGCACTAGATTAGGATGGCCTTCAAATGTGAGCCTAAGCTTCAGCATCCTTGCATCCAAACTATTGATATTGAAATATAAAATTAGATGCATCAGGAGGGAGTAATGCATGAACCTAATGGGCCTCCTATTTTCTTTAATAGCCATCAAACCCTCATGTATTCTATTGATTACATGTTGGATGTAATCATAATCAATGTTGACATGGGAATTCTGAATGTCTAGAATTATCATCAACAAATCAGTAGGCAATTTCTCTTCATCTCCATCTAACCCTAGAACTCTATGCAACCCATGACACAAAAACTTCATATAGAAGTTGAGGGACTTGAACTCATATGGGGCATTCATGCTTGCAGAGAGAGGAGCTATGTATTTACCTTGCTTTGGGATGTACCTATTTATTTGACTTTTTACTAATCCTACATGACTTGCGTACTTTTGCCTTTATTTTTTCAAATCTATCTCAATAGAGGAAGAGGAATAGAAATCAAAAGCCTTCATAAATGACCCCCTATCTAAGATTACCAAGGCAGACTGATCTTCTTTCCCAATAGTTTTTGAAATAGGGTCATACAATCTAGCCAACTCAATGATTAAGTCTACATCTAAGAAAACATCTGGAACAATTAATTTTTCCATCCCCAAAGGTCAAGCATTGCAAATTGGTATAGCTTCATGTCTATTATTGTAAAAATAAGTGAAGATTGTGTAACCTGAACTAGGAGTGATAGGGTCTCTGCAATTCTCCATTAAATCCTCAAAAGCCGTATCAATAGCTTTCTTGTTCTGGTTAATCCCAGGAAGCAATTTGAGGAACTCATCTGAATAATTGGGCTTCCCTTTATTTTCACCACTCTGTTCTTTGGCCCCTCCACTGGATGATGCCAATACTTGGCTCTGGTTGGCTCATCTTCAAATATGAATATTTCTCATCTCTACAACTTCTTTTCACTTCTCACTCACTACTTTTGCACTAACAATCACAACTATCTTCAGAAAACTTTGAGCACAGAAAGCAATGGAGTCCTATCTATTTATCATTGAGAATTGAATGTGTGTAGTTTCCAAAATCATTACAAATCAAGCCTCGATCACTTCTGCATTCAATTCTGCATATTACCAACTTCAAATCAAGGCTAGTCGTGGCATGGATGTTGACAGGTTGATTTAAAAACTCAGAAATAAAGCAGAAAAGAAATGATCACTGTTTAGCTTTAACACCCTTATTTACTAATAAAACCCTTGGTTAATTCTGATGGGATGAATTTTTACTTTTTTCCAATTCGACAGAGTACTTTTCCATGTAGCAATGGCTATCATCACTCTTTATTAATGAACACTTAACCAGATTTGATTTAGAGATCCAACGAACAAAGGCTCTCGGGATCTCTGAAAGAAATGTTAATCCTGGGTTAAGCTTGGAGATTTAGTGACCAAGTCATTCTCGTGATCTTAGAATGATTTTTGAACTCATGACTTAAATTGGAGATTCAGTGACCACTGTTGATCCCAAAGATGATCAACGGTCCTCAGATTAACCTTTGAAACCCATGATAAACTGGTCGCAATTCAAAGAATAAGAGATAACCACGCCCAATCGCTGAATGTTATCATAACTTCCGAAGTCATGCACACTATCAACCTATTCTTTGTGTATCTTCATGGCCTTCAACTGCAAACTGCCATCATAACCACTAAAGTCATGCATATCATCAACCTGACCATTACGTATCTTTGTAATTGTTAGCATCGACCCTCCTTTTAGCATGCGAAAGCTATGCACACTATCACCAACCACCACAAACTATGCCAAAGCTATGTAAATGCCAAATTGTCAACCACAAACTTACTTTAACTTTGCATTTCTTCATGACGTACAATCTAAATCACCAACATAACAGCCAAAGTCACACACACCATCAACATGACCATTGCATATCTTTGTAACCGTTAGCCATCGACCCTCCTTTTAGCCTGCTGAAGCTACACAAAATGTCCTCAAGCTCACAAATTGGTCATCAGTAAATCATTATCATTTAAACCATTATCAATTTATCATTTAATCACAAGATTCAGTGAATACAGTATTTGTTGAATCTCCCAAAGTTTGAAACATTAATTTTTTATTCTGAGATCAGGTGACCAATGGAAATATACTTTTACCATTTCTTTGTTCTCTAAATCATTGAATAACTAGGGGCTTTAGTAGCTTATTATGAGACTACACGAATGCCTTATTCGGTGAGTCACCAAATGATTTGGAACTTTTCCATCCTTTCCCAAGATCCAACGACTGAAGAAAATTTCACATTTTAATAGACTTTCCAAAATTATTTTGTTGGAGCCGCCAAGCTTAGTGAATAGGAGATCATGACTCAATCATTGAATCACTGAATAACTTGATGTAGGACCGATTCATTGTGAGATTAAGACACCACCATTGATCCCAAAGATGATCAACTCTCCTTGCTAAGTTGCTAGAAAACTTAGAGCTTGACCACCCAATTCAGCGAATAAGAGATAACCGCCATGCCTAGTAGCTAAATGTTATGAGAAACCCGTCAGATATTAAGAGATTGGGAGACCATATGGTCACCAATTCACTGAAAGAAAGACTAACCGCGGCCAGAACTGGGAGATTTAGTGACCAAGGAAAAACTTAACAAGGATCTAACACATAGTCACTAGTTCACCGAATACTTTAGTGACATGAAAAATTATTATGAGATTCAGCGAACGCCTAAGGAAAGGAAGATCACATGCAAATTGAGAAATCTTAAGTGGCCAAAAAGGTAACACAAAAATATAAGAAACTAGGGCACACTTAAGATAAATTGAAGGATTAACCCTACCAAGGGCAAAAAGACCTAAAGCAAGGGTTTACAAGCACAATTACGATAGATTTTAAACCCTAGAATGGTGGTCAAAGCTTCCTAATGTCTTAGAAATTATCATTTGTCAATTTATTATTTGTCATAGTTCAGTTCATAGTACATACTCATTAGTCAATTTATTATTTGTCAATTTCCTAATTTCCTAATACTAAGCATTTACTTAATTTCTTAATTCCTTGAATCAAAACCATTTAAATTTTACTAAATTCCTAATTTCCTAATTTCTAAAAGAAAATATTAATACAATAATATGACCATTTGCATTGACATTATACATAATATACAATTATACATTCAAATTTAAATAAATTGCAACTGCGATCTTCAGGATTCAAGAATTAGAATTGAGATTCTTTACTTGAGCCAATGAGCTCTTTACAAAATTACACAGGCACAGTGACAAAAAAATTGAAAATTACAAGATATCCTTGTATAAATTTAGCTTCCTTGAAATTTATACATCGAAATTTCAAATTCAAGAATCAATTATCATAGTACCAGTAACTAGACTCAGAGGTGAGAGGATAGAGACTTGAAGTCTCAGACTTCTATGATCTATCAGAAAATTACAAAATATTTTTGTATATTTGTATTAACTAAAAATTCCTTGAAATTTATACATCAATGTCCATTGTCAATGATCAATGAATATGATCAATGATCATAAAATAAAAACTAACATTGGCATTTGGCAAATTAAACAAATTTGGAAATACTTATTAGAGTGATAGCTGGCAGCTTGGATTCTTCAGAATCAATCTTGATTTGCAATTTTGCACCAAAGGTGTATCCACAACAGGTGAACCAAAAACATAAGATACCCTATTTGAATTAATTGACCTCCCTCTATTGGCTCTTCATCTAATACCAGAACTATCTCAACTACTTCCATCATCCATGTCAACATGGCAAGACCAAGGCTTGAATCTTTGCAATGTTTTCCCACACCACAATTTCCCTCTTTGATGGCCAAGTTACCTCTCTAACTGTATCCAAGTCTTCAAGGCATTTATTCCACTTGGCATCCGTTATGGCTTGAGCTTCAGCAAAAAAATTATTCATGTCAATCTCCTGCTTGTACAATTCATCCACAACTTCATAAAAAGTTGAAATGTCGGCATCACCAAAAAAATAAGAAGCCGCCATGATAGCATCCAAAATTTGGTTGAAAGAATCAACCCACTCCTGCCATTCCTTCAAGTGTCCCTCTATGTCCACAATAACAAGGATATATCCTTCAGACTCTTCAACAAAAACCTTAAGCTTTGCCTAACCGTTTTATAACTTGCCAATGAAAAAAGCATACAAATCCTTTACTAATAACACCATTTCCTTAACATCAATTATTTTGTCAGGTAACTCCATTTTTTTTTCCATTAGTAAAACTAACCTATCAAAGAATTGTAAGTATGGTCCCCAAGCATTAAATAATGGGGTTAGTACAAACAAGGCATTAGAACATTGATACTCCATCCCCTGCAAAGAAATGAAAGTACTATGAAGGATTTGAGACTTCCCTTTTAAAATATTTACTCCGTTCAATAGCACCTTCTTCAAAGTCTCATTTTTAGAAATTCCAGTATCAGTAGGCTCAAGCTGATCAATGTCCATTATTATCTTTTCTGTTGCAAGTTCTAGAGCTAAGCCCCCCTCATGCTCAGTTTGGAATCCTACATCACAGACCTCTGTAAATGCACTCGATAGATTTTTTAGAGTATTTATTTCATCTTTTAGCTCCTTCAAAGTCTTATCCAAGAAAAAATTCTTCTTCGGTTCCTCTTCAAACTTTTTTCTAGTTGCCACATAATCTCTGAATGTCCTGGCTAGCCTGTTCTCCAAGTCCTCAACTACTGCTTTATTCATGGAGGATGCATGATGTAGGAGATTTTCTATCTTTGATATTGTAGTGTCCTACAACCTCCATATTAATTGGATACCTTGTGTTGTGTCTTGGATGTCAACCAATCTGGGCTTACTAGATTTTGAGGCCACACACCATTCTACTAGTGTCTTAGTGTCCATATTGAATCCAGAACCCCTCTGTAGTCCATCAGGGCTAAAAGCTTCATAAGCTATAGCTTTATCTTGCCTCTTGATTTCATCAATTAGGAATGAGGACTCTAAGTCCCATCTAGGGATCAACAACATGCCACTTCTCTTTACAATATCTCTTGCCTCCTCCATAGTTAATGTTTCACTATTGGGATCATAGGCTTGTAGTTTTTCAATCATTTCAACAATTTTTTCATGTGATTCCCTTGGTTTCAATGATAGTGTTAATTCATTCTACTTAACTCTAAAGAGAAAACTTTTAAACTCATCGGACTTGATGAGTTCATCATCATCTATAAACTCTTTAACTTGCATGACCCTATCATCCAATCTAGCTGCAACCAATTCTAACTCATCTAGGGCTTTTTCTCCCTCATCTTCCATTGATGTCAAAAATTGTTGTCTCAAGTTAGAAAAGTAATGGCTATTACCTGGTAGGATTTGTAGTGCCTTTTGCCTTGCCTTTTTTGGTACATTCATCAACTTTTGTTTCTTTGATGGCCCCTACTCAGATGTGGATGGCTCAGCTTGTTCTGTTTCTACCATAAACCCCACATTAGGTTCAACTTCCTCAGGGTTTATTTTTTCCTCCTTCTCCTTAGGGATGTTTGGCAATTTAGACATGATATCTTCATAATTCTCTATACACATGTCAATTTTTAGGATGTATTGGAGATCAGGAAAGAAATCGGGGAAGGTAGGGTCTACATTTTTCAGTTGTTCCTCTACCCTTACAATATTATTCCATTTATAGGTTCTCTCTTCATAGGTATCTTTACATAATTCATTTCCAATAACATCCTCATATGCCATAGGCTGATTTAGAGCCAAATTGTGATTCCTCATTTCTCTCAATACTACTCTAATGAAGTCTTCAGGGTCATACATCCTTGCTTTACCATAGGGCAATCTGAATTGTCTTAGGAATTCATGGATTTGGTCCATAGCATCTTTACCTATAGAGAAATCCCCTATTTGGAACCTCCTTGCCAAAAAGGTTCCCTTATGTCTTTTAGGGCCTAAGTGCTCTCTATCCATCATGATAAGCTGCCACATGAATTCTACTATTGCCAATCTTTCTGGGACAAATTTTGGCCATATGTGTGGAGGTTGATGGCAAGCATACACTCTTATAATAGTAAAATTCTTGAAAAGAAAAAAATCAACCCAATTGTGCTTAATATCATTGTCAATTTTAAATGCTAAGGGTATAAGCAATCTTCTAACAAGTAAAGGAAATCTATCCCTCACAATACCTAACATGCTCATTACTTAATCCACAAAATCGCTATAAAAAATAATGGAATTAGAGAAATGGTAAGTTTTATGCCATAACCTGGTCTACAACTAAACCAAAATAGTTCCTCCTGCATTCTCGGTCTCATCGATGAACACTGGGTTGATGTAGCCAATATTGCAATAGAGGATCAGGTGCATCAACATGGAGTAGTGACTGAACTTGAAGCTTTTAAAATTAGTCTTCACATTCATCAACTCAGTGTGCATTACATTGATTATGTGCCCCACATAATCAAACTCCTTGGTGGTGTACAGGTCCTGAACATCTGTAGCCTTGACAAAAATGTCAGAAGTCACTGTCAAACCTCCATCTAGTCCAATAACTTTGTGTAGACTATAGATGGTATTCTGGAAATAGGGAAAGAAAAGCTCAATATCAAATGAATCTAAAACCTTCTTCGGTAACAACCCTGCCTCTTTCTTTTCTCTAGGAATATGCCTCATAACCCTTCCATGGTAGTAACTTTTCTATCTATTAAATAGGGCATCCTCTTTTGCTAGGTCAATATCCATGCTCATAGGTCCCTAAAGGTCCAAAGATTGAATAAAAGTCACTCTATCTAACATGCAGAGTATAGACTTGTCATGCTTGTGGAAAGCTTGTGTCACTAGATAGTATGCTTGAATTAGCCCTTTCATGAGGTCTACATCCAAAAATACCTCAGGTACTATCAACTTTCCCAAGTTCCTATCCCATGGGTTTGAAACAAGAGGGCCTCTAAATCTATTATTATAGAAAAACATGAAGAGCTCATACCGAGTTGTGTTTGGGCAGACAACATCCTTGCAGAATCCATAAGGGTCCCTCCATTCATAAGCATTAGCTGATTGCAAATTTGAGGATCCAGGAAACAGTTTCATCCATTCCTCAATGTATTTTTTTGGCCTCTTTGTTCTTGAATGCACAATGACAGTCTTTTCTGGTACTACAACAACATCAAGAGATCCTTGTTCTACCATTATTTATGTATACTAAACTCTAAGCAGTAAGCTCCTTTTATGTGAATCTACACTTAAAGCCAAAGGTTTCAACTCTCTAGTTTCTCTTTGACTCTATAAATTATGGATGCTCTATGAAGTCACTGAAGTGTGAACTCTATTTAATAACTAACAAGTAACAAGCAACTCACAAGTAGAACCAGGCTACCAGTCACCAAGGCACCTACTCTGTTAAAAATTAAAATCTCATCAAGCACACATGCATGAAATTAGTAATTACCTTTTTCAGAAAAGTGTCATTGTCAACTATTGTATGCACCCAAAAATGGTTGCCTAGACTTTGGGCCCCATTTATTTGATTTATTTATCTCTGAATCAGTTTTATCAATAATCAATATTTTTCAACACTATCAATTTCTTGATCAAATCCTAATTTCATCATTTTTGATTATTTTCCTTGGGCTAACCATTTTATCCTAAGTCTTTATTTATTTAAAAGGAATATTTCCTCCCCTTTTAATAAATAAAAAGCCCCCACTTTTCCTCTTATCCTAAGTTGCACAAATAAAACATTATTCTTATTTTATAAAAAGGAAAAAAGTACTTTTTGTCTCATATGGACACAAAAGTCAACTCTTATTTTCCTATTAGAGGATACTTGTGCACATGGATTGCTCCTCTTTCAAGCTCCATCATTGATTAAGTCTTTTGCCTCTTAATTTCAATGGTCCATTTCACCTCATTTCTTATAAAAAGAGAGCTCTCCTCCTCATTTTAGTATCAAGTTTTCATGCTAATGTTATGCTGCAGGTTTTCTAGGTCTATTTGGAGCTTGCTTTGAAGACACTTTTGCATCCAAGCTTTGAAGCCTTTTGTTGCATTTCATCTAGTTTCATATTTTCTTTCATAGTTGCATGATAATGACATTCTTAGTGTAGATTTCCTTTTATGCAATAGTTTAAACTCGCATAGCCTAATTAGGAAGGTTGTAATCTTTGTACTTTCCTTTCATAGCATAATTTGTACTTGCACTTTCATAGAGTAATTTGCATACTCATATAGGTTGCATTGCATTGCATACATCTTGATTTCATTGGGGATATTGGCATTGTTGCCCTTGTCTTTGATTTGGAATCTCTCATTGTGTGGTTGACTAGCAAGGTTATGAGTTTATAGCTCTAGTTGAGAGCAATTTTACAAATCTTGCAACTCCATGCATAGAGAGCTATGGATTGATTTGTGATGGCTCATTCTTGAGTTTCCTTGCATGTAAGGATTCATAGAAGTGTGGTCACATTTTCACCATACATTTTTGGTGCCCACCGTGGGGCAGAGTAGCTTAACTTTGTCCTTTCATTTTTGCATTTTCGTCAATTTTTTGGATTAATTTCGGCTTAATTTTTAGTCTCTATTTTTCTGTCTCAGTGTATCGTGCGATACAGTCCAGGTATAACACGTGATAGTTCGCTCCATAGTGTGTGATACTTCACCTGATTGAAGTATCACCTGACTGTTGTAGGAATTATCGCTTGGTGTCGGACGAAGTATCACCTGGCTTAAGGCAAAATATCGCTCAGACTTAAAATATCGCACTGTTATACAAAACTATATCACGTGATATTTATCGTGTCTGTAGTGTGTTGCTTGTACCAAAAAAGATCTTTAATTTGAGTTATTTAGCCAAGTTTGATCTTAGATAGCTTGTTGTTTCTGTTCACTGCATTTAGACAGAGTTTATTTACATCTTCTAGTTAGATCTTGCATTGTTTCACTTAGATTCCTTTAGCGGGCCTTCTCTTGAGCAATCAAGAGGAACGACCCAAGTGAGGACAAGCTAATATCAAGCTATTCCAACCCACTATAAACTCAAGGCTATCGAGGAAACAAAACCTTGGTAGACATAACACTTGTCTTCGCTTGATGTGAGTAGCTCATGAGATTGCGACCATGGGGAAAGCATTGAGAAAGAATGCTTAAGGTACTCTTGAGGCCGCGAGGTCGAGTCCTCTATGAGGAGCAAGAGGGGTGTTGTGAACAAAAGCCCTAACTATGAACCATTAGATAGAAGCCACCTTATTTTGCTTCTTATCTTCTTAGTGCAAGGATTGATCCAAGTGGAACAACCTAGATCACCTTAAGATACTCACCATATGTGTTCCTTTGGTTGTGTCTTTGGCACTTCCATGAAAAAGCCAAAAGCTATTGTGGGTAACCACTTTGTGTGAGGCAAGGGAACATCAAGTTGTGGGCTAAGTTGGTAAGTATTGAGCCTTGACTTTTTAGGATAGATTTTTTTGAAGTGTCTTCAATTGTGTCATACTAGTATAAACATTCTCAACATTAGAATTCATAGGGTGCTTTTTCAATTTTGATATCACAAGTGTTTGTCTTGGCAAGGCTGCTTTTGCCCTTGTTTCAAATATTTTGAGACATGTTTGATCCCATGCTATTTGAAAACTTGTCAAATTTTTTTTGATATCATGATTAAAATCAAAAACATCAACCCTCAAACTGAAAACTTTGATCAGACAGACCCAAAAATGCAAATTTTACACAATTCTGGTCAAGATTTGAACAATTCTACAATAGTATTGCCTGCAATGAGAAGTTATATCATGCAATAGTTCGCACCTTCTGGACTATCACCTACCTTGCCTGGTATTTATCACCTAGCAGTTATCAGGTCTGTCACTTGGTAAAAGGTGAAATATTGTCCTATTATAGGTATATCGCCCGATTAGCCTGGAGTCTATCACCCGGTTTCCAGTTCAATCGGCTTTAGTTTTTGTTAGTTAGATTAGGTCTTTGAGTTGGTTTCTTGCTCTCTTGTTAGAGACTTGTCTTGGTTCTAAATCTCTAGCTTTTTCCCTCTAGGGACAGTATCAATTGATTTACGAGGTCACTTTGGAAATAGTTATCAAGTTAGAAGGATATTCTTGATGAAAAAGTTTATCTCTGGAATTGTTAGCTACATTCTTGGAAAATTTTAGTACTCTTATTGTCCAAATCATTTTCATTTAATCTCAATTTTAATTATATTTTGGCCTATTCTAACCTCCTGGTTCAAAAGTATAAGGGTAGTCACCCTTTCATTTAAAGCACCTCTTTGACAGTGTTGGTAAAGCCCCTTTTGATATTTCTATCTTTTCATCTCTTTTGGACATTAGAGAACTTTGATTATCCTAGTTTGGTGTTGACACTTTGAGAGGTCACCCTATCATTAAGAATCTATTTCTTTCATGTCAGTTACAACAAGGTACCAAGTCAGTCAAGGGAAGTGACCCCCTGTTGTCTTTAGCCAATTACCACTAGTTAAGACTCATCAACAACAGAAGGGAAAAGAACCCCTTTTCAATCAATCTCCTAAAAGTGAACTCGAGTTTTGTTTTAATCCCAGTAAAGTGAGTACCTCTTTAGCACCTCTTTCATCAAGTATGGACATGAGTTACACTTTCACTCGACAATAAAGAGAAGCAATGAACCAAAAAATTGATGACATATTTCAATGGCATAGGGGTAACATGACGTCTGCTGGGTTTGCATATGCTAGTCCACCTGGATCACCTCCTATCGGCACAAGATATCTAGATGCTCACCAACAAGCTAAGAGACATTACCAACAAAATCACTCAGATTCAGGGTCACAACATGAATACCAGAACAATGAATCTAGTGACCACCATATCAATGTAGCTAATGCGATCAAACATTCAAGGCAATCTTCTCCACTAAAAGATACCTCTCGATATGCAAGTACAAGATTGAAAAGAATTGAAAGAGAGAAGCAAGCCTATCTAGATGAACAAGCTACCAAAAGGGAGAAATTTAGATAGCTAGAAGAAGAGGAACATGCATTATTGGACATAAGAAAAAGAGTCACCCAAGAAGAACAAGATAGGCTCTATGCACAACAACTCCAAAATCAATTCAATGGGAGGGGTGCCAATAGTGGGATCAACTCACCCCCATCTACCCCCTCACCAAGTCCTAGAAGAAGGTCAAGGACACCCTCAAGATCCCCAAGTCCTAGGGGTAGAAGGACTTCAAGATATGATCACCGTAGGAGACAGTCACCTCCTAGACATTCACAACAACCCTCCCAATGAGCACACCATGGCTCACAACATGGAGGAAGTTATGCCAACTTTGATCATATAGATTTTATGACTATGCAGTAAGAACCATCTTTCCAAGCATATGTAGAAAGATATGTGGAACAAAACAAGGATCTGTTTCTAGAAAGTCTCATCAACAAAGGTGCTAAGGTCCCATATGATTTTGATGTGCACGAAAAGATTAAGAAACAAAATCCTTCAACCAATGAGGTGATCATGCAAATGCAAAGGGACATAGAGAAAATGAGAGCTCCTAAGAGCACATTTAATTTGGACTCCATATGTCCCAACCCAATTGACAAGAGTGTGATGTTGGTTGAGTTTCCTAAGAAAGTTGAGTTTCCAACCTATGACAAATATGATGGTGTTGGTGACCCTCACGACCATGTTAGACAGTTCTACATAATGAGATTTTCTTTTCACCATGAAGACTCCTACTTGATGAGATTATTCTCAAGGAGTCTCAAGGGTTAAGCCATGGAGTGGTTTACTAACCTTACTCCTCTAGTTAAGACATTTAGAGAGCTTGTGGAAAGATTTGTTCAAAATTTTGCTTACAACTTATCAAGGTCGGCCACCATGCTTGATTTGTGCAAGCTCAAGCAGAATCAAGGGGAATCCTTTGTTACCTTTCTACAAATATGGAGACATTTGTGCTCGAAATATCCAAGGACAATTCCTGAGGAGGAAATAATAGACATCATTGTGAGCAACTTGGTACCAAAATTAAGGTATGAATTAAGGAAGATCCCATTTAATTCTTTTGATACCATGGTAGAAGTGGCATGTCACATAGAGGATGTCCTAAAAGAACAAGGAATTTTGGCCAAAACAACTAATAACAACAATGGCCAAAACAACAATAATAATGGTAATAAGGACAAAAAGAACTCCTATTGGAATAAGAATAAGCAAGTGGTCAATGATGGAGTTGTTGACTCATCACAACCTAAGAATGAAGGAGTTCTTAACCTCTCTAATGCAGTCCAAGCCATGAACTTGCAAACATCCTTAGAACAACAACCCAAGTATTAAGGGAGACCTAAAATAGAAAAGAGACAATTTACCAAACTTGGAGACTCATATGTGGATATTTTCAAAACATTGATTGCTCATAATTTGGCACAACCTCAAGATCCTACCAAACACCGCATACTAGATCCTAAGCCTCACTGGTGGGATGAGAAGGCCTTTTGTGTCTTTCACAATGGAATTGGACATGATATAGAAAAATTTTTTAGACTTAAGCATCTTGTACAAGATCTTATTGAAAGTGGAAGATTACAAGTTGATGGGTTGACCACAAATGTTGAACACAAAGCCTTTAAAGAACCCTTGCCAAAATATGAGAAAGGAGACAACTCTAAGGGTAAGAATGGCAAGGCCACTATCAACTACACTTACACAACTGCTGAGAATGTCATTAATATGCTTGAAGTTGTTGATGATAATGTCAACATGATGAGAGGGAAAGACCTCTATGGTTATGACTCACCTCCCATATTTGATGAAGAACCTGTTGTTGTTCTTAGAGGTCCTCACTCATGAAGGATGTCTCAACCCCTCAGTGTTGTCACTAGGAGTTAGTCTCAAGATCCCATTGTTATTAGAGGTCCTAACTCCAGCAAGTCTAAACAGCCAATGACAAAAGGTGTTCTTCCTAAGCCTGCCATTGGTCCTAATTCGAACTATAACCTTGTTGATCAATTACAACAGACACTAGTGTAGATATCTATTTTTGAGCTTTTGGAATTGTCTCCCAAGCATAAGCATGTCCTTGAGGATGCTCTGCAATCGGCTAGTGTCCCTAATGATATAGATGTAGACCAATTCTAGAAAATGGTCAACCACTTGGCTAGCCCTCACTACCTTACATTCTCAGAAGAAGATGACAAGTCACTAAGTCACCCACACAATTTGGCCCTTCATATAGAGGTTATGATCCACAAGACCTGTGTGAGGTGTGTGTTGATAGATGGGGGTGTTGGGCTTAATATCTACTCTTTGAGCTTATTGATGGCCTTGTGTTATTCAAAAGAAGTCATTGATACAAGAAATAAGATCACCATTAAGGCTTATGATGAAGTAGAATGTAGCTCTAAAGGGTTGGCTATTCTTCCTATTCAAATTGGTCCTGTAGAGAAAGACATTTTGTTTCAGATTGTTGACATTGGTCCTTTGGCTTACAATATTTTGTTGGGTAGACCATGGATACATGAGATGCAAGCAGTCCCATCTACTTATCATCAGTGTGTGAAGTTCCCTTATAATGGAGTAGAAATTTGCATACCAGGGGACAACACCTTATCAGTCAACACAATTTTGGCAGGGTCTCATATTCCTTTGAATAGGGAGGCTGATACTTTTTCTACTACACTTGAACAATGCAAGAATAAATTCAAGACTATAGACCTTGGTATGGGGGATTACAAAATGGATACATTCGTAAAATTGCCAATTTCCCCTAGGTCTTATGGAAAACCTTCTCAAGAAATGAAGCCCTCATCTTCAGCCATGACATTGTTCGATAAATTTGTAGAGTCCTTAGTTCCAATTCAAGAGGAAAAAGAGGAGGTTTCTGTTAGGGACTGGATTTACTGAGAAGAGAAATACTGACATAATGAGAATTTTGCACCTTCTCCTAGAGCTTATGGGAGAGGGTATACATTGGTCAAGAATATGGGTTATCTAAGACATCGTCCCCTTAGTCATAGGTTGGATTCTAAAGCTGAACCTCTTAACCATGCCCTTTTTGGATGAAGGAATAAGTCAATAGTTGGCTTAGGTTTTGCAAATAAGAAACAAAAAAGTGTCCCTGTCTTAGCTATGATGGACAGTGACAATGACTCAGACTACACACCTAATCTCTCTAATCAGCAAGACATGTCTGATGATTGGGTGCCTTCAAAAAATCTCCTTTGGGGAGATTCAAAAGATTTGACAATTGACAGTCCTACTATCCCAGCTGTGATGGATAGTGACTATATGAATGCTAGATTGACAATGGAAAGTGTTGCTATCCTAGCTACGACAAATAGTAATAATGCTAGTGCTAGAGAAAGGGAAACCTTTCCTAACCTTGAGGCTTCTACATCATAAGGCCCAAATAATGATTCAAAGACAGACTCACATGAGTTCGAATGGGATTCACTTTCAGATGAAACAGTTGATTTGGACATGGATGTTGTCCATACTTATAGTACTCAACCTGATGTGACCAACGAGCCTAGTGTAGGACTAGAGGATTGGACTCCTCGAATTGCCTTAGTGGACGATGCTTTGTTTGGTAGGATAAATCTTGATTCAGGTATCTTAGAAGGAGACTTGATGAATCCCAATTGTATGGTCACCAAAGATAACACCTTCCACATACACAATGTTGAACTAGTCATTGACCTACCCCTTATTTATTTCCACCTAATTGATTGGTCTCAACGTCACCAAGAGCCTCAGCTCTTAAACTTTCAGAATGACTATGAAATTGCCTGTTATCTAAATTCTCTTGAACCCGTAGTCTCTTCCACCAGTGAACCAACAACAAGTATGACAGAGCCTGATATTAAGTACCTCAATCTAAAAACAAAAGAAAAAGCAAAAAAGAAAGATGGTTCTGATGGCGAAAACCACTTTGTGGTGGTGTCAGAACCCAAAATAGTAAAAATAAATGACGTATTTGAGGGTGAAAACCTCTTTGAGGTGCCTAAGGATGGGGTACTTAGTAACTTGCCAAGTTACTTCCAAGACAAGTCATTAGTTCTCATTGAGCCTACACAACCAGTGAATTTGAATATAGAAGAGGCTCCTCAAATAGTGCATCTAGCTTAGTCTCTATCAGTTGAGGAAAAAGAGGCATATACAAAGTTTTTGCAAAAGAAGAAAATCAACTTTGCTTGGACATATTCAGACATGCCAGGGCTTGACAATGATCTTATTATGCATCATCTATCTATAGCTCTAGGAATAAAACCGGTCAAACAAAGGTTGACAAAAATGCACCCTCACGTAGCTATCCTTGTAAAAGCAGAATTAGAGAAGCTCTTAAGAGCTAGATTTATTAGAGCTATTGACTATGCTGAGTGGATCTCAAATATTGTTCCAGTTTCAAAACATGATGGATCCATTCGCATATGTACAGACTTCAAAGATCTCAACAAAGCATGCCCAAAGGATGACTTTCCACTCTCGAACATAGACATGATAGTGGATATGACGGTGGGTTATGAGATATATTCCTTGATGGATGATTTTTTTGGATATAACCAGATAAAAATAGCTCCTGAAGATCAAGAGACAATAGCTTTCACATGTGTATGGGGAACCTATTGTTGGAACATCATGCCATTTGGCCTAAAGAATACAGGAAAAACATACCAATGAGCTATGACCACAATTTTTCATGATATGATGCATAAGAACATGGAAGATTATGTGGATGACACCTTGGCAAAGTCTAGGAAATGGGATACACACCTCGACGATCTGGAAGTAATTCTAGATCACATGGAATAGTTTTAGCTTAGATTGAATCTGAAAAAGTGTGCATTTGGAGTTACCTCAGGTAAACTTCTAGGATTCATAATTTTAGCAAAAGGAATAGAGGTTGATCCTAAAAAGGTCCAAGCTATCTTAGATATGCCACCTCCAAAGAACATAAGTCAAATGAGAAGTCTTCAAGGATGATTCCAATCTATACAGAGGTTTATTTCACAACTTGTAGATAGAGCACAACCTTTCAATAAAACATTGCATAAGGGAGTCACATGTGTGTGGAATGAGGAGTGCCAAAAGATCCTTGATCAAATAAAATAGTATTTGGCTAATCCTCCAATTTTGATGCATCCTATTCCAAGGAAACCATTGATTTTGTACATTTCAGCAACAGAGTCTTCCTTGGGGGCATTGTTGGCTCAATTAGATGACACTGGGAAAGAAAGGGCCATATACTACATCAGTCATACTCTAGTATCTTATGAGATCAATTATAATAACATTGAGAAGTCTTGTCTTGCAGTAGTGTTTTCTTCCCAAAAGTTGCAACACTATATGCTTGCTCATACTATACATTTGGTTGCAAAAATTGATCCTCTTAAGTACTTGCTTAGTAAGGCTGACCTCATGGGTAGACTTGCTAAGTGGATGATGGTTTTATCTAAGTTTGATATAGAGTACATTGAGAGAAAGGCCATAAAAGGTCAAGCTATTGCTGATCAATTAGCTTATTTTCCAGTTAAGGATAGTGTGCCTATTTAGGTAGAGTTCCCAGATGAACACATTCTATACATGACCACTCACACTTGGAAGATGTTCTTTGATGGTTCCAACATGCAAAATGGATCAGGTGCGGGAGCATTGTTTTTTTCTCCTCATGGGTACAATATACCAAAATCCTACAAACTTTTATTCCCATGTACAAACAATATTGCAAAATATGAAGCATTAACCAATGGATTGAAACTAGCTATAGAATGGAACATAACAGATTTGCATGTCTTTGGGGATTCACAATTAATTATCAACCAAGTCAATGAGGAGTATCAAACCAAAGATGATAAATTGATACCTTACAAAAAGATGGTTGATTCATTGAGACGTTACTTTACCTTTGTGACATTTCAATAGATCCCTAGAGCAGAAAACAAAGCTACAGATGCTATGGCTACATTAGCTTCACTCCTACAGTTAGAATAGCATGAATCCAGATGTGAATTCTTGGTGGAAGAGCTACACCACCCCATATTTGACTCATCTAAAAGCAATGTCATTTGTAACCTTGTCACACATGAGTCTTCCTGCTATGGTGCTATCTATTCATATCTATGCGATGGCATCATCCCTGACACTTTCAACCATTCTGAATGCTGAAACCTCATCCGTAACACCTCTCACCACACCCTTATCTCTGGTTAGATGGGACACTTCTTAGGTGCTTGGAAAAGGAGGAATCTGACCAAGCATTAGTTGACATTCACGAGGGCATTTGTGGTGGACACTCTAATGGTCTTGCCATGGCCTGAAGGTTTCTTAGGGTGGGGTATTATTGGCCCACAATGCAAACTGATGCAGTAGCTTTCTCTAAATCTTGTGAGGAATGTCAAAAGCATGGAAACCTGATTCACACTCCAGGGAGGGAGCTAATTCCTTCTATTTCTCATTGGCCATTTCAGCGCTAGGCCTTTGACCTTGTTGGGCAAATTCACCCCAACTCATCAGGTGGACATAAGTTTATCATCACAGCTACTGATTATTTCATGAAATGGGTAGAGGCGGTCCCTCTTTCTGTTGCCTCAAGCAAAATAGTTTCCCTATTTATTTTGAATCATATTATTTGTCGATTTGGAGTGCCTTCTGAGATTATTACTGATAATGGAGGTCAATTCAAGAACAAGGACCTAAAGCATTTATGCAAGAAGTTTAAAATCAAGCAACATTGGTCCTCCATCTATTTTCCATAGGGAAATGGACAAGCAGAAGCCTCTAATAAAACCATTCTTAAAATCCTTCATAGAATAGTACACAAGAATGGTAGGGATTGGCACTTACAAATCAATCTGGCACTATGGGCCTATAGAACTAGCATTCGTACACCTACAAGAGCTACTCCTTTTGCTCTTACCTATGGCGTTGAAGCAGTGTTGCCTTTAGAAGTAGAGATACCTTCACTTAGAGTCTCTCTCAAAGGTTTGATTATAGATGAGGATTACCACACCATGAGGTTACAAGAACTAGAACTTCTAGATGAGAAGCGTAAGGCTTCCTTTGATCACATGAGAGTATATCAAAAGCATATGTCCAAAGCATTCAACAAGAAGGTTCACCCTAGGGAATTTTAGATAGGTGATCTTGTTTTGAGAGAGAACCCTAAGAATCAACAGAACAGAGAACAAAAGGGCAATTTTGAACCTAATTGGCTTGGACCATACGTTATTATTACAGCTTTTGGGACAGGTGCTTATTTGTTAACTGATGAAGAGGGAGAGTAGCTCCCTGATCCCATCAATGTTTTGCACCTTAAGAAGTTCTATCCATGATGCCTATTTTGTCTAGGGGGCATCCTTTGTACATATTTTATGATCTTGAAAAACTACCAAAAAAATTGATATATGATGCTAAAAAAATCCTAAAAAGCATATAAAGTCTTGAAAAAATACAAAAAAATAAAAAAATAAAAAAAGTGCCTTGGTGAAAACTTGGAAATAGGCGCCTTGGTAGCAAAAATACAAAAAAATGAAAAAAAGAGAAAAATTGCAATAAAAATCCAAGTGGTGAAAACCTGGAAACAAGCGGTACTTGAGGCCTTTGCACCCTTGTCTCCTAGCATGTGTCGTCGACACTTAGCCATTCTCCATCATGCCTTGACCTTATTTGACTTGGTTTGGAATTGGTCTTTGTCTAGGGGGCATACCTGTTAGCATAGGTCCTTTAGGTACATTTGTCCTTTGGGGCATTTCACAATAGGTGTTTTTCAACACCACCCTAAATAGTGTTTCTCAACACTATCCTAGCGTCAAGTGTTTCTCAACATTTATTAGATGACTTACCCAATAGTCCAAGTGTGATGCGATATTTCTCACTAGTAGATGTAATAACCCAAGTTTGACTCTATGACCAACACACACACACTTAAACAATCAACTCACTTGAGATATGTTGACTTTATTTTTCTTTGTGTGCTATCTATGAGGATTTTTTTGATGAGTGGTCTCTCCCTGAGAAGTTTTTGATGATGCATAGCTAGAAGATTGAGGGTATGAGAACATGTTTTATTTCTTTATCTGCTTGTGGGAATATTTTGTTGATCCTAATTGTCATGAGCATTTATGCTGGTCTTACTTGACACTATGGATTGACAAGGTATTACCCTTGACTGTTTTGCGAGTGCATGCTTCTAGTTATCCTAACTTTCATGTGTCTTGATACAAGCATAATCTCGCCATATCAAACTTAGGTAATCTCACCGCATTAGTCATCTTGACCTCCATGTCTTGGATGCCTAGGTGGGATTTCCACATTTCTATCTGATAAAGATCATATTCATATTCACATAGTTATACTAGTGTGCATTGTATGATATGATGATGCTACCAATAACACTCGATGATGATAATTAGATGTCTATTAGCATTGTGACCTTGCAAGTCAACCACTTTCATAGTAGTTTTAATTTTTAGGTTCATGTTAGTTTAGTTTTGCATCTTGCATATGGAGAGAGCTCTCCTTTTCATCTTATGTGGACCTGTTGGTCAACTGTGCTCACCTTCCACTTCCTCTCGAATCATGTCTTTCACTTCTTGTCTTTCATCTCACATTCTTTTCTATGACATTTTCATCCCTTATATAACATTTTGACTTTTTGACCTAATTTTCAGAACACCTTGAAATTGCACGAAAATTGCACCCCTAGCTAATTTCAACATCCTGGATCCATTTTCGAGCTCAAAATCAAAATCTAAGGTCATCTTGATAGTCAAAATCACATTTCAAATCCTCTCCCTCTTCTACACAGTTGACAGACCCTTTTGAGGCATAATTCTTCGATCTTTGATGGAATTTCTTCCTTTCCATGTCTCTCAATTTTCTAGTCTTTCATTCACCCTACTTATTTTCTTCTAATTCATCACTGGGGCATGTTTCATTGCTTAATGGTTATCTTATCAACCTTATATTTGATTGTGATTGATTATGATTTGATCAAATCTTTATCAGTTTGTTGTTCTCCTCTACCTGATTTCAATTTTGATTTCGAGGGGGCAGTATCTATGGGATTCTCATCCCTGATTCTCTTGATTCTCTTGATATAGACATCTTTGGTGAGCTTTTTCTCAAGCTTGAGATTCTTATCTCTTATTTTGGATATGATCCCAAATCGACCTCATGTCCAGAATCCTTTGTCTATGTTTGTCTAGGTGTGATCTCGAATCGACCTCACATCTGAGTTGTTATGTGATCCCAGATCGATCTCACATTTCAATTCTTCTTTGCATGCATGTGTTCCTAGATCGATCACACATTAGTCAAAGAGGGGCAAATGTATGCACCCAGAAATGGTTGCCTAGACTTTGGGCCCCATTTATTTGATTTATTTATCTCTGAATCAGTTTTATCAATAATCAATATTTTTCAACACTATCAATTTCTTGATCAAATCCTAATTTCATCATTTTCGATTATTTGCCTTCGGCTAACCATTTTATCCTAAGTCTTTATTTATTTAAAAGGAATATTTCCTCCCCTTTTAATAAATAAAAATCCCCCACTTTTCCTCTTATCCTAAGTTGCACAAATAAAACATTATTCTTATTTTATCAAAAGGGAAAAAGTATTTTTTGTCTCATATGGACACAAAAGTCAGCTCTTATTTTCCTATTGGAGGATACTTGTGCACATGGATTGCTCCTCTTTCAAGCTCCATCATTGATTAAGTCTTTTGCCTCTTAATCTCAATGGTCCATTTCACCTCATTTCTTATAAAAAGAGAGCTCTCCTCCTCATTTTAGTATCAAGTTTTCATGCTAATGTTATGCTGTAGGTTTTCTAGGTCTATTT
The DNA here is from genome assembly GCA_027943335.1 of Chamaecyparis obtusa. NCBI lineage: Eukaryota > Viridiplantae > Streptophyta > Pinopsida > Cupressales > Cupressaceae > Chamaecyparis > Chamaecyparis obtusa. The sequence goes on along the minus strand of BSBK01002271.1, from coordinate 3,539 downwards.
GGAGCTTGCTTTGAAGACACTTTTGCATCCAAGCTTTGAAGCCTTTTGTTTCATTTCATCTAGTTTCATATTTGCTTTCATAGTTGCATGATAATGACATTCTTAGTGTAGATTTCCTTTTATGCAATAGTTTAAACTCGCATAGCCTAATTAGGAAGGTTGTAATCTTTGTACTTTCCTTTCATAGCATAATTTGTACTTGCACTTTCATAGAGTAATTTTCATACTCATATAGGTTGCATTGCATTGCATACATCTTGATTTCATTGGGAATATTGGCATTGTTGCCCTTGTCTTTGATTTGGAATCTCTCATTGTGTGGTTGACTAGCAAGGTTATGAGTTTATAGCTCTAGCTGAGAGCAATTTTACAAATCTTGCAACTCCATACATAGAGAGCTATGGATCAATTTGTGAGGGCTCATTCTTGAGTTTCCTTACATGTAAGGATTCATAGAAGTGTGGTCACATTTTCACCATACAACTATCACTTCCAGCATAGAATTGGTAGTGATCCAAGAGCAAATAATTAGCGTGTTGCTGAAGTGATGCTAAGGGTACATCTAACCCTAGGTCCCTATCTCAACTTTTCTAAATTACTACTTGAAAATCAAGGACCTTAGCCCTTGGCTATTTGAATTTGAAATCCCAAAACTTTGAGACTTGCAAAGTCATGCAACACCTTTTCAAAACTTTAGGACTATTAAACTGACCAAAAAAATGAAAGCTTGAGATGTTATGACATAGCCAGGCATGCCGCATGACATTTGTATTTCATAACCATCATCACAAATGGTAAAGAAATCCTACCAAAGCTCTACCAACATTCCATTATTCGACACTTTCCACATGGCATGAAAATTACTCTCAGTCTCTCACTTTTCAACACCTTACGAAGTTATGCACGAAGTTAGTCAGGACTTCGGAACCCCTAACCATCATAAAAACTTAACCGTTGAGAAGTTATGAAATAGCCAGGCGTAACTTCGGAATGGATCACCATCATAATAAATTAACCATTGAGAAGTTACGAAACAACTAGGTGTAACTTTGGAACAGATCGCCATCATATTAAATTAACCGTTGAGAAGTTACGAAACAAACAAGCATAACTTCAGAACAAATCACCATCATATTAAATTAATTGTTGAGAAGTTATGAAACAACCAGGCATAACTTTGAAGCTTGGAGTGGGTTCTAATTTATTTAGTATTCTGATTTAGCATTTTAATTTAATAATTACAATTTACATATTTTTTAATTTATAAATAATAAAATTAAAAAAATATTGTTCAATTTCATGATTCACATAACATATTACTGTATTAGAATTTAGTGTATTGACTATTGAAATTTAAAGTATTTGCAAATAACGTGTAAAACTAAAAATAGTAACACTATTTGAAAAAGATTCTTCTGACTTCTCAATGTTTCATTTGTATACAGTATTGCAAACTACAATATTACTATGAAATTCAAAAACTCAAATTATACATTATACATATACATGTTTCATTTGTATACAGTATTACAGACTACAGTATCACTATGAAATTCAAAAACTAGTATTATACATTAAACAATATTACTATGAAATTCAAAAAGTGGTAAACATAATACAATATACATAATACTGGTAACTGAATCACTGATTCACTGAACAGTTGTGGTTTCCCCAGAAGAAGAAGTGACAAGCTTCCAACCGTTTCTAAAACCAAAATGAAAAGTACATTTGATTATTTTGTATTTACAAATTACAACTTACAAGTAACAAAAATTTAGAAAAAAAGATTAGTCGATGCGTAGACCAGTATAAACTGGATCATCTGATTCATCTCCTCCTAGAACACCTCTTGGTCAAAGCCATGATCATAAAAAATGGCACGCATCTCTGCCTTGTCATGTTCTACTTCAAGTTTTAATATGTCTCTTTGGTATCTAGTGTAACTGGTAGCATGATCCCATGTTGCAGATATTCGATGACTGAGGACATCCCGTTGAATCTCCTCCATTTCTAAATTTGGTTGGATAAAAGGTTTTGGGTTCTCATTTGATGATCCCTCAACTACTGGAAGACCCATTCTATCATCCAAGATTCCAAATTTAGAAATTTAGAAAGTGCCCATGTTTTGCAATTCCACTACCAAGGAGTATATAAAGAAAATAATCACAAACTTGCCAGCCACAATAAATTTTGAAGGAATGTTTCACGTAAGGTGGCTTGCCTGGGAAAAGGAAATTAATGGATATCGATAAAGAAAAATTGTAGACATTGTATCCTGCATAACTTGGCTCTGAAGTCAAAAAGAAGAATAATGAATCTTGATGAATCACAACTCATATCCCGTAAAATTATCCTTTTTAATGTCTAATCAAAATCTTGGCTTGGATTATGTACCACTCAAGTTACGCAAACTGTCAGTGTTACCTCGAAACCACCATATCCTAGCTGCGATTTTAAATTTTGAACTGACAACTTGGAAGCCACATTAAATTATGAAGGAATGTTTTGTGTAATGTGACTTGGCTCTGAAAAGAAAGATAATGAATGTTTACGATTCATAGCTGAGATCTTGTACAAATTAACCTTTTTAATGTCTAATCAAAATCTTGTCATTGTTAAGTCTCATTAATTGTACTTCAGTGTTCACTGTCACTGTAACTTCGTGGCTAAGTTACGCAAACTACCAATGTGGCCTCGGAACCCCCCTATCTTACCTAGGATCATAACTTTCAAAGTCACACACACTGTCAACCTGTCCTTTGCATATCTTTGTGGCCTTCAACTGCAAACTGCCAGCATAACCATCAAAGTCACGCACGCCGTCAACCTGACCATTACATATCTTCGTAACTATCAGCATTGACCCTCCTTTTAGCCCGTCAAAGCTATGCACACTATCACTAGTCACCACAAATTGTGTCGTAGCTATACAAATGCCAAATTGTCAACCACAAACTTACTTGACCTTTGTGTATCTTCATGGCCTACAACTCTGAACTGCCAACATAACAGCTGAAGTCGCACACACCATCAACATGACCATTGCGTATCTTTGTAATCATTAGCCACCGACCCTCCTTTTAGCCTATCGAAGCTATGAAAAATGTCATCAGTAAATCACATGTAGCACCCAACTTGACACGTAGTCCTATCACTATGTTTTGAATATTCGCCAATTTATATTTTCTATAATAAAAATAGTTTTTTTTTATTCGCCAATATATATCTTGGTAGTTCTGAAACAAAAACACAATTCACCAAGATTTTCCACATAGTTTCAGGGAGCATCAATGATTCACCAAAATTTTCCACATAGTTTTAGGGAGCATGAATGATTCGCCAATTGAGATTATTTTTTTATCTTTGAAAAGAAAAAAATTTCGCCAATAATTTTATTTTTCTTTCCAACTTTCACCACTTTTTTACACCTTTTTTGAAGGGGGGTGTTCTTAAAGATTACCCTGATTAAGGGGATAAAGAGAGTGTGAGAGAGTGAGAGAAGGGGGAGAGTGTGATATATATATATATATATATAT